>JAODLC010000038.1:12983254-12999237 GCA_026781145.1 Hippopotamyrus pictus | reverse complement strand
TATTACGTATAGCTGGTATTGATTCAGTATTGATTTCTACATACTATTTTATCGTTGAATTAGCTGTCTAGCGCCATTCGCACGTGAGATATACTGGGTTCATCGGCCGCTGTGTATGATAACAACCAAACAGGAAGTGGCGTGTGGAGAATGGCCGCTAAATATAACTGTGAAACCAAGGCATTGGGGCTTAAACATGGTTTTCAAGGCAAACGCCGGCAAGATCTTGGCAAATGCCACTTTGGCTCCATGAAACAGGATTTGTGGGGAACGGCGAGGAGCGGGAGGCGGAGCGTGTTATCACCAAGTGCGGTAGATGGTTTGCTGTTTTCTCCGCATTAAATGCAGCATGATGAAGCCCATGGCCGGGCCTCCAGAACGTTCCAGAAGGTGAGCAATGGATCCCTGGAAGCACTGGCAGTAACCCTCCCCAAAAGCTTGCGTAGATATCCTACCAGCCGAATTAACTGGATCTTCAGTCCCTGTGTGCACTGGACTGGATATGTACTGGTACACAGACCGAACTCTGCCAAGTTCCTTTTGGAAATGAGTGCTTTGAACAAAACGTGATATGGACTCTTCCAGTAAATGAATTAATTTGTACAAAGGCTGGAAGGCCTGCGGAGGAAGAGCCCATCCTGGTGGTAAAATACACCTTCAAGCCCAACCTATAAGTGCAGCTTTATTCGGGGATCCAAAGTGCCTCCGTTGTAGCTGGCTGACATTTTAACTGTAGACCTGTTTCCTTTGAGCTGGCCACACCCGCCGGGACGGATACACTGGTGTCATTGGTGAAAATGATATCTTACCGGCTCAGTTGTCTTATTTACATGGACCAATATGACTTTGGATGTGAGGATAAGAAACAGTGATGACTGGATGGATAATAAAATCATCTGCTTATTTCAAGGGTGGCCAATCTTATCCGCAAAGGGCCGGTGTGTATGCAGGTTTTTGGGGTAACCTTTAGGTCAGCTGTTCAAACCCAGGTGTGAGGACTCCTCAGCCAATCAGTCCTCTAATTAGTAATCAGTTAGGGAGTTGCAGCAAAAACCCGCATACAAAACAGCCTTTTCTGGGTAAGACCTCTGGCTTATTTTATCACAGGATTCAGGACTGGTTGATATGAAACTGGATTTGCACTGTGCTTTGAAGCTTAAAAATGTTATAAATATTAGGTTAATATTAAAATCCATCCATCCATCCATCCATAAATTTTCCATCCATCCAGATCCTATCCTGGAGGCTACGGGCGCAAGGCAGGGAATGAACAGTGGGGCACAAACCCATTGCAGCCTTATAGTAACATTTAATACTTATTTAATTAATATTATTATTGTATTGAAATTAATATGTCAAGATAAATGCTCTCTGGCTCCTCTGAATTACAGAGAAGCTTATTCACTTCAGAAATCTGCTTTAGGCCAACACACTATACATTTTACCAGCCCAGAGTAGAATTTGACATCGGTAATATGTTTGTCCCTTGATTATGGTGTGGGGTCAACCAAGGCTCAGGACTCTGCTTGGAAGGCTTCAAGCCCCAACCTACGGTACAAACCCACAGGTAGGCAAGAAGCCAGTCAAAACAGGCATGTTAGCTGGAGCTGAATATATGGCAACTCTGACAGTAATTAATGGTATTTAGGAGCGCACTTGTGCCATTTCCTTCTACCAGAAAGGCTGCTGAATGCACACGCAGGCCCGCATGTACCCCAAACACGTTCATCCTCCATACAGTTTTTTAAAGCACCTCCAGATTTTTTAAAATTCCCCTAATTGCCCCATGATAGCAATATTTGTTAGGTTATCAGAAAGAATAGGTTTCTAATAAAATGGTCAAGGGGTTAATGATGAGTCATGGACAACATGACTGGTTAATGAATTCCAAACATGCCCCGTTCTGTCGTTAACCATGCTCTGTGGATCCATCTCAGCAATCAAGGTTATTATTTACCATTTTGGCAAATTAATGTAATTAATCTTAATAAGTGGCATCTACAAAAGGCGTCTCCTCCAAAACTTTGAGATGTTGTAATTTTCCAGCGTTATTGGTATTGAGAATGCTTAATGGTGTGTGCGGAGCAACTCAGGTGTGAAACATTTCCATTAGTCCCCGAAAATTGCAGTGTTATTTGCCAAGATTGTTTTTGAATCGTTACACCTTTTATCTTCCACAGCGGCTGTATTGCCCGCTCATTATTGACTTAGAGCCTTAATGTGCCAGTAAACATGGCATCTGGTGGATTTACCAGAACAAGGGGACTTGCTGTCAAGCTCAGTAAAGCGCACGCAATGAACCACCAGCCCAATGGGGAGTTTTGTCTTTTCCAGAATGTTTCTTAAGGGTGTATAAAATATGTTAACACCTGTTAACCTTGTTTTGTCAACAACTGCATAAACAATTATAGATACAGTTACAGTTCCAAACTCGACAAGTTGTGCCTTGAACAGAGTGCAAATTGATCATGGTCGTTATGTGTTTTTCTTTATAAAGAAGGCAGAAAATCAATTACAACGTTCTGCGTGGTCCTGAGAAGTTTGTGCTGATCCTGTGTTTATCTTTTGTGCTAATCCATAAGTGCGCTTCTAAGCAGAGAGAGGGAGAGGTTATGTGTCTCTGCCTGTGATCGGGAGGTCACAGGTTAAGATGCAGGGAGCAGCAGACTGATGGTACCATTGGGCCCCTAAGCCCCGGCTCCAATCGTGCTGTATGCTGTCTGACCTTTTACTATAACATCCAAGTTTGATGTCACCCATAAGTGCGCCTGAGAATGTGCCCACAGAGATGAATGAAGTATCTTTATACATGTCAGTGTTATATCTTGGCCAAGTAACTGGATACTAGTGGACTGGTATAAAAAAGATGTAATTGAACTGGAAATGTGAGCCTGACCCAGTATAAATATTGATATAACAGCGATGTTCCATCATCACTGGTGAAGCTGAGCTACTCTGAACTTGACCAGTGTCCTTCATTTTTGTCCACATAGTTGTTGCCATGCCATTGATCTGGGACCGAGCGGGTGACAGTGACTCCTAGGAGATTGGGTCTCGTGCACCACCATTTATAAGGTCCCCATGCCTGATTATGAGACAAATCAGGGTGACAAGGCACAGAGAATGGCGATATAAACCCCTTAACCTCCATCTTCATAGAGCAAATTGTGCAGAAATTCCATTATGGGCCACTATTGCCTTCGACCACGGTGCTGCATCCGCCGTTTCTCCTCTTTTCATATCCCTAATCCGGACGTGCATGTGAGGGACCAGGCACTTTGACATTGTAATTGATTTTGATGTTTGTGTCGGAAAGTGGGCTGAGAAGCATTGAAAAGTGAGGCGCACAGAGAAACACGCAGACCATTTCATTCTAGGTCATCAGCAGTCATGTCATCAGTAACAAAAAAGAAGTTCCCCCTGAAAAATAGTGTGCCCAGTCTTCCATTATTATAAGCTGATTAACAACAAATAACAGACAGAGAGCATGATGGGTGGCGGGGATGGGTGGACATGTATGGACCGAATTGCTACAGAAAATTCTTCTCAGGATGGATAGTATTTACCCCCTTGTAACTGTTTAGTGAATTAGAAATTTTATATGATAATAAGGCGCACAAAGGAAATCATCTGCCTGGAATAGCTGCCGTCTCTCAGATGCTCTTCATTGGAAGTGATTCAAGTATTATTTTATTTGATGTACTTATTTACTTTTTTGTAGCAGATGCTTTTTCCCAAAGTGATGTACAAGCAGAGAGCGGAAAGAGGGGTGAGGCAGTGTCCTTGGAGCAGCTGTGGTCAAGGGCCTCGCTCTGGGTACCATTGGGCTGCAGACCAAGGCCCTTAACCCCCAGCTCGGGGGGCACCAACGGCCTAATGACATCACTCTACCAAGCATTGAGCATTGAGTCCTACCCCACAGAGTCACACACTCAGCACACAGATGTTTAACTTCTTATATAAAGCAAACAAGCCGGTCACCATTAGTTGCAAAATCTTAGGTGATAACATTCTCTGGAGCTTTTCAAAGCAGTGTTTCCCAATGCAGTCCTCAGGGACCCATGGATAGACCACGTTTTTGCTCCCTCCCAGCTCCTGGCAAGCAAAAATGTAGACTGACTGACAGGGAGCTGGGAGGGAGGAAACACGTGGACCATCTGTGGGTCCCCGAGGACCGGATTGGGAAACTGGTTTAAAGTAATACGCCCCAGGGTGGATGTGAAGAGATATTAGACTTAGCTCTGGCCAGGAGAGCAACCAGAACCTTGTTAAATGGAGGTGGGAGGAAGGATTGGGGGCTATTTTGGTACATCAAACAAAAGACACAAAGGACACACAGGAAAATAGGGGCATCGTGTGTCAGCAAGGGCTACAATGGGTGTGAGATTGGGCATCAGGGTCTGGATGCATGTTTTGAGCGACGCCCAGCTTTAAGATAAAAAGGTGCATATGAATACATGCCCTCACCACCTGATTTTACCTTTACTGGAACATCCACCCCCCATATTACAAGGAAATTTTATAATATCATTAGCAGCAAACCCACATTTTGTTTATTTAACTGATGTCTTTCTCCAAAAGAGGGTACAATACTGAGGGAGGGTCAGACAGTCTCTGGAGCAACGGGGCCCCACTGGGGGATCATTCAGGTGATCCTGGGATTCAAACCAGTAACCATCTACGCACAGTCACAGCCACATAACACACAGAGCCACACACCATGCCCATTATTTACTTCCAAACATTGCAGTGATACTTTCGTCCTATCTCTGTAATGACAATAAAGGATTGTTTGGAAAAATTGTTAAACTTCAGTATTGATAGTGACTTAATAGCAAAGTGTAAAACAGACAAGGACACCACATTCTCGGCACACGACACAAGCACAGACCCAAGTGAGAGGCCCTCAAGAAGTTAGAGATGGTTCACTTCAGCTGAATTACCTTTTTGTGTCAGCTTTCCTTTATCAAATTCCTGTACAGCCATTTGGCTATTTCATGTATCGCTCCTCATAAGTGCACATTCAGACGTTTTCCACAATGTTCTTTTGGAGACTGAAAGGCACTAGAGCTGAGCCCGATTTGCAAATACAGCACGTGTTTGACCCCATTGTTCAAGGAGCAGAAATGTCTCTGTGACAGAAAACGGCAGAAACCGAAAAGATATAGATGATGTGCAAATACAATTGTGAAGAACTTAAAAAAACAGTGCTCCTCTTTAACTTAAGTTTTAATTACTGCTGAGGGAACGTAAGCAGACTGTTCAAGCTCATTCTCTGAATCGAAAGTGAACTGATAGCATCCTAAAGGTCCATACTATCAATACTGATTCTTGATTAGACACATAGGCAGGCAGCACTATGAATGGTACCCCATGGGGTGATAAAGGTTTTTTCTGTCCCTTCCATTCGACCCCATTGTCACGTCGAAGGCAAAGACGGAGATGAAGACAGGAGTGGAGGAAAACCAAAAGGGGCTTTATTAAAGGAAACTACAGGCAGGGCAACAGACATGGACAATGAGGGGTCAAAACAGGATAGGGAGGATCAGGCAAGACCACTGGACACAGGGCACACTGGGGAGCACACACATGCAGCAACATCAATGACTGGACTGGGGAGCTTGAGACAAGGGAGGCACTTTGTACATCACTGACGAGGGAGCAGACAAGAGGCACCTGGAGTGATCCACACGAGGGCTGTAATGAGAGGTAGGCTTAACCAAGCAGCCGGTGTGGCTTGTTAGAGCCACACGATGGAAAAAACAAGGGAGACGGGATGCGGGGCATGCCACCCATTGCGGATGTATGACCAAACTATCAAAATGTAACAGGTATCGTGTGCCTTATTTTTATAAGTGATACACAAGTGTTGATTGGCCACTCATATTATTATTATTATTCCAACCCTCTCCAAACCACCTATCCTGAATCTGATCCCATCCAGGATGACTGGCTTGTCCCAGACAACATAGGGTTTGGTCCCCGAACTTTTGAGCCCACTGCCTCTACAATCACGTTTTCAGGCAGCACTCGGTGGCCGAAGCATGCAAACTGTGGTGCGCACGTGTTATTTTTAAAGTTGTATCACTGTTATTTCTTTTTGTTAGCTTGCTAGCACTTATCGCTAAAGCAGGATACTTTTTTGTAACATTTAAACATTTTATTCACACATTCTGGAAATCGCCTCAGGAGTCTGACTTTGGGAACCACTGGCACGGGGCACGATGATGCCAGTACATTATATATGTATATTTTATATTCCTATATAATAGGAAATGTTTCCATATACTTACACATATATAATGTTTCTAATACCTACACATAATGCAGATGTGTTTGTCATCTTATATATGTCTTACTACTGTATATACTTCTACACAGTGTAATTTTTTCTTTAATCATTAACATCACATTTAACATTTATGAAGGACTTCCGTTTTTTTTTGTGCCTTATTCTCATATTGCGAGATGTATGAACATAAGCACACAGATTTCTGAAAGGTGACCTGGGCCTTGTAATATATATCTGCTATTTATCAGGGTGCTGCTCAGACCTCTAAGATGTGTGTGATATACAGGCCGCCCGCTGAAAGAGTTTAGCGTTAACATCTGTCTGATTTGCTGGGGTTCTCTCAAGTTCCATTGCTCTGGCCCAGTAACAATACGCCTCTGATCTCGCGTTCAGCCAACAGCCTCGTAAGGTTTTATATTTACTGCTATCGATCGCAGGTAATTGCCTGGCCCTCCCTGACTCACTACTCAAAGGCAGCCACCTCCCACAGCAGCCCCCAGCGAATGATGACAGATAGATGAAGGCGAGGCTTCCTTTCAGCTCAGGGACTGCATTTTCCCGCTGGACTGGCCAAAGCACTTGTGTCACTAAAGGGTGACATTTGAACGGTACAAAGCAAACGGCGCACTGGCCCTTTAAAGCCTTGGAGTTTTTCTTCGGCTGTCTGCCAGTGGTCTGATGTTCCCAGTAGCTTGATGATGGTGTTTCTCCATCCTGATGTCCCTCCCCTTCTCTTACCCAGGTCTCCATGTGCCATCTGTTTAGCTGGAAACATGATATTTCATTTTTCAAAGGACTGAAATCACCAAGTAAGTGACCTTACACTTTCTGGCAGCAAGCAAAGTTTTCTTTCACTGTGTTCGTACTGTACTGTGTTTCCTATTGTGCTTCTCCCATAAACATTTGGATACATAATAAACTGTAGACTAGGAAATTATGGCCTATTTTAGGTATTGCCTGTTCTTGGTCTGGACCTGTTCAGGTCCAAACCAAGATTTTGTTTCAACCAACCAGTTGAGCACTCTGTGACTGTGACTCCTTCAACTCAGCTGCTTCGTTGAAACAAAACCCTGGTCTGGACTTTTAATCTCTAGATCTGAACTTTCCACCTCTGATATTAAGCAGAAAATATGTAACCATTTGTGCTGAAGTCCAGAAGAATTACATGTCGCTTCAAACATGGGTTGAATACATGGGTTTATGTTCATTTGCTTGCCATCTTCAGTTAATGTAGGATCCTGTTTTCACTGGCTACCTGCAACTGCATTGTACTCTTATTTATCTCATAGGTGCCTGTTTTGTTCCCCACTCCCTATTTTGGGTTGTCAGTGTTTCCCCTGTCAGAAGGACCTCCCCCCACATCTCCACATCATTTTCCCTGGCTCAGAGTGACTCTGCATGGACTCCCGTGTCTTACGTTCCCTTTGCCAGATGGCCCATTAAATTATAAATGACAAGCGACAAATATTATCATTCACCCACAACAGACGTTAATCTGTAACTGCAGTAAATATTGTTTTTATATCTAAATAAATTGCGAAGTAGACATTTTTTTTTCTTGACATAATAGCTTTTAGGCCAAAAAGAAGAAAGTTTACTCTCCCATAGATCACTTGTCTACAGAAAAAATGTCTTTTCTTTACAATTCAAACTGAATAATGAAATAAAATATAACCAAATGATTAAACACTTAATATTTGTATTGGCATTTTGGTTTGCTTCATGGAAAATACCTCATTAATCATGAATGAAATTTTTTTCTGCATTTCTTTGAAAGAGTGAAGTGCAAATGAAGTTCTTCAGGGGTCGACTAACAACTGGGAGTGGAAACCAGTGTTTTTTTTGCCTTAAATGTTTCATATGTTCCTGTAACCCTGAGCATGACAAGCAGCTGGATCGCTGATGGATGGATGGATAGGTCTATATGTCAATTTGAGTAGATAAATAAATAATCCTTCAGGGTCAGCCGATCACTTACATATAAGAATTTCCACAGCGGAATGCAATAACTTATTTATAATGATAACAAAAATCATCAGATAGATAGATATATACTTTGTTAATCCTAAAGGAAATTTAGGTGCTCTTGCACAGGACACGGTCTTTGTGTGGGAAGTCCACATCTATGGAAATGAGAGCTGCTTATTTAGTCTGTTGAATGCTCCTCTACTTTGAGATGGTGTCTCAGGTTTGATTCCTTTTCCCCCTCAATCGTTGCCCAGTGGCTCCTCCAATCAAAGCCCACAAAAACCCTGTCGTCCAGTCATCTACATTACTGGGCGTTTTAAGACTGATAGTATTTTGATACAATGGTGTCATCAATGTTGCATAATAGGAGCACAAAAACATCAGTTCTGAATGCCATTTATGCTTGCTTGTGTATTATTTCTGCTATGGTGTCTGGAATGCAAACATTTGGAAAGAACATGCATTTAGCACAACAAAAGAAGAATGAAAGTTAAAGACTAAAAACCCAAGAAGGATCTCTTTAAGATTATGTTAAAGGACCTCAGCTTTGTACTAGATAAGTGTGTCAAAGGATGGATGGATGATAAAGTGTTAATTTATATAAAGACTAAACATTTTTTAAAAATGACACTTAAGGACCCATTCGTTTTATAGTACAATTGGTGTCACCAGCAGAAGAGAGGTTACCTTGCAATGCTGCACCATGTGAACCCAGTTCAGTGTGGGAAGGGGAATTCATTCTAGACCGTAGCCTGAGCCCTGCCTGTGTCATTAGTCTGCCCCTGCCGGTGAGTCCTGTAGGCATCGCATCTGCCACAATTCCTGCATGGAGCTGTTCCTCGCCATGAAGCTGACAGCAATTTGCGAGGGGCGTAAATTGCGCATGCATAGCCCTTGCGCATGAAGGTTATGATCAGCAATGCACCACAAATAGCAGAAGAAGGTTTTTTTTTTTTCTCGCAAAGCCTCTGTTTTGAAGGGGGGGGGGGGGTGGGGGGATTAGGCCCGGAAATAAATATCCAGATACAGGAGGGATTTTCCACATTACCAGCACTGATAGGGGCTGAGCGTGTCGTGGGTGATAATCGGCCGGTTCCGCCCACCCAAGAGGGGGGGGGGTCATCCTGGGTGGGAGGCTCTTCGACCTACACGTGCCACACGCCACCCTGCCCCCGCAGATGTCCCTGTCCCTTTGTCCTCTCTCTATTAGCACCACCACCCCCCGACTTTACGGGGCTGAATACAGGATGGATGGCTCTGCCCCCACACTCATCAAGAGACGGCTGACATTCCTGTCTTTTTCTTCTCTCAGGCAAAGGGTCAAACTGTTCCAGCATCTGGGAGACACCTGGCAGTGTAATTGCATTTGATTAGCAATTTTAATTACCAGGTGCTCCTGGATCACAAGTACCCCCCCCAAGCCCCCTTCACCCCTAATTGTAAAAAACTCCCGTCCCAGTATACCCACCCATCCCCCTCTATCCTGCCCCCCCCCCCCCCCGGCCCCCAAAACCTCACCTCTTCCCATCCTTTTCATTCCTATTTAATGGAAGATATTTAGCCGCATAGACAAGGGAGGGGTGAAAAAAGCTGTTTTGGATTAAAACCTTCTAAAAGGGTAAAATGGGGAGGGGAAGGTTTTTTAATGGGTCGGGGCAGGAGGTAGGGATGGTGGAGGTGGTAGTTGTGGGGGGTGGGGGGTGGTCCCACTATAACAAGATGACATTCCCTTTTCATCACTCTGATGTCCAAGTGTACTGGGGTATCAAGCCATTGCTTTTGCTTCCATTCACAGCTCAAAACCAGAACTCTTTAACCTGGCAGGTTGTACAAAAGGAAAATAGGCTTTTTGTGGATAAGAACAATAAAAGAACGCACTTTTAATATTGGCTTTTAAATAGATTTCAGAATAACACATTAATCTGAGACTTTAAGTGCCGGTTACCATGATTCTATTGGTCAACTCTGCTCCTCGCGTCTTTCCGCTGCATTGTTTTAAGATGTAGTCAATGGTTTCCTGTGGTTTCGCAGGCTGAGATTCTTTCTTCTGGATATTCGCATGGTGTTTGTATCTCTCAGTGTGTCTGCTTTTTGTTGCAGGTCATCTAAAGCAGTCCTTTGTTAACCAGTGTTGTTTTGATGAGTGGCAAATCATGTTAAGTCTCTTGGGCTTCCTGGCAAGTGAAAAGGGTTAGTTAGTGTTTCCCGACCCGATCCTCAGGAATCCTCAGACAGTCCACGTTTTTGCTCCCTCCTGGCTCCCTGCCAGACAATCCACATTTTTGCTACCTCCTGGCTCCCTGCCAGACAGTCCACATTTTTGCTACCTCCTGGCTCCCTGCCAGACAGTCCACATTTTTGCTCCCTCTCAGCTTCCTCCTGCAAAAAACATAACTTGTCATTCTACACCTTCCTCAAATAAAATACCCAAGTATTGATTAGTGCAGACTTTTACATCCAAATCAGAATCACTTTACTGACCTGGTATCCCTTCACATACTAAGAATTTGGCAGTATTGGTGCATATATTTACATACAACCTAGAAAATAAATTAAGAAGAATAAGTAGAAATAAAATAAAACTCAATAAAACAGATTTGAGTATGGAACATTTTAAAGAACTTATTAGAACCAGGTACCCAATACAGTGTTGTACATAGTGTTATTGTTATAATTGTGTTATACATTGAGTATTGATGTGTACACATAGCAGCAACAATATGTAAAAAATCTCTTTAAGTACATATGTCACGCATATTACAGGGGTAATAAATACTGTATTAGGCAATAAATATCTACCTGTTTCCTTCCCCGCACTCTGGTTTTCTCCCACAATTCTAAATCTTCAATTTAGGCGTCTATAAATCACCCACAGTGTGTTTTCACCTTGTGGTGGACTGCTGTTCCATCCAGGCTCTTCCCCTTCTTTGAATAAGATTTGCGCTCCCCCCGTGACCCTGTAGCAGGTAAGTGGTTGGAAGATGGACGGATATGTAGCGGAAATAAACAAATGATTTGAGACACCTGGGAAAAATGTGCCCGAATGAAGCTTTTAAGGTCTTCCTTCTCATCGTGTCGCTCTCTGACGGGGTGGTCCACACAACCTGCTCATTAGCAATGAAACTAAGAAAGATTTTACACAAAGGGTATCTTTGTGAGACCTTCATTGTGTCCCGTGTCCTTTGAACTACGCCGGAGCCGCTCGTTAACGAGTGTGACAGCTATTGACGAGCACGAAATCCTGCTGATCACATTTTTACAGTGATTAGCTATGTATTTTCTTGCCCTCGTAAATAGGACCATGAAAAAAGGAACAGTTGTCTTCATGACCAGAGAGATCCATACCTGGTGTGAGAGATGGGCAGTAATTCAATTAAATATATTTAAAATACATATTGAATTACTTTTGAGTGTTTTTTTTTGTATTTTGCTGGATGGAAAAAGAAAATCTGATGTAATTTGTAATATTTAAAACATTTTTTAAAACTTAACAAAACGTCATTTTAATCTATCTATCTATCTATCTATCTATCTATCTATCTATCTATCTATCTATCTATCTATCTATCTATTTTCTGTGAATTTCAAAGCCTTCATGGAGAAGTTGGTTGTGCTAAAAAACAACTAGGACTAAACTTAAACGGAAGAATTGTAGCGTAAGGGTGTACATTAAGGGAAATATGTTTATGTGTTTTAGGTTGATTAAGGAGGGGAAAGCACTTCTATTTTTCATGAAGTAAATGGAAGTACCTTAGTCTACTCTAATGGTTCATTGTCTCTTTGAATGATTGCTTGTAAATTTAGAGATCTAGAAAATGAGGTTAGGATACTGTTGCACTTATTGTAAAATCTTCCTGAAAAAGGAATCTGCAAAATAATAATGAATAATAACACTTTATTTGTGGGGGCCATGGTGATACAGTGGTTAACCCAGTCACCTCGTGCTTCTAGGACCTTTGTTTGAGTCTGCGTGTGGAATTTGCAAGTTCTCCCCATGTCGTCGTGGGGTTTCCTCTGGGCACTCTGCCACACCCCCAGTTGCATGTGTGAGTGAGCTCTGCAATGTGTTGGTGCCCTATCCAGGGTTGTTCTTGCCTTGCACTCATAGCCCCTGACCCCCCCACAACCCTGAATAAAACAAGCAGTTACAGAAAATGGATGGATGGAACACTTTATTAGTATAGCACTTTTCATACAAAGAATGCAGCTCAAAGTGCTTTTTCATCACAACAATGAAAAATATATAGTAAAAAATAGGCCACACAATAATGAACAAAGATAAACCACATAAGCCAAGAGCCATAAAACAGGGAAGATCATCCACAGTTTAGTTGCATGCATTTTTTGGTTATTCTTGAGAATTTAAGCACATTTCCTACGGATATGATCAGCCAGTGGGATGTCCTGGGCAGGCACAGGCTAGTGGCCTGGAACACACCAGCCAGATGAACCTCGCTATGTACTGCGATTAAACTCAACTATTACAAGCAGAAATTAAATGAAAGATTACATTAAACTGTGAGTATGCTTAAAGACAATCAAACAGAAACATGCCAGAGGAAACAGCATTAGAATTTCCAGCATCCCCAATACTATTTCACAAGTTTTTTTTGTATTTTCAAATTACGAATTACTTGTGTTTTATGTGGTTAATTTTGTGCCAAAAGTATTAAACAAAATTTTGAAAACCACAAGCAAAATAGAATATTTTTTTTTCCCTATCCTTCTCTTTTTAATTAACCATCACGCCCACTCCAAGAAGCTTCTGTGAAACGCACATGGTAGAAAAGAACATTTTCTTACACCAGTGTTTTGTATTTTATTTTCTTAGATTTCATGAGCAAGTATTTGTAATTTGTAACAAGACACTTATTGATGTATTTGACGTATTTCAGTATATGCCAGTGTTTCCCAGTCTGGTCCGCAGTGACCCCCAGACAGTCCATGTTTTCGCTCCTCCCAGCTCCTGGACTGTCTTGCAGGGACCTGGAAGGGAGCAAAAATGTGGACCGTCTTTGGGTCCCCAAGGACTGGGCTGGGAAACACTGGTTTATGTATCCAGCCTTTGAACAGTTTATATGTCATATATCATATGAGATCCTCACCTTACCTTATTGTTTTCAAAACTGTAATTATAACCCACCCGTTTAGACAATCTTTCAATCCTGCCTAAATATTTTGCTTTAGCATCATTGTTTATTTGGAATTCTGTAAGTTTTAGGTGCCTTAAGACTTTGATGTTCCTTTAGTAGACTGGCTGCTCTGACACTTATTCTTTGCTCATATGCTCATATTCTTTGGTTGTTCATTGATGTCTCTTGTTTTACTTTTCTTAAAGGCTTGTAGAGTACTCTGGCCAAGAAAAAGTTGCTTTAAATTGTGCTTTGTAAAAAAAAAAAAAACCTCAATTACAGTTACACAGACACTGAAAACATGCCATTTCATAACAGAGTCAGAAAGCTGAGAAACGGGGAAAGAGAACTGTATGAGGAGGATGTTAAATTAAAGAATTGTGATTTCAAATGATTTCACATTCACATACTTGATTAATATTGTCTGAGGATATAGCCCCTTCTTTAACATTAATTTAACAATCAAGAAATTGAAACACTAATATTATATATAATGGTTTTTTCCTCTTTATTTTAATTGATTTACGGTAAATATACATGGGCATACGTTTATCATTTAATTATCATGTTACGCAGCTCAGTTTTAGCAGTTTATTAAATTTTAGCAGTGTCCCTGCAGGTTCTCCTTGATCATTACTCTTTGGATAATAGGCACATGATTAATTACACAATTAGTGACTAATTATATGGCATTTCCTTATATGGGCAGCTTTTCATGGAACAAGCATAAATCAAGGAATAGGAAGAAGATACAGTGAATCAGATGACAAAAAATATTGCTGTCATTGAAATACTTGAGTGTGGCACGTTACCTCTGGGGGTAATGCGTTTTCCTCACACTTTCAGGGTTAAAATTCTGCTTTTGCACTAAAAGCAGTCCAAAGACATGCTTTTAGGTTGACTGATGCCGCTCAGCTGTCTCTAGTGTGTGTGTGTGTGTGTGTGTGTGTGTGTGTGTGTGTGTGTGTGTGTGTGTGTGTGTGTGTGTGTGTGTGTGTGTGCGTGTGCGTGTGTGTGTGTGTGTGTGTGTGTGGAATAGGTTTGAATTACTTTGTGGGGACCAAATGTCCCCCACAGTGCAATAAAAACCTGGTTTTCAGACGTTGTAGGGACCATTTTTTGGGTCCCCATAAAGATCTGTGGATGCAATCAATAAAGTAAAAATGCCAAAAGTCTCGCATTTTGTTTGGTTACTTATGGTTATGGTTCAAGCTGGGTAGTGGTAAAGGTTTTCATTGTTGTGATTAGAGTTTTTCCAATAGAAATGAATGGCGAGTCCCCACAAAGATATGAGTACAAACGTGTGTGTGTGTGTGTGTGTGTGTGTGTGTGTGTGCAGCCTGTAGTGGGCTGGCAAGCCATCCAGGGTGTACCCCAGCCTTGGGTACCCTGTGTTGCCTGGAATAGGCTCCAGGCCCAACTGAGGCCCTGGTCAATGATAAATAGAAAATGGATGGATGAGCAAATTTCTCATTCTTCTGCTGGACAGTGCACACTCTACACATGTGCAAGATCTCCTTCCTCGATATCCATATTGGAATGATGTAGCAAGCATGTAACGTTTGCATTCGGACAATGTGTTTCTTCTACAACATGTTGTGCGCGTGTGCAAAGTGGGCAGCTTGATCGGAGAACTATGATCATTTCCATGTCCACATACACAGTGTTGATGCGTGAGTGCTGAGCCTGTGTGATGCATAAACCAGCCCTTAAACTTACTTATCAATTAAGTGAGTGTTAGCCTGCGCTAAGTGATTAATCAAGAACAGTGCTGGCAATTAAGAATTGATTTAAAATAGATTCTCCGTTAACCATTCACAGCGGGAGGCCTGTGTGTTTACGAGATTACACATGACTAGAAAGTACTCTTGATCTGAGCAGCAGAATGTTATCTCAGAAAAATTACTGCATGCATACTGGTCAAACTACTGATTTTGACTTTCCATCCAACCATATTCTAACTGTTTACCTAATACAAGGTCTCAATTCTATCACAGGCAGCAAAAGCCACAAGGCAGGATGGGATACCAGGTCAATACAGGGCAAAACGGCTTCGGGCCGACTTTAGAGATGCTAATTCAGCTAACTGCATATCTTTAGACTGCAGGAAGAAACATAGGGAGAGCATGCACACTCCACACATACAATTCTGGAAAAAATTAAGAGACCACTCTGTATTTTTAAAACAATCTGCATTTTTAAATCCTGGTTTAATCGTGGTTCTGCTGGCAGAAGGCTACGCTGAGCAGTAGGTTGCTTCCAGGTTCGAAATTTCTGAGACAGCAGAACACAAGAATAAAGTGAAGCAGGAGACACTGGGAACGACCAGAAACCTGCCAGGTAAATGGACGGAAGCGACTTTCTAGTGCCAGAGGTGACCGTTAAAACTAACATTTTTACATGAATTGGAGGATGACATCAAGTGACCTTCAAAATGAATGGGAAACATTAAGTGCAGGTGTGAAGTGTACTGCTGGGACAAGGGACAAGCTCATAACAGGCTCCTAGAAACAGGACTGATGTCCCATAAAGCAAGGAAGAAGCCCATCATTAATGAGAAACCGAGAAGAACCAGGCTTGAGTTTGGGAAA
>JAODLC010000038.1:12957875-12983154 GCA_026781145.1 Hippopotamyrus pictus | reverse complement strand
CGATCTTATATATATTTACAGATGCACATCTGAGACAGGAGTCCAACAAAACACTTTGCTGTGGTCTTTTAATTTTTTTTTTTTCCAGAGCTGTATTCAAAGGGCAAAAAGCAAGATTCATACTCCACGTCATGGCGTGAGACCACAGTGCTACCTTGATGCCTCTTTATTTTACCCTGAATGTTATTATGTTGCACCTTAAGTCCTTGAGTAGTCTAGCTTCTTACTTTGTTTGAAGTTCTTGTGTAGCTCCTGCTCCAGTACTAGTTATGCTTGGCATTCACTGGAAGCTCAGCCTAGCTGGACTTCTGCCTTGACTCCTTGACAGCACGTATGTTTGCTATTCTCCTCACTCGCATGTCGGTTTGGACAAAGGCATCTGCTGAATATGTACAGTAATACACAAATGTGCCCACTGAGCTACCATTCTAGTGTCTTTGCTAGCGAGTTGAAGCCAGACACATGGCGGGCACCATTTGGCATTCGAATGCCCTCACAGATGTGCCAATGTTACTGATAATTTTGTTGATCTTTCTGGATTGTGAGCAGCTTGATGCTGGGTACAAGGGTGTGGTTGGTAATAGTGGGATGTGAGATTGTGTCCTCAGTGGGGAAGAATAGTGTCCCAGGGGCCCTAGTGCCACGGCTACTACGGGCAAAAGTGCTCCCTCTATGTCACTTGATCTGAGATGAAAGTTGCCTCGTTCCAAAATGTTGGGCGGTAAGAAAAGAAACACCCGCTAAGCCTTGATGGGTGAGGGAGATTAGATGAACAATACTGGCAGATTAAGGTCTTTTTATATGGGTGAACTAATACCCCCACGCCCTTCCTTATGACTTCACCTCCTCGCTGGAGTGGAGCGTCATTCAGTGGGTCGCCGTGATGAGGCTCGGGGCCCCCCTTCAGAGACAGCTTGCTACTGTACTTGGGTTCCACCCTTATAGAATTTCATCTAGATTACAAAACGCAGAAGCCAAACACAGAAAGGAAAATTTACCTGCCTGTTTGTTTCTGTGCCACGTCCTGTGAAGGACCTGCTGCCGTACTTTAAGTTACGCTGCTGACCATGCTCCTTTGAAGGCTCATTATACGATTACTTTTTATCCATGATCAGATACTCATTGTATTCAATTAATGGTGGATTTTCAGGACGAGAATTATGCAGTGGTATTAAAAGGACCAAACATTAGGACCATCGGTGTTGACGTACAGCAAGTAATTAAAAATAATTTAAGATGGTTTTTGTCACACCAATGTCCTCTAGTTTCTACCAGGTATAATACTAATTAACACCAACAAGCCTGATAAAAGACAGCAAGGGACTTTTGGTTTCTGATTAGTTCATTTTCCTGCAGTGTAAAATCAAAATTAAATATCAGTAATGTTCTTCCAGTTTACAATACTGGCTAAATGTTGGAAATAAATTACTCTCTGACCTTTTCACGTCTTACATATTGCTAATTATCATTGTTTACTAATTTATTTTGAGCTCCCATTTTCTAAGGTTTCGCTCAAAGGAATTAGAAGAGGGGAAAAGGTTTTTACACTGCTGTCATAATGGTGTTTGTAATTTTCATTATATTTAAAATGTACATAAAAGCAAACCAATCATTTCACAGGCCTAACAAATATGCATACAACAATATCTCATCGTTAAAATAAGAGGCCAAATTTTTATTGCAAAAGTTAAAATAAAAAAAGTTTTTAAACTAAAAGCTCAAAGTGTTTTTGTCATGGCCAGTTTGTTAGTATTTTTGAATTTGGTGATGTTACAGATAGTTAATTACAGTAAAATGAGAGCCAAATACAAAAATAAAAAGCGTGTGTTTGTGACAGAGAGAGAGAGAGAGAGAGAGAGAGAGAGAGAGCGGTTTCAGCTAACACCCAACACAAATATTAACGTTTGGGCAGCAACAGGAGACCTGTGGGTCAGTTTTCCAGACGGTGCTCCGCGAATGAGATTATCTGGTCAATCGGAAACAGGTGAACATGAGACTGCCCGAGCCGGGGCTTGTAAACAGTGTCGTCAATTTGGAATGTGATCCTGAGTTTGTGTCCAGCTCTAGGATAGGCTTACCTGCCTAATGTCTCGGCCCAGTCACAGACAGCAGGCAGACTGGAATACCAGAACAAGGTTAGTCCTGTACCTGAGTTAGAGAAGCAAAACAAGCAGGTGAAAACATCAGGAGATATATCTCCAATTTTTACTAAAATCAGAACAAAGGTGTACTGAGTGTAACCAGAAATGCTTCTAAAATACAGCTTGGGATTCTTTTTTTTTATGCGAGATCTCAAGTGGCCTCATTCATTAATAACAAGGCTTTTATAAAAGACCAGGCTATTTGATTTGCAGTCTTTACCCAATCTACTGTAATAGAACTTTGTTAATAGTGATGCTGTGTACAATTTCTAAGACATTTCTTAAGGTGGTACAGGGAATAAACTTTCTCTGAGAGTCACAGGGTCACGAAACAACAAGGACCAGACATACATTACATCAGGGTCTGCAACGCAAGCGCGCTACTTCTAAACTGTATGAGGCAGAGCCTTTGGGGCCTCTCACACTAAACTGTGTGAGGGAGACTGCCGGGGCCTCTCACAATAAACTGTGTGAGGCACAGCCACCGGGGCCCCTCACACTAAACTGTGTGAGGGAGAGCCGCTGGGGCCTCTCACAATAAACTGTGTGAGGGAGAGCCGCCGGGGCCTCTCACAATAAACTGTGTGAGGCACAGCCGCCGGGGCCTCTCACACTAAACTGTGTGAGGCACAGCCACCGGGGCCCCTCACACTAAACTGTGTGAAGCAGAGCCACCGGGGCCCCTCACACTAAACTGTGTGAAGCAGAGCCGCCGGGGCCTCTCACAATAAACTATGTGAGGCACAGCCACCGGGGCCCCTCACAATAAACTGTGTGAAGCAGAGCCACCGGGGCCCCTCACACTAAACTGTGTGAAGCAGAGCCGCTGGGGCCTCTCACGATAAACTGTATGAGGCACAGCGACCGGGGCCTCTCACACTAAACTGTGTGAGGCAGAGCCGCCGGGGCCTCTCACAATAAACTGTGTGAGGCAGAGCTGCTGGGGTCACCAGAGTCATATGCTAGAACTTAAAAAAAAAAAGATAAAACAAGTAAATACGAAGTGAATATCAGTTAGATACTCTGCATTAGCTGCTATTTTTTTTTACTGTTTTGAAGGTCATGAACCTTGCAACCTCTCAGTGGAAAACAAGCATATCACCTGTCTGCACTGTTTCACAATATTTGAGCAAAAAAAAGGTCAAAATCATTACTTTAGAATCTGTGAGATGATGAAATGGAAGTTAACCAGCAAAAGACTCTCAATGGACACAACTGCTAAACTAACAGGAACTTCATGGAACAGAATGCTAGAAGATTAACTTGAACCTGCACACACCATAATGTTCTGACCTGAAGTTCAGGACACTGTGTCTCCACCAGGGCAGAGATGAAACTGTCAAGTCTGTCAAGTGGGCAGGGTCACTAGGAAGCAGGTATATGTGACACCAGAAAACCAGATCCCCAGGTGACATGCTGATATCATGCCATTTTAAATCAATTTAAGTAAGAGACTCATTAAACCTGAGAATCCCTGGCACTCATGTTATGTTCTATCTACAAAAAGTCCAACTTCTTGGAACTGAAGAGCACATTATCCATTGATAAATATAGTTTACGTGACTTTTATGCAAGTCAGTGCAAATTAACACGTTAATTAAATGTGTGTTAATTCCAGATCCATCTGATAATCTCGGACGGAGGTGCTGAAGAAAACAAATAGATTACTCTAAATATTCCATTAGTAATAATTAGTCTACCAAATGCTTCTTTGTTCAGGATGACAATGTATGCATCCATCCATCCATCCATCCATTCATCCATCCATTTTTCTACACCTGCTTATCTTATGCAGGGTTTACTGGGTTCTGGAGTCCTGAAGCTACAGGTTTTAGGCGGGTGTCAAAACAAGGTCCTGTAATTTCTGGTACGACAAAAAAAAATATTAAAATTATAATTTTCATTTTTATTTTCATGTTTATGAGGTAAAAAAACTAGATTAGAACTGTATAAAACAGCAGGAAGGAATCTTTAAGCAGTCTACAATAAAGGAAGTCAGAGACTGAGTATGATCAGCACACGAATGACAATGGAATCTGAACATACAACATTAGCCTAGGGAAAGGTATTAGAAGAGAAGCACAGTTCGGATGCACAAGAAGTGTTGACATTTCAAATTTAGAAGTACTGGAAAAATGAGGAATCAGTGACAATAATATGAAAAGCAACATTATCTTAGTACAACAGTTCAACAGCAAAGTGTGGGAAAAGTACTGTCAATGTCAAAAGCATGTTAACAGCAAATTAGGAGGCAGACAAGAACACTGAATCTTAGTCAACCATAAAGTTTTGCTGAATCATAAGAGGGTGGATTAAGATTAGTATTAGCAGAAGAGGGTGACTCATGGAATTCTCTGACAGATCAACCCATGACCTTGATGGCAATAAATAGATTCTTCAAGGCATTTGGAACATGCAGAATTAAATCGCTTTCAATCACATTTTAAAGCAATAGATAGAACATCTTTGTATGCATATGGGCAATTTCTTCAAGGTTGCTTGAATACTTTAGTAACACTGGATTTCTCATGGAATTGGATATGCCACCTAACATGAAAGCCATCATACATGTGCTGCTGCACAAGCATATCAAGACTGAAGAAAGAGTCAACCATATACACTTTGTGGAAAAGTAAGCACAGATTATGTTTTCCGAATGGGGACCTGTTTTAGTAGAGTGCAAAGTGAGGAAGACAGCACTGGACAAAGGGAATCTGATGGCAAAAAACCTTGTTTTGGACATCTTTGGAAGGGCACTTGAGTGTGAAGCGCAACAAGTGGCTAAGCAGTCAAATACATCTGTAAAGGCACAACATCGCTTTTCACATCAATCATAAACCTCAAAAGAAGATTCCAGAACATCGAGAATGAAGCAAGGAAACATGGAATTTATGTTATATCTGTACACCTCATTCTCATTAAGGAAAAGAACATACCGAGATCTCATGAATGTTAGAAAGCGTCCTGCAGACCTGTTCAGGTTCCAAAGGCCTCACATGACAGGCAGAAAGCATCCTGCAGACCTGTTCAGGTTCCAAAGGCCTCACATGACAGGTAGAAAGCGTCCTGCAGACCTGCTCAGGTTCCAAAGGCCTCACATGACAGGTAGAAAGTGTCCTGCAGACCTGTTCAGGTTCTAAAGGCCTCACATGACAGATAGAAAGCGTCCTGCAGACCTGTTCAGGTTCCAAAGGCCTCACATGACAGGTATTTGCATACTTTCTTTAGCAACTAGCAGCGTGTGTACTGGAGCCAAATTACATAGGTATTATTTTTGTATGTCTCTATTACATTTATGCTGTATGTTGTTCATGAATTTGATTTATGCACTGCTCATATAAGTCACTGCTCATATAAAATTCTACACTCTTAATTTGATGTTTATTATCACCTGGTGTAGGTGTTTAAGGTGTGGTTGAAGGTTATATGTTTCATTAGAGCCAAGTAAGACGAGTTTTTCAACCATGTCATACAGATTTGGATTTATTCAGCGATTTTCCAGATATTTTTGGAAACCTATTTACAATAAATGATTAATACGCTTTGGAATATTTATCATGCTAATGGACATGCATTGGAATGAACATGCTCAGCTCAGTCTCTGGAGCTGTGCCCCTTGGTTGGGGTTTGCTGCTGCTAGATGTTCATTAGATTCAGACTGCAAGAGAGGCAGCAGCATTTCACTGGGAATGGGAATCAAGATGCCCACAAACACTGGCATGACTGATTTTTCTGATTGAAATCAAAATCTATACAGCAATGTTCAAAAGACATTAAAAAGACGATTTGTTCTCTGTACTAGCAGCAGGAACTCCATCAATAAAGATTTTAGTTATGCACTGTCTTCTTATCTTCTGAAAAAATTGCTGCAGAGAGTTATACTGGCTGCCTCCCAGAACCTGAAGAGCATCACAGCGTTCCCAAACTGGCAGCTAAGGAGTTCCAAAGGGGGCAGTGTTGCTACATGGCAGGCCTGGTTTGTCTGCTGGTGTCCCACAGACTGGCTGACGGGGACTGCTGTCCAAGAAAAGGTGACGGCGGGATCGGAGAGATGAGAAACATCTGAGACATGGAGAAACAGCACTGAGTGTAACATTAATGTCATACTATGCCAGAAACAAAATGTTATGTTCAATTGTTAAAAATCAGTCACATTAAATCTGGATAAATACTTTAGATAAATTGAATTTTTGTTGAAGAATACTGAGCACCTGAGCAAAGTGAAATGTTAATTGTTTAATCTCTAACCCTAAGGCTACATAAAGCATAGAACTGCAACCTTCAGCCTCAGCTCATTCCCTAATGGAGCCAACTGATGTTTACTTGTGTCCCACTCAAGCAAACACCTTCTAGATCAGGGATGGGGAACCTGATCCATGGACAGCCAGTGTGAATGCAGGTTTTTGGGATGGCTTCTCAATCAGCCAATCACAGAGAATCCCCAGGACTGGAGTTGAGAACCACTGTTTTATTACTGGCTGATTGAGCGGCCATCCCAAAAACCTGCACCCACACTGGCCCTCCATGGATCAGGTTCTCCACCCCTGTTCTAGATTATCCTGCCTGGGTCCTTTTTTCAGCTTTTTCTCAGCTCTAAATTACTCATTTGCTTAAGTAATTATTTGGAAGGGAAGTAGCTGAACCGAAAATTTCAGCTGTCAGTTAGCTGATAATTAAAATGTATTCTATAAAACCTACTGGGGTGTTACTCTTGAGAACCAAAGTCAGCTGCCTTATTAACGGTGTTTGTCACATTTAACAACCTCTTTATTTATCTCTTATCAGCTTGATGCCAGCTTATGTCTTTTTCTGAATTTCACACTTCCTAATAGTAAATATTGTAATACATTTGTACTCTGCTCTGACGCAGTACAATCCTATAGCAAAGGCCGTTCATGCCTATCTAATCTGGCAGGTACTTGGGGTATTCACTGCAGACCAGCACTTTGGATCGGTCCAGAACTTCATGCAATGTTGATGGCGTGACCCCCCTTAGTCGGCCGTGCGTTCCTGCAGCTCTGACCCGAGTCCCTGGGGGGAGAGGTTCTGCAGCGGCCCACCGGGGTCGAGATCCGGCACAGGGGGTCGAGGTGGAGAAGGGTATGAGCCCAAGAATCAGAGAGGTCAGACATAAAGCCCAATCAATCGGGTTGTGAGGATGAGAGAGCAAGAGGAGAGGAGAGGTACGCTTTTTCCCCCGAGCCAGACGGCGAGGGACAATGACGTCCTTTGGTTTCACAGCAGTCAGCCGGCTCTGATGATCAATGCTCCTCTCTACATATTCTTGTGCGGATGGCATTACGGCGCAGCCTTTTGCTTGGCGCCTCTCCTCCCTGCTGGGGGCCGCCATTAGGACCCCTCTCCTAGAGCCCAGCTGCCTGTCAGACTGAATGCCAAGGATGGGGAGCCTTAAGGTTAAAAGGTACTAAATGAATCTCAGCTGAAGGGATCGGGCTGCTGGGGCTGATTATCGTCTATCAGATGTAAGATTGTTGATCGTTCCCCTTTTCCCTCTGTAATGAAAGTCTGAAATGGACGTCTGGGCTTTCTCTATTTATGAGCTCATCTCATTCACCGCGGTGGCTTTTTCGGGGATGGCGGGGCCAGACAGCCCGGTGTCATCCCAGGTGACAGTCTGATTAATGCACATGCCTTGCTAATTCCCATAAATCACACAGATACTACGTTTCAGAGTCTGGCCAGTTCACACTATCAACAACTCTGCTATGCCGATGTTATTAATATAGGATTTAATGTCTGAGCTTATTAGTTAGGAAATAATAATGGGTGGGAATGTCCAGTGGGGGGGCGGTGTGTGATTCAGTGGGTTTGGACTCTGTCCCTGTGATCAGAAGGTTGTCGGGTCAAATACCATGAACAGAAGACTGATGCCACTGTGGGGCTCCTGAGCAAAGCCTTTATCCCCCAGTTACTCCTGGGGGGCAGGACCCAGGATTAGATATGTGAAAAGATAATTTCCCTATGGGGATCAATAAAGTATGACTATCAATTTAAAGTTGTAAAACGTTTACAATTCAGAGTAATGACCAGTGTTGTGTATTGATGAAAATACCTCATATTTCTTTTAATCACTCGCATAAATAATATTCATGTTACTAATTACCTAATGATTGTTCAATTGCCAAAAAGCAGGCATGTGCTGCTAAAATATTAGGAGCTAAAACATCCTTCTGTCAAAATGGTAACTTTGGTCCTGATTCTTCACTGCCCCCTGAGGCCCTCCCTGCAGGACAAAGTGATTGATGGGCTGGGGTGCGATGTACTCCACCTACCACAGGGGGAGCTCTTAATACAGAGGACTCCTTCATTCACTCTTTCTGGTCGCGAGGACTGCTTCTCTTTGCACCTCGCTTTTCCTCTTCACCCTGTTGTAATGGAGTGAGCAGTGTTGGGATTAATGAGTGGTTGGGGTGCAAGTGCTGGTGGGGGTGGGCGAGTTTGCTGGAATTGGTCATGGAATGATGTCAGTTCCAACTCAGCCGCTCAGTCTTTGATGGTCACTTGTTCAGACTGCCACCCCTAAGCCTATTTTCTGTCCTTTGCCTTCATGAAGCGCATTTCCATACACCCACGAAGGCTCCTGTGGGTCAGGGTGAGGTGAGTGAAGTAGGCCCCCCCGCCCCCCTCCTGCCCCCACCCCAGCAGTGCTGCGGCCTCCCTGCTTCTGCTTCTCCCAGGTGCCAGAGAGCTAGTCATTTTCCAGCTGAAAGCCCTGACTTCAGGTCTTGGGGGGGGGGGGCTGCGGCTTGTCCTCGGGACATAATCTTAAGAGACAGATGAAAAAGTTGGGATTCATATTTTTAGGCCTGGGGAAAATCAGGTTTGGAGCCTTTTGTGCTGTTGCCTGCATTGTGAGTCTGACAGCTGGACAGACTGTGTGCTGTTTGGAAAACATTTAAATGTAATACTCATGATTTTTGACACTGCCGGCTGGGCAATGCCAGAGATTCCCCTTTGCTGGTGCTGTGTGGTTGCTTGATTTTTCAGCGAGGGTTTTCTGAAATGTAAGGTTTCCCCTTAATGTGCCAGTCGCCTCAATTTAATTTCTACTGCAACACCCCCGACATACATAACCAAACAACCACGCACATTCTCAATACCCACTCCAGAACAGCTACAATAACATTCAGTATTAAATGCAATATGCAAGATATTAAATTTTAGTATTCACACACTAAAAAAAAAAAAAAAATCTAAATAAAACACAGACATTTCTTGGAGGTGCTAGGGGGTGCTATGTCTATCATAGGTGTAGCTACAGCACCCCCATGCCCCTCCCTGGCACTGCCCCTGACTGCCGGTGCCGTGGGGGTGTGTCCTTACACATGTGCATGCATGAAAGAAGGGGCGGGATCTGGATGCCTTGGGGCAGCGTGACCACAGGTGACCTGCCCTTTTTATTTACTTACTGCCTCGATTCATCACTGTTCCCTCTGGTCTCTTCTTGTGCCCCAGCTGATATGACAGATGTAGAGGCAGACATTTCAGGTCCAGAAAGTACAAATCTAGACCAAGATTTTGTTTCAATCAACTAGTTGAGCACTCTGTGACTGTCACTCTTTATACTCAACTGGCTGGTTGAAACAAAATCCTGGTTTGGATTTTTACTTTCTGGACCTGAAATGTCCGCCTCTGGACAGATGCCAGTATCTTCTCTGTCTTAATACCCCCGTCTACTCTTGCTGAAATGGCTGTCCTTTGCATTCATTCCTCTCCCCTAATTTGTTACCCCCCCCCCCCAACCTGACCCACTAAAATCCCTATTCCATGTTCCTTGCCACAGAGATCTGTTCACCATCCTGAATGTAGTGAGTCTCGCGGCGTGTGTGTATGTTCACATGCAGCATTAGGATTTTAGAATTAGATATTAGACTTTCTTGTCAAAACTCGATTCAAACGGTACAGTTTGACATAGCAGCAGCCCATATTATTACTTGTGCCGACACTGTTTCTTTGGGAATGATGCCATTGTGCATGGTCCATGTGAGCCAGCTCTGAACCAGGAGGTCAGCAGCTTTGCCTGGGGATCGGCCACGTCGGGTTCTGAGTGCTCACGTGTCTGCTCTTTCTGGGTTTGCAGCGCTGTTCAAATAAGAATTTCAAAGAAATTCATATCTTTGTACTGGTATCTGATCTGTGACATTGCAATTCAGTTTGCTAGGGTTTTGTTTGCTGGTTCGTAATTATCGTCTGGTTTCCTTGTTCTTGCATTTCAAACCCCTCTCCTTACCTCTGTGGTCCATTCCTTGTTCCTCTATTTTTCTGCATCCAAGTCCTCGATTGTGTACATCTCATTCGAGAACAACTGGTCCAGTCAGCAGCCCCAATACCGATGGTTACCTCTGTCTTGTCTTGTGCTGCCTGTCAGACTCAGGCATTGTTGGGCTGAAAACATGGAATTGTGGGTAGGATGGTCCAATTAGGGGGGAATTTTTGTCTATACAGGTCGTTGTCGACTTGCGATAGGTTCAGACTGACTGGCAATAAGTGTGATTCTGAAGCCATCAAACATGAAAAACTCTTCTTCTACTGTGTAATTTAATGTCCTTCATTTTGCAGGTTGATGCACTGGATGAGGGACAGAATGACACAGAAAGGCACCGTGGCTATGACAGCGATCACTCCTTCTGGTGTTTTGGTCACTATAACAGTGCTACATTGACGGAAATATTCCCTTTCAAATAGTTCCCTATTACTGAATGATATTACTTCTGTTTCACATTTGTAATACGTCTGCTGCTGAGTAAATCAATTTAAGGGCAGAAAGAGAACGTATTCGACAAACAGGAGGGGCTGTAGAGTGAAAAGCAAACCGTTCTCTCTAAGGAGCCCAAAAAAAATAATAATAATAATAACATGTGTTGGCACAGGCGAGGCAAACAGGAGTGAGCCAAACAGGAGCGAGCCTGGGCAGCGATTCACCTTTCCTGAAGCCGAACCTGCCAGCTCCTGATGGGGAGGACCAGGGGATTGGTGGAAGAGGCGTATAAAGAGCCAGAGTTAGCTCTAGCCATTTATCTTTCAGATCCTCAGTGTTTGTTCGCCTCAGTCAATGTAAAAACAAAGGTCAAAACTTTGGAAATGTCATTTGTTCCCTTGCCCTGCACTTAGAGGCCCAGGAGGTGGAGGGGGGGCTGGGCCCGGTCATGGGCGCTGGGGGGGACGGAATAATGTGGACCTGCTGCTGCTGCCCTCCATTTCCCCTGGAACGGAACGCCGGTCAGAAGCCTCTGTGGGAGCCCATTGTTCGCCTGCCTGTCTAATAGTTTTCTTATTTTTCCATCAGCAGCCGAGAGGAGGGCTGGTGCAGGGGTCGTTTCTCTACAATCGCAACATACTGATCGAGTTTTGCACTGCGGCGCCACTGGGAGGCCTACGGTTAATCAATAGACACAAATCAGCTTAATATAAAAAAAACCTGGATGCTCAATCCAAGGATATAAAACTGTGAAGTGGAAAATTATTTTCAATTAGTAATAAAAAAACATAAAGAGAAAAATAAGAGATTGTTGAAAAAGGTTAGTGGAGGTTTGACAGGGGTCACAACCACAGGTAAGTATCTGCAGGTTTTACATGCGTGGCATCATTCTCACCTAAAATGTAAAGTGGATATTCTCACGCTCATTGCAGTTCACTGATTGGTCCATGCTGGATGCAATTTTTGCAATAATTAACCTTAAGTGTGTGACACTGCTTGCTGAAATATAATTGTAACATAATAGTTTTTTTGTGCAGAAATTGTGTAACACCCTGGTCAGGAACCTGACCATTCTTGCCTTTCACTGGTTTGCCAGCTTGGGGAGCTCCATGCAATATGTCCCCGTCATGCTGACCAGGCTCTGGAATCTTTCACTGTTAAACTGAGATCACAGAACCCAACTGAGAATGAACTGCTGATTTCATCTGAGATAGACTTACCACCTCATTGACTCTCCAAGTGGGCATTTTATTAGCTCTTTGACATGAACATGGCTCTCAGATTTGGCCTGTACTGAGTGAATCTTGCTCCACTGTGTCCGAAGTTCATTCATGGGAGGCAAGCTAGCAAGACCACTCATGCCAAGACCACAAGTACCATCTTTGCATTCTTGGTATTAGGAAACACCCTCTGTCCTCGTCCATACTGAAGGTAGATCGTGCTGTTGGTAGTGCAGGAGGAGAAGTGTCACGATGAGTTAACCTAGTCCGTGACCCGCCATAGGCAACGTCCTGCAGTCAAGGGCCTGAAAGGATGATCAGATGATTATTTCTGCAGGATAAGTGGCTGAAATAGAACCTCAGCAGTTCAGGTAATCAAGGCAAATCGGAATGAAGGAGCGGCTGCACCCGGGCAAAGACACAGTGGCCACACAAGATTCGATTACTTGTTGTCTTTCAAGCATAATAATGAGATTATGGTAACACTAACCTGGCAGAGGAGAAATCTGGCTGTGTGTCAAGTTCATTGTGTGACGATCTGCGAACAGCACAGATCCAGTTCCTCAGAGCCTGAAACTAGATGCGCGGGGCTATGTGTCAAAGAGACCGTCTTCTTGACCCCAGTGGTCTGACTTGTGCTGTTTACAGCCTGCCAGTAACAGTACTACACCTACTACTACCACTGATATTGACTACTAATGTGGCTATTATTTCTACTAGGTGTAGAAATTATAGTTGGTTTCCATAAACATTTGCTAATGTAATTGCAACAAAAAGCACAGAAATGGCAATAATAAAGAAGAAAAATAATGATTTCTTTGGTGTGGTTATTGAGTGGGTTTGGCCAACTTTCTCTTCCTGGTAACTTTACAAGGCAAGAGACCATCAATAACAAAGAATGCAGTGGTAAAAAAATCTGCAGTGAAGGACCTTGAAAAAAAATCTTCAATAGTACTATTATATATTTAGTGGACACTTTTATCCAACACAGCGTGGCTCAGAGAGCATGGTCAGCCAGCATCCCTAAATAAGCTTGGGTTAAGGGCCTTGTTCAAGGGTCCAGCAATGAAATTACTCTTCCGGGCATGAGATGCGAACTGCTGACCTTCTTATCATGAGCACCGAGGCATAGCCTAGAAAGCCACATACTGTTAATAGTACAGATGTATCACTTAGAACAAAGACCAGAACTGTTTAAGGTATTTTTTTATGTTTATGGATTCTTCATGAAGTTGGACTGATACCTTTGAACTTCATGCTAGTTAAGATTTTTAAGAACACAGACTACAAGATAAACAATGGATCACTGATCAAATCAAGCTCGAACTTTCACTTGGAGCACAAATGACCATACGATACTTTTAAGTGTATTATTAGAAGACCTGGTGTATTGGAAAAGGCTATAATACTTAGGTGAGATGAAAGTAAAAGTAAAAGGATGACCAGAAACAAGGCTTGCTCAGTTATCAGTACAATGAGCAGGCTCTTGGAAAGCCTGAAGACCTGAACATTTTGGTGGAATACCATCTATGTGGTCGCTTCTATAAGAACAATAATAACTATAGTAATTACTAAAGATATAAACTGTCAAATGACATGTGGTACCTGCCAATTGAAAAGAAAACCATAAGGAAATGAACAAAACTACTGATGAAGAAGAAATCAAAATCAGTAAAGAGATTAATTGCATTTTTATTGCAATCATTAATCTTAAGATCTGACTTTACTGTCTGGTAAGACATTTTACAGTATATCTTCACAAAAATCGCATATGGATTAAAAATTCTCTGACATTCTTACTGGTGTAATCATTTCCCAGTGTCCTCTGCTTCTTAGAGTCAAACAGGAAACACAGTTTCACAGGTACGCTTAAGGGCAGGACAAAGGAAAAATATCACGGAATCTCTATGATCAAGATGACTGTGCCTTACAAGTGATTAAAAGTGAACTGTGATACCTAACAGACAGAGATAGGGTAAGGTAACAGTTCTCACTCCAGCAAAGGTCAGAAAGTGAAACCACTTTCAGGGATAATTACTGTTTACAGCTTTGCTGCGCCGCGGTCACGTAAAACAACGTGCTGCTGAAACATTCCTCAACTCCCCTTTTTTCGCATTTCTTTACCTTTCTTGTCTGCTGAAGCTGTGTAAGCTCTGTTCATCCAAGCTCAGGGAAGTAGGAAAGTAGGAAATGATATAGTCGCACAGGATTTGCTCAGATTTGGAAAATGATATACTTTTTTCACAGCTGTAATGAAAAAGAGAAAACTTTGTCATGCTGTTTGGCTGCATGATGTAGTTCTGCACAATATAGAGGAATTGTGTTCAATTTGCATGGCATGCAGGGAGCATGACAATCAATTTATGAATGCATTTATGATGTTTATTAAATGTAACACATTTGTGTCTATATTTGAACAAAGTCCTAATGATCAGTTTCTTGACCAAAACGTACCTATCAATACATTTCACTTTAGGCTAGAGTAGGACAGGTTATGCAACAAAAAAACTGCCAAGACTTGCTTTGAACGAAGTAATCCAGTCAGTCATATGATAACTTTCATGACAATGCAAACTGATGACATATACCTGTAAGAACAATGTTCGGGTCGCATTTAACTTTGACACTCATTCGACACTAAATCCTCAATACACAACTGAGATCTCAGGAGCCATTAAAGATTTGTGATAAGTGTGCTGTTCTGCTTATTTGCGTACCCATACATTTGCTTGAGTATCTGTGTGTGCTGGCATGTGCTTGTATGCTTGTGTGCGTGCGTGTGACTGGGTACGTATACTGGCTTTTGACATTAAACCTGAGAGGTGCCCTTCTCAGAAGAAATAAAAAGGTAATTCCAGGAGGCTAAAAGCTCCAGTGGCTTCTTAACAATAGAGCCTGGTTTGTGGACCTCAATCCCCTCTGGGTATTTTGGTGGAGATTTTCCCTAGGGACAGTTAGAAGTCATTCCGGAAAGGTGAATCCTGGTGAGGCAAGTGAACCGCACTGGATAGATCCCAGAACATACATTGAGACAATAAGCCATAACTTTCTGATTCTATGACATTTCTGAAATGCCGTCCTAATACAGTTAACATCATTTCACATTTTTTAATCATTCAGACATGCAAGAGTAGGTCATTGGCGGAATGACTTCAAACATAACACAAGATAAAATAAAATTATTTAAATAAAAGATAGATTACATTAAGAAATAAACTACTTCCCAGGTAAATAAATATAACTATGCCTTCTATCTGAGCAATGAAACAATACTTCTTAATAATTCTTATAATAAGGATAATAATTCTTAACAAGCCCCTTCTTTTGAGGACCTACATATACAGGCACCTCTAACGAAGCTTTGAAATACTGATAGCCCGTGCAGACCCAAACGCTCACGGTTTAAGCATACTCTGCCAAAAAACAACTTAAATGACTGCTATATTGGACCAGCTGGGAGCAGCAGTTGTAAAAACCCAGAACTTAAACCCTCATTCACATGGAAAGCTGGTCGAGGTGCTTTTGGCTGCCTGTAATTTTGGCTGTCGACCAATCAGAATGCTCCAGCAGCTCCTCCTGTTGGTGCCCAGTCCAAACGCAGTGCACTCTGTCCTGTATTGTTTAAAAAAGCTTCTGGCATGGAAGGGGGCCCACACAACTGAATCTTTGTTGAAGTGTTTTTTTCAGTTATAGATATCAAAGCATGTCTCCTGTACCAAGGGCTTAATGTAAAGTCATGTGTGCCATGTATCAGGATAGATAATGAAGACGGTGGATATTATTTTCATTCTCAGTTATGTGATGATGGGTGAGAACATGTTCATTTTGTAGCTCTGTATTATTATGACACAGTCGGAACAGGAAACTGAACTCATGGATCAGGAATCTAAAATAATCCTATAACAAGGCTTGAGCAGATTGGCACAACAGCTGTCAAGTCAGAATAGCACCACAGACAGGATACTGATAGGCACAATGAAAACCTGTAGACAGACACTAACAGAGCAATCACAGGGCCACAAACCCTGCGTTTACCTGAGCCAAATGCTTCCCACTGCACCCAAACAGCAACTCTGAGGAAAGATTTTTGGAGAACCTTAATTTCTTAATTTGTGACCTAGGGTGAGGTCACACGAACCTTTCCGTATCCCGCAGTTAGTATTGCTAATGGTGTAATAGGTATGCTCTTTGAGTGCAATATTTTATAAAATACTATTTTTTTTAACCAAGAAGAATTTGACTAACTGCATTTATTTTCAAAGACACTGGAAAGATCTAAACACTTCATTAATTGAACTAGTTAAACATTTAGCTGTTTAAATCATACTTTCAAAAATTTTAAAAAGGATCCACAATAAACACATTGTTATAGACCATACAAAACACTACATTACAGCACAAGACATTTTTATGACTTTTTTTTATGAAGTTTATTCTCTAGCAATTTAGAACACAAACATTGTGTCAAACATCATAATGGGGCATAACAAAGCTTTACTTGAAGAAAAAAAAAACTTTGATTTGTGTTTTGAAACAAAACATTAAGTGACTCAATCTTGAATGAGCTCCACTGTCATTTTGCCTTGAGTGAAGTCATGCAACATAAAATGTTTTCACAATCTGTTTTGATGATATAGCTGTTGTTTTGCTTGTTTACATTATTTAATGTAAGTGTAATGTAAAGAAATCTCTAATTTCAAACATAATTTCTTAAACATTTTTAAATGTAATTATCTATACTGTATGGTATAAATAATTATTATGATAGCTGTCCTCAGAAAAAAATGAAACCTGAAGCTTTGTCACTGCCGATGAATCAGTGAACTAAGGGAATAACTGTTTGTCTAAAACAGCTCAGAAAAAACTGAACTAGCCCTTCATGAACTTCATCAGATAATAAAACTACCTGTCATCCATCAGAGATTGGAGAGGTTACAATATTATCAACACTGACCATCAATGAATGTGGGAATTATTATCAGAGTGACCATGTAAACATGCTGCTGTCTTTGACCTTTGATTTTTGACACCAGTTTGATGCATACTAATAGAATTATAATGTTTTGTGGTGTGCATATAAAAATAGTAGTTAGTTATAGTTGTATCCTGTAATATTGCACAGTGATTCTTGAAAAATGAGTTTGCCTTTGGCTGGAGTTTTTGCATGTGGATCCAGGAAGAGTTTACATTGGGATCACAGACTTTTACCTGTGTTATGTAGCTCAGGGTGCATCTTTTATAACATAGTTAGCGAGAAGTACAATAGAGGTCCACCAAATCTGTGACCACTGTATAAATGAGACTCTTGGTTTATTAATAATGTCTTAACATATAATTAAATTTGTGTCATACTTCAGGACCTTCTCCTGAGAAATGGTGAGGACAAGTCAAGCTCAGTGGTTTTGAAGATGAAATATTTTGATCTCTGAGTACAACCATAAAACATATATGTAAAAGTTAATTGGGAAAAAAACAGAAATGGTCCCTGTGAGCCTCATTATAAATGTATTGTGATTTTAATGGACATTTTCTAACTCTATATCTGTCATTAGCTTATTATGTGAAATGAACGAGATTCAATAACCTCTTTTATAAGTGATTCATTCCAGGGGTGAAATGTTTCATGTGTGATCCAAGACAAAAACAGGCCCGACTTCTATTTCAACTATTGATTTTGTTTTAAATCGCATCAATTATTGTCCTTTGACTCATTGCATGACAATATATAAAGTCTTACTTACAAACAATACATTAAAACACCATTCTAGTTGTTTTTGAAATCTGAGGAACATTAAAAAACATGCTTACCTCATATAACGTTTAAATGGCATAGAATCCCTTCTCCCTATTAGCGCTGAGTAAGAAAACAACATCCTTCTCAATTTATATCAGAACTGTTTGAATGTTATTTCAAATTTTGAGTGTTTCTTCAGTTGCCCCAGCTGACAAATTATACGTCACAGCTATATTTTCCATGTTATTTTGACTTTCATCATGTAATTTAAAGAAAAGAAAAAAATCAAGGTAGGAATATATGCCGTAATTTTAAGTTAAAATCCAAACCCACGACACAGTGATGACTTACATGCTACAAAGCAAACCAAACTGATATCTGAAATAATGCACTAAGTAGCCTATTTCATTTTCTTAGATTTGTCTTTTTTTAACCAGCACTGGAACAAATATGATGGATTCGTGGAAAGATCACACCGGTGGGTATTATTTAAGAAAGTACTTAATTATAATGAATTTAATGGACAAACAGGTATTTTCCGAGATCACGTCATTTCAGGACCTGGACAGCTCCCAGTGAAATGCCAAAAAAGGACAGAATTGGAATGGCATGCGGAGAAAATATACCGGCTATGCCCTACAACCACCAGCCCCCCGCCCCCCCGTCTCTGTCTCCCTCTCGGTCTTTCGCTCTCTGTCTCTATCTCTCTGGCACGCACATCACACACACATAGGGCGGCATTGATGAATTACAAAATTTAGTAATCATGCAAACTGTTCTGACCTATAATTGTTCTTCTGGGAAACAAACTTCGCGAACTGTTCTACTCCCAGTGATCGCATTCTCCCTGTTACAGTTAGCTAACTCCACCACTACCGGTCCCATGGTAGCCTACTGGACTAGGCTGAAGACAAGCAATTTTGGAGAAACTTTCGCCGTGAGCCAGAATACGTTTAAAAGTTTCCTCAAACTACGCCTCTAACGTTTCTACTAATGACACATTGAAACCTTTTCAAATTTTATATATAAACACCCTTTCAAATGGTTGTGGTTTTATAAAAATTAATTGAGTAACTGTATTCCTCCTTCTCCTTACTTTTTATTCATGGGAACTTCAACAGAGAATTTAAATGATCCCCCGTACAACTGAAGCGCTGCAGCTGCGCGACGCTGTGAAATTTGCAGAACAATCGGAAGCGCGCATCCCCATCCTCTCGCCTTTCTCTTCCATTTGCATAGTCCGTTATGGCTGATTTACTACCGAGGAGATCAGCCTTTGTTCCCTGATCACCCGAAGATGCCTTGGGCAGCAGGACACAGGTGAGGGCACGGAAGAGCGTGAAATATTCACTCAATTCATACAGAAAAAATGTCTGTTTCGGGTGCCAGGGATATTTCTGAGCAACCATGTCCGTTTTGTAAAAACTGTGGCGGCTTCAAAGAATCACTTATCTGTCATGTTTACATTATAATAACTATGCCACATTCATTACCAACTAAACATCCATTGGTCAAGGGTGAAAAGCATTGTATAGCAAAGTCGCATACATTAATGATTCGATAAATTCGGTGTCAAGCCCCCGCAAACTCTGGATTTTTGTTTTTGTGACGGATCTTTGCAGTTCCCAGTGGAGGTCCGGTTCCGTCATGTCTTTGGCATTTGGGAGCTACCGAGGAGATCACGGCCAGAGGCCCATATATCTACCTCTCACGTCTGTTCCGCCTTTTTTTGAGAAGCTTCCGGTGATTCGGGGATACTCCCCAGTATAGCCTAATAGTCAAGCTGAAAAATCTCAGCCAGCAAACGGCGGGCCGGTTCTCCACACTTATTTCCATGCTCACCAATATGTTTATTGTAAGTTTCGCCTATCGACCAGATGAGCGCGGAGTTTTCTTGTCAGTAAATCTGCTAACCTCACTTCATTCCGTTGCATTTATACTATTAACCAACCCATGTTCCCCTGGTGGAGAGAGTCTCGGGTAGTGATCACCATGCGACCAGCAAATGTGGTGAAGTCGTGTGTGAGTCCCGAGGGTCTAGATCCAAACGCGGAGTTTATTTTCAAATAATAAGAAACGTCTATACAGTGTACTGTAAAGGCGGGCGCTAACGGGGTTATGAGAGAGATACATTACTCAGTTAATAAAGCCACGAGTTATAGAGAATAACCCAGAACTGTAATTAGTGCTGACACCGTAACCCAGAGATGAGAGACAACACTTGACAACAAGGTTAAGGTCTCAAGGGTATATGCTAAGTTGGCTATAGCCTAGCTAGTGTTACTACACAGGTGAAAACAATCTGGTTACAGTCCAGGCAGTATTCGGGCGAGGGTGATAATCTGTTAGGTTTATCTGGGTGTGACACATTCTAAATTAATTCTTAAGGAATAAATCGAGATTCAATAAGTAATAGACCTATTAGTAAATGTAAATCGGTAAATTGCCTACAAATAGACGATTGATCAATTCTGGGTATTCAGAACTATCGTGACAGTAATTATAATAGCGGTATGTAACTGCTGTGTAAGAACTGTATTCACATTATAAGCCAAAAAAAAAACTCACATGAGCTCCGATCTTCAAGCGATTGTTCAGTTAGATTGTTAGCACTTCCACAAATATAATTAAGGCGTAACAATACTGAAACCAAAATACTTTTATAAGTATTGCTTTACAAGATTAGTTAGTGCATTAGTCCGATTGCAAAAGCACAATACGATTATAGAGTAAATGCAATTTGTAGTGCATTACAATTGCGAGACGACGTTAAACGAGTTAACAGTCATACTCCTGTTAAGGCAATCACGAGAAGTCTAAATCCCTAACAGCAACAGTGTTCTTGCCTCTGTGTGCCCTATTAATATTTATTATAATGGAAATGAGAAATTGTAGGACTGTTGGCGGGCTGATTGCCAGGGACATATTTATATTTATTGACTATTCTAAATCATTTTAATACTGGTAATTGTGGCTTCATCGTCTGTTAGGTGGTGGTAGTTAGGTTAGGTGATGTTAAGACGTCTAAATTATCAGTATCCTTACGTCCCATTCCTTTCTTCTTGCTGTTTCCCAGGAAGCGCCTTGGATTTGTGTGGTCCCAAAGTGTCCTGCTCTGACACACTTTGTCTCTGTTTTGAAGGGTCGCCTCGGCTCCCTTTGCACCTGCGTCCTCTCCCTGTACCTTCAGGAATTCGCTGAGGCTTGTAATCAGCTTTGTGATGCCACGGAGTGCGCGGCTTAGTAAAACTTCCCAGCCTCACGGCGAGCTGGCTCTCTGAATGGGAATCAGCGTGGGGCGACTCTACAAACCTTTGCCCTGCCAAATTCCAGCAGAGCCGCTCACAACTGGTCCAGCAGAGGCCGCGAACCCTTTGACAAAGAAGTCTGCACCTTCCTTAACACTGAGTCCCTGTAAACCAGGGACACGTACTTCTTATAATAATTATTATTATTATTACTGGGCCTGTAGCCTACTATTTATTCTTCATTATTACTATCTTATTATTATTATTATTATTATTGTTATTAATAATAATAATAATAATATTATTATTATTATTATTAATGCTAATAATAATGCTGTGGTTGTTTTTTGTCAATAATTATAAATCTCGTCGGTATTTACTATTTAGTATTATTTAGTGTGTTGTCCAAACAGAAGACAAACTTGTGTATGTTATAATATTACAATCATAGATTAGGTTGGTCTCTGTTTACGTGTATTCCAGATTTACATAAACGTGTTAGTGATTAAATGAATGCAAGAATGCACAGCGGAAATTACGCCACAGTTTCTACTATTGGAAGGGCGTTGGATTAAGAGACAGCAAAATTGTTAAACATGTCAACGTGTAATTGCACGATAAGGCCCTCGCGAGGAATTTACTGGCCCAGTTACTATTTCTATTCGGCTCTAATCTCGTTCACCACATTCGTCCTATGCAATCTGTCTCCGTAATCTTCTGTGACAGAATGGCAACCAATAGCAACGTGCGTATTTTGGAGAGAAGAAAATATGCAGGGGCGTGATAAACTGACGCTAATTATCCACATTTAGGACACGGAGAGCAAGAGATTTTTGCGTCTACAAACAACAAAAAGAAGCACCAGTCATGGCTTCGCACTGAGGAAAATATCGGTGCATACAAGATAATCCTATCACATAATAAAATCTACCGAGTGCTACGCTCCCACTTTCCACGTATACAAGAGCAAGAAAATAATGTTCATTAAAGTTACCCGAACGAGTTTTATTCATTTTAAGCTTTGCCTCTCGTAGGTCTAACGATTTTGATTTTATAGTACAGCATTTACTTGCTGACGTCTTACTTAAATTTCTGAGGGGAAAAAACGGTCTTGTTCATATGTAGCAGTCGGCTTATAGGCCTACATCAAGAAAATAAAAATAAATACAGTACATACGCCATCTAACTTAACATTTTAATTCTTTTAGACAGTTAAACGTAAATGTGCAATTAAAACAAGCGGGAGAAACACATAGAAAGACAAACTTCCTTATTATTATAGACACCTATAATTATGCGCAAGTGCAAAAACATATTGTGGAAAATGCAATTCAAATGGTCTCTCGTCCGTTATTTCCCGTTTTCAGCACTGAAGTGCAGAGGAATCAGGGCCGCGTGCTTCTTGTATACATCACGCATCTGATCAGCTGCAAATTCAACTTTATCGCAATTCATTCGCCACCCTTTTAGAAGTAAACTGATATTACATAACACGTGAAGACGAAGTATAACAGAAATAAAAAATATTAATATATGACTGTAGGCTCGTAGAATACTTTAAGAAGCTAGAAAATAATTAACTCTATAGCGAAACATGATTTAATCTTAAGTTTTCATTTTCCGTCAAGAAAAACATAAAACGTTGCTTCATTAAATTATCATAAATCGGTCAGACTCGCGCTTTTGTACTCCGCCATACCAGGGAGCGCTGCTCGAATGACGTCAGTGTTCCGGTTGGCACTTGTAAGAGACTGACTTGCCGATGACATGAAGGTTAGTCCTTATTCACCCTAATCCCATTCTCTCTGACAAAAACCGCCCTCTCCACTTCCCGTCTGATTTACCTCACTCCCTGCTGACAACTAATCACGTGTAAGTAAAATCTCTTTAGCGATCTCTCTGGCCAATGTAATGTAAATAAATCACAATTTATAAATATACAACGATATGATATTCCAATATAGATTTAAATTTAAAATAGCCTATTAGTTAAAGAACTGTAATTCGTCATTTAAATCGCTTTATTGATTTGCACGAGGTTGATTAATTATTTAATTGGGCTCACGAATCTCAGATAGGAATAATGAACTTTAACCTCTTCAAAATCAAACAAGAATTATCATTTTTAAAAATAGATTTATTATCACCAAATAAACGAAAGCATTAGTTTGAGCGGGATTTGAGGCCAAATTAACAAATGTGAATGAATTACCTACCTACGGCCAAATCGACGGAGACCCGAAAAGCGTATATCTCCCGTCTAGTTTGCAGTAGGGCCGATGATATTTTTCTGGATAGATTTCGACATGACTTTTCGACATTTCTGTTATTATGCATGGAAACTCGCATACACATTCTGTACACTTTTCTATATTTCGCAGAGTTGCTTGATTATATTCTTCTAACCACATCAATGAATAGCACACATTAATAGCCTAATTAAGTAGCCTAATTATTTTGTCAAGCTGGTTTGACAGTGGTAGCTCTATCTGGTTTAGCAGTTTATTCATAGAACTCACACAGTTGCCCACTTGCAGTCGTATTTTATAAGACGACAGAATAAACGATTCAAATGGATATTATTTATAATTAACAAATACCACGCTTAAGTTATAAAATTCCATTAAAAACAAGAAACTTAGCTAAGAACGCGTGACTGGTTAACTTTAATATCAGTTGTAGTTAAGCAGCAGGCGAGAGTTTCTAACATCAATAAAACACATAGTGGAGTAACGACCACGGACCGAAGAATTTGCAGAGCCACAGATAACGACAAAAAAAAAAAAAAAAACCTTGTATAACAATTCTTGGCTATTGTAGTCCACGTCCAGTGTTATAAGGGCCAGTATTTGTGTTGCGCCTTATGAAGGATTTGAATGAGTGAGTATTACTTTCAAAAACTGATTTTGAACAATACAGGCAGCGACTCAACAGGTGTTCGAGTCTGGGGTGTTCGCATTACTAGGACAAAGACATTTTTTCTGAAGAAAAAAACACATAGTATATGCATGCTATGAAATAAAATCACGCACTAAAGCATAATTGCATTATTTTTCTCCTAAGAAAAATAACATGGTCACAGAGTAAGCTTACTCTTTTATTTATTAGTAGTAGTAGTAGTAGTAGTAGCAGCAGCAGCAACATCAGTAGAATTTTATGGTACGAAAATCTTGGCTATAAATCTGTATAAACAACTTTATAATATCTTTGGGTAAATAATTACAAACTGCTTTCAAGTTGCAAATGACCTCATTATTTGCAAAATAAACATTGCAAAAGGTAAATCACCCGACGATCAGCTGCTAACAGCTAAATCAACATATTCACATTTAGTGTAATATTATAGCTATCTTTTAATTAATGTTTATTTTATTTAAGGCGATATACAATTTATTCACCCAATACAATTTATTCGCGTAATTTAATATGCCAAAGCAGGGCCTATGTTTAAAATACGTTTGCCAGAATTATGCATTCCAAAGTATAACGTATAGGCCAATACGGTATTAACGATTTTTTTCCCTTTCGAAAGATTTTTCAGTCCTCCAAAGGGTCTGTAAAAATGCATCACAATGACATCAAGGTGGTAGAAAGAGCAATTGCGTTAACTATTACCATATATATGAGCCATGAGAACACACATATCCGCCTTTAGCTTATTATCGCCATCTCTAAATATCTATAAATATACGAACATTCTGATGAAATGACACTGCGGTTTATTTATTCACACTTAAAACTAATGTTCACCGCGACCGTATAAGTGGATAAGCGGTCATGGGAGATCGATAAACCCGATGATGAGAAGTAACGAATCTCTTTTTTCTAGTGCCAGTAATCCGTATGCATACTACTTCAGTATACTACTTCTATAAATACGTCTAGGAAAGATAACATAATCACTTATTAAACACATGCCAGCCATATAGAAAACAGAATAACTTATAAGAATAAAGAAACGTGAAACATTGTTTTGAACAGGGCAACATATATGTAAAATTTATTTGACTCATTCAATGCAATTTCAGAATGTCGTTTATCTGGAACCTCATTTAGTAAAGTATTTACAACTGCATTATCTTGACACCTAAAATATTAAAAAATATTCACAATTTACAAGAAATATTACAACAAAAGAGTTCTTTAGTTACAGAAACTCACATGTTTACAAAAGTTAATGGTAGGGGTAATGGTTAAGGGTAAATGTCAGATGATAT
>JAODLC010000038.1:12922113-12935410 GCA_026781145.1 Hippopotamyrus pictus | reverse complement strand
AAGGCACATGATGAAGCATCAGCGCCTGAAAATCACGCGGAGCTGCACTGAGATTACAGGACTCTGCAAGGCACATGATGAAGCATCAGCGCCTGAAAATCACGCGGAGCTGCACTGAGATTACAGGACTCTGCAAGGCACATGTCGGGATGCTGACATTTGCTGTGCCATTTATTCATCTGCCGTAGAGTTTCCATTTTCATAAGGTAAACATTGTGTGCCCAAGGCATTGTAAATATATTAATAATATGTATTAATATGTATAGTATGTTGGCAGATATTTGTTTTCTTACCTGTATTTCACTACATAGAAACACACAATATCTTCACAAGATCTCATACTCCAGCCTGTCTATCAGCATTTTAATTATGCAGTTAATCATTGTCAGTGGTTGGCAGATTGAGCGACAAAGGAACCTACAGTGCTATGGTACATAACCAAAATAAATAATAATAATAAAGCTCTAATGATGATTGTTTGTAAATTGGTTTATATGCATGATGTATTAAGAAACAAAAATTCAGATAGTTACATAGTTACGTTTTTACATACATTACTATTTATCCATTTACCAAAAGTCATTGTTTGTCATGTTATGTAATCTCAATAAAATCATACTGTTACTTGTAGGCTTGCTTTTACTCTTTAGAATTTTATTTATTCTTCTGTACCTCATCCCATTGCTCTTAACTTATATTGAATTAACATTGAAGCTGGAGTAATTACCTAGAAATTGGGCAGCAATTTTTTGCCAAACACCTTCTGTCAGCGCTACATCGCAAAAAAAACAGCGCCTGCCCACAATGGCGCTGTTAACGGATAGCATCTCTGTGGAGACGACTGTTAAACTCCACTACTCTAATCAGAGGGAGAGCGCGGGAGATAAAAGAGAAAATAATGACCATCTGATCGGGGCTTTGAAAGTGCAACAATAGGCCAGAGGATCAGATAGACAAACATGAGGCTGGGGGTGGTGAGGTGGGGAGGGGGCCGAATTGAGCCATGAATTTGACAGCTCCCATCTCTGAGTGTGGCAAAGCACATGTCTCCCTGAAAGCCCACTGCCCCACGCCACTCCCCTGAGCCACATCCATCCACGCCGCGATGAAACCTCTTATCTAAGGCACTGTGCAACAAATACTGGCACCACGCTCTTCCTGTGAAATATGTGCCCGTTTGACTTTCTGGATTCGTATTTAATATAACAGGCAGCATATTAAATGTGAAGTGCACAGCAAAGAAATGCAGTAGTAATAGTGATGTAGGGATATTATTATAAAAACCCAGTGATAGATTATCTTGGGCACAGTGCCACTGAGGAATTCTTTTCATAAAATGAACTCAATAAAAAAATGTTTTGAAATTCTTTCTAAAATATATGTTTCTAAAGAGTAATAATAAATAATCCAATATCCTAAGTAGCGTTACCTAAATGTGGGTTATTATAATGTTTTTATTAATGAGCACTACAATAAAATTGTAAAAACATATACACTGGCATTCATGGATACTCATAAGCTAACTTTATGATTATAAACTAACAAGAGAACTATTTTCCTCATATTCCAATAAAACGTCTCCACTGCTGACATGGGAAATAAATCATCCATCAAACTCTTGATAGCTGACAATGATGATGTGAACTTTGCCCAAAGCCTAATTTAATCTGCTGTGTGAGAACACAGACTAATCCCTGGAAATCCTTTGACACTATGCTGGACACTGTGGAGACACTCTTATGAGCTTAATTTGCTTTAAGTATCCTGTAACTACCAAATTGGCACTGATTATTATTAAGGCATAATTTGCAGAGATTATAATCATAAGAAATCTGGAACTGGGGGGATCAACATTTTTATATTTTTTTAAGTAATACAGAACACCAGTTTGATTCAGAAAACTGGTTTGATACTGCCAAGAGCATAAAGCAGAACACTGAAATGATTTTGAACATTGGCATGATTCTTAACATTGGTTTGGTACTAAAAACTGATATTATTCATGCACACTGGTATAATACTAAACACTGATTATGTAAAGAATATTTATATTATAACCTACCGAACACTGGGTGGAAAATTACCAGAATTCAAGAAAAAAGCTCTATATGACATTAATACTAACTAAATCCACCAGAAATTGCATTAGCAAAGTGAAGAAGTTCACATAAAGCCATAGACATAGTACAGTTATAACTAGGATCTTTCCGGGGTTGTCTGCCGAGTGACCAGTGCAGTAGCACTGCTGAAGACCCCCGGGTATAGACTCCGCTGAAAGCAACTCAAGAGCATATTCTGGGTGAGGCCACGTTGGCTGCAGTCCAACTGAGATTAATGACTAGATTACAAGCATTTCCTGTCTGTTGACGCTCACTGTCAGGGCCATGCAGAGACTTTTTGTGGGACAGGTGTTCAAAAGTCCCCCCCCCCCCCCCCCCCGGATATGCCTTCTTACCTTAACTGGGGGGTGGGGAGTGAACTCGTGTACTCTTCTGTTTCAGTCCTACCTGCTGGAATACTGAAACAAATATTATCAGATAAACTCTCTACTTCCGTTCACTTGGGACAAACAGTCTCTTGTGGTGACAAAATGTCAGGTTAGGACCTTCATATAATCATAGGATGATTTCCTTGAGGAAACAAAACCTTTTTGGTTCCCTGTACATAGAAAAGCAGGAGATGTACTATACTGTATATTTACTGTAGGAAGTCTCATGCTAGGTAATCTACATACACAGACATGTTATATCTGTTGTGGGTTTAAATATTGAACCCAATAAATCTAAATACAAGTGCAATTCTACTCAGAGTAATTGAAAAACAATAGCTCTACAACAGAAGGAATCATTTATTTTAATTTTGATTGACTATATGTGGGCAATCTGAAATACATCTTATATATCTATTCTGAGCAGAAAAAAAGCATGACAAATTACAGATGACTGTATAAAACAGTCCCATGTAAAATGCTTTCTTCTCATTTCATAACCTACTGTGTCTAATATAACACAACATCAGTAGTAAAGTGCTCAGCAAAGAGACAGACAGCCACAGGACTCATTGAAACAATGTGTCCTTTCTGTAACATATAAAGACTCCTACCAGTCACTCTCTTTCCCATAAACACACCCCCCCCCCCCCACCCCAGACACACACACACACACACACACACACACACCTTCTCCATCTCTCTCTTCAGGGAGCTTAAAAGCTCCATCAGGAAACAAAAATGCAGGCAGTATAATCACACCCATTACAACTGTCATTATGCTCATGGCCGCAATTCAGCGCTGTAACAAACACAAATTGCAATTTGCATTGCATTCTGGGAAATGGACACCGGCAATGAGGTAGATGATTCACCACAAGAAACTTGCTGGGATGAGACTTACGACTTACTGATATGATAGGAAACACGAAAAATGCAAGATGTGAGCAAATAAAATTAGTTTTTAGAATACAGATATTTTTAAGGGTGGATAAAGGGTAAAAACTTGTAGAGGAATAGTAGAAAGAGTGAAAGTAGGTAATGAATAAAGATCCATAAAAAGGAACAATGTAGGACACTGAGAGAGGTGGAAGAAATAACCACACACCTTAGGCTACTAATAGAATCATCTGAATTTAAATATCACAACAAAGACTCGGTTTTCTTTTAAAACATATTTATGAGAATTCACAAGTACAGTCGAAGACTGAGCACCCTGGAAACACCAGGGTTTTCTGCCCCATGGCCCCGGAGACCCTTGGAGTGGAATCTGCATGAAAACAGTAACCAGCAGGAGTCAGGGCTGCTGGGCTGCTGGGTTGCAGGGCTGCTGGGCTACAGGGCTGCTGGGTTGCAGGGTTGCTGGGCTGCAGGGCTGCTGGGCTGCAGGGCTGCAGGGCTGCTGTGCCACTCCGGTACATGGTGCACTAAATAAATATCATTAAAAAATGGACTGAAGTGCAGGAGTATTGGGAACATGAAAACATCATAACTACAACAAACCTGAACACAATACACTGCCACCAAAGCTGTGAAACTAATCAAGAACACAGGTACAAAAAGCGAGCTGACCACAAGCATGAACCCGCAGCTCCGCTGACAAGGCCGGCAACTCCCACCAAAATCCAGAAATAATAGTAAGAAACTCAACCAGGAAGCCTCACGCACAGCAAGCAACACACCACACACTCTCTGCAGGATGCAGAGTCGAATATCTGTGGGTCAGTGCAAGATCACATGCTCCTTGTTCAATTTCCCGATTATGATGGAACACATGTAATAAAAGTAGAAAACTAGTAAGTTGTATTTTAAAAATAATTTTCTATTTCCCTTAAATTTTAGAAGTTAAACAGTTTGATTTATTGGAGGGAAAAATGTGGGAGAAAATAGTTATTTTATAAATATCATCCAAACATGTAATACAATTTCATTTTATTAAAACTGTGTAGACAAATTACTTTTTTTATCAAAATCAAGGGAAAAAGCTTTTGCTTTGACGTTATATTTTAACAGGGGAATAAATTATTCATGTTGCTACAGCCTCCAACAGTCCGTGTCTGATCAGGAGTAAGGATCCGTACATGTCCTTGTATGATTTATTGATGGCATAATTGTGGTATTAAAAATTCAAGTGTAGCAATGCGATCTGCGTGATCATATTTGGCAGTAGACCAGTGGCTGAAGCTTATTAGTCTCTGGTGATCAGCTGGTTAAGTTTCATTAACCCTGAGGATTGTTTTAATTTGATACCTGACCTGTGTGTGTTTGAAGGCTCACAGGTGCACTTTAAGGCCGCATAGTTACTGTCCTTCATGATGACATCGATGTCCATCACAAGATGAAACAATTTGCAGTGATGACTCCCTGTTCTTGATGAACCTCCGTTCTCGTGCCACGGGGACCCACAGATTAAAAATTAACGATACATGTTGCCCTGACGACTAGTTCCATTACAGTACAATAAAATCATACTTATCGGCAAACACTGTATACTTAACCTGAAATGTAAGCTTTTGCAGGTAATTTGAAGTACATATGTTGACATACTCTCACAATCATGGTGGACATTGAGGAAGTTCTGGGGATACTTTTAATAAAGTCACTGCCAAACTGCTTCACTAGAAAAAAAACAAAATATTGTGGATGGACATGCATCTCAGGACACTCACTGTTCAAGTGGAGGGAGTCCGGGTATAACCTCAGATGTCCAAGTCCAGGACGCATTACAGCGCACAGGACACAGGGGTGGCATTCTGATGCCATGGCAATGACCTGAGGGGAGATCATCCTTGATCAATTCTGGCAATGGGGGGTGGTAACAAACCCAGATATGCCTGTCTACATGCCTGGTCGTTGCAGACTTTCAAGAGGCTTTAGGAGCTAGTTTCTGCTGTAGTTTTTGTGTTTATGACAAACTACGGTATTCTTTGCTGGAGAATATTAGTCTTGCTGAGACCTTTGGTGCAGCTTATGACATTAATAAAAGTCTTTAGGTTTCACTTAAAGCATTGCTATGAAAACAGCAGTTGGCTGTTTATTTAATGATTATTCTTTTCCTTTCAAGGCAAATCTGATAAAGTAGCAGAAAGAATGCTTAGAATAAATAAGAAATTTATAACAGAATTTATAAATTATACCTGATAAAATAAAAACAGAACACCTTAGGAGTGTTGTACAAAGCAGGATTTCTCAGTTAACTCGGTTAACACAAACCCACCCCTACCACACACATGAAGAAATGTGTGTACAGTATGAATCAAAATACTTATTTTACAAATAAAGAAAATGAAATATTACTTGTTGTTGCAAAAGGATAATGTAAACAGTACCTGAATTGAAATGACAGTATATTAAATGAAGAGGGAGCTCAGCTGCAGTAACATTCAGTGATGTTTAATAGTCTATGTGTCAGGCAGTTATAACCAGTGGTGATTTCTTTGTTTTTAACAGCACAAACCTAACAACACTTCACTGGCTAACAGGCCACTCCATCTGTTTATTTATATACAAAATGAGACATCACTCTTTGCTACAAAAGGATCATTTCAAATATTAAAAACTGCCTTGATACTAAGGATGAATATGTTAAGAAATCACATTGAATATTATTATTTGAAAATCTTTTTACAATATAAAAGTAGTTGAAAACGTACCCAAAATAAACTATAGAAAAATAGAACTTACTTGCCAATTGTCTGTCTTTACTGTGAAAGGCAAATCAGTAGTTCACTGTAAGGATCAATCCAGGTCTTGTCTGTCATTTCCCTGTATGGCCAGCTGGGGTCACTGGCCATCCTGTTCATCTTCCCCGAGTCTTGTGTGCTTCAAAATTGGCAGTATGTTCCTCTGGCTGCCATATGGCGGAATGGCCTGAGTGTGTGTTTGAGAACTGTTCATTACTACCATTGTGGGTTTGAACCCTCTTGTGTTTATGTATTTCGGTATTGGTCCTTGTTTTGCATTTTAGTTCTTAGATATCCCGGTTTAAATTTAGTTTTATAGATATATTCTGTTTTACTTCTCTTGCTAGTCTCTCCTAGTGTGTTTCTTAATTACCCTCACCTGTTCCTTATGCTCCTAATGTATAATTAGTAATGGCCCACACCTGTCCCTCATCATGTTCTTATTATCTGTGTATTTAAGTGCCTGTCCTTGCTTTGTTCCTCAGTCAGTCATTGTGCCTGTTCCTGTTTTACTGTGTGTACTGCATAGTGCTTGTTCCTGCATGATCCTTACCAGTGTTTCCTGAACCTGTATCTCCTGTGTTCATTAACAGTCCCTTTTAGTTCTTGTTTTATCTCCTGTCTTTGTTTCGACCCCTTGTGGTCTGTTTTGTTTTTGTTAGTCTGTCATTTTTCAGTAAAGCCCCTTGCTGCCATTCAGCCGCACTGTGGACCATCCTTCCCATCAGGATGTGCCATATCAGTTTACATTCTGTCAAAACATCTCTACTGGTACAATCACAATTCACTCTTATTTCACAGAATGTGACAGAACATTAATTTCTAGAACATTTTTAATGACAACCTAAATGTATACTACCAGCAGCATAATCAGATGCTGTAAATTGCCAACAGACACAAAACATTACTGACAAATCACTTGCTTTTGCTCAATATCATCTCTATGGAATCCAAAACATTTGCAAACAGCAAACGATGAATGCCGTCTGGTGATCAGTTCTTGATCAACTTAGTCCATCCATCCATTTTCTGTAACCTCTTGTCCTATTCAGGACTGTGGGGGGTCTGTGGTCTATCACACGCGCACTTATGGGCAATTTGGCAGCTCCAATTAATCTCTGCATGTTTTTGGACTGTGGGAGGAAACCCCACGGCAGCACAGGGAGAACATGTAAACTTCACATACATGGAGCCTGGTCCCAGAGGTGCGAGGCAACAGTGCTAAGGACTGCAACACCATGCCACCCCTCATTTCTGCTAAACTTTCAGCCACACCATACTATTAGTGAACAAAGATGAAAATGATTCTGATAGGTTTGGAGAGTGCATGTAAAGCTCACGCAAAAACAACAGAGGTAAACTTCAAAATGAATAAACCAAAAAGTTATTAGAGAATGGACAAATCACAACCGATTATATTGCTGATTAATATTTTATTTACTATTCAATTTTTTTATTGGATTTTTTTTCTATTTTATACACATTCTCAAATTTTTAAATATTCAACAATGCTCACTCATCCCTGATAAAGACTGCAATTAGGCTATTTGGTGTCTGTCCCTTAGTGTTTCATTGTGTACAAATATGAAGTTGTGTCGGGTTCCACCAAGAACTGCGGCCTGTACTCCGAAGCGGGGTTATTGGCTTATTGTTGGATTTAAGGTACAAGCCATTGGTTATGCTATTCAGCTTGTGTCATATTATAGAGATATAAACACAGATTGCAGTAATGTCCTCCAATTTGATCTGCCGGTTGCTTCTGATATTCCGTACAGGTTATCCTGTAGTACTGTTACATTTTAAATGGCATTGACATTATAGAGAGAGTTTTCATGGTCTTGAATATTCTCCTTCCCACTAAATGGATGTTTTCATGTTACATTTACTTGTAAAATGTAAAATTCAGAAAGCAGGGTCAGACAGTCCTCAGAGCAATTGGGGTTAAGGGCCTTGCTCAAGGACTCAAAAGGTGAAAAAACTGTCTTTGAGATGCTGGAACCACAATGTCTATCACCAATAATCACAACACATTTAAAATGACTTAGACCACACATCTTAGCCAATCTAATGCTTAGACACGCAGCATCTGAACCTCCCTTCCATGCTGTGTATGCAGTTTACAATAATTGATTCTAATATAAAGCTATATACGTAGTTGACTAGGCTATTGATTCTTAAATAAATTCTAAAACATCTTCAAAACAACATTGGCATCATATTGGTTTCACATGCCAGTATTAAAAGGATTCTTTATAACTTACACCATTGAACTGAGAGCCTAGTTATATTGAATTAAATTATGCATACAGCTTGTATGCTGCTTAATTGTGAAAGTCCTGCTATGACATTGAAAGCTTCAGACTACAACGGTACCAAAAGATTAGGCGGCTGATTGACGCCTTGTGACCTTCATATGACCTGGAAACACTACCCAATTAAAAAGGGGTAGAAGATTCTTTGCTGCATGCAGACCACCCCCACACTGCCCCATTTCTTTCTCCTTCTCTCTCTTTCTTGTCACTTTTCGTTTTAAGGACTGTACCTCCAGCTGCTTCCGGCAGTCACTTTGTGGGTCTGAATGGAAGCTTCCCAATTACAGGGAGGATTGCCAGCGTTGCTCAAATTGGCCTACAAGGCTAATTAAAGTATGAAAATTGGAAACAACAGTGAGTCACAGCTGCATTTAGCAGTAACAGGGTTGAAACGCTATGGTACGCCCAGAGATGCAGCTTCACTGCGGCAAAATGCAGTCACCCAGCCCTTAACCACACACATTTAATATCCTTTATGAATTATTAAGAGTTATTAACAGTGTAAAACTATATACCAGGGTTCTTCAAATCTGGACCTCGATTCCAAATCCAGGCCTTGTTTTCAGTTCTCCCAGGTAGTTTAATAATTACTGCTTATACTGATTCTGACTGGTCAGAGGCTTCACACCTAACTGACAGGTAAAGGAAGGCTGGAAAACCAGCAGTGCTCGGACCGCGATGACCGTGATTTGAATAACCTTGCTATATACATTGAACTAGAGCACCATTAATGTCAAGTTCAAATCCATGCAATCTGTTTCACATCACACTGTTGCACTTAGACACCTCCAGGAACCAGAAAGCACATGTGACCGTTCATGTTTTCTTGCTCGACTGGGGCTCCTGTCGTGATCAACAGCAGCATGGCTTTATGAGAGAAAGCGGAAGCGATCAGATGCTAAGGCGATAAAAGGACAGTCGGGTGGATAGTGAGCACACAGAGGGGTCCAATAAGCCAGTGCAGTAGGTCCACCATAGAACAGCATGTTCTTACAGCCTTGGTAGCTAAGGCTAATCGGCCTCATGCCATTTACCACTGCAGAACATTTAAAATGGTTATATGTTGGGGAAAGTCAAGAATTCAAAAGTCAGGTTTGGTGGGCTCATTTTGCACTATCAATTACCAGCAGGTTTAATCCCCCTCTCATTAATCAAAGTATCTTTATTGTCTTCTTCAGCTATATTATCCATGGGTCATACGCTTAGATGAAATTATAATCTTGTTGGTCAGGGGGCAAGAAGCAGTCATAAATAGAATATAAATCTGAATATGAAAGACATTTAAAGTGAGATATTTCACTTACTGTCCCATTACTAAGACATTTGCTTCCATTACTCATGTGATAAGCACAGTCTGCTTAGGGGCGTGTCCTGTTAATCTGTCTGTTTCATAAAACTGTGTTAGTCTCCATTTTCCATTGCAATCAACTCTTTATAACCATTCCCAGCAAATACATATACACTGGCTATGGTTAATTAGGTTAAGTTTGTAAGTACAGTATATTTTTTACACAATGGTGCATCACATACATAACAGGGTAAAGATATTTTAGACCGAAAATAAGCAGCCTATAAACGTTTTGTCTTCTCTCCTCCTGCATCCAAAGACATGCAGTTAGGTGACTTGGTGTTCTAAGGAGCACATAAGTACTCACTCACTGAGACCAAAGAATAGAATTTCACAACAACAGACACTGCTTACCCTGGTTTTATTTTAAATATCCCTTAGTAATGCCAGTAATTTTGAAATCTGTGTTTCTCAGAATGCATTTTTATGTTTGAAACAAACATTTTATTAAACGTAAGTAGCTCTCCTAAATGCTTGAGCAGAATATTTGAATCATTAGGTGTGTTGTTTAGGTGTATTGTTTAATTTCTGTGATTATTTGTGCTCATTTTTATGAAAAATGTAAATGAGTTGATTGAGTCGATTGTATGTCCTGCGATGGACTGTTGTCTCCTGTTGTCCCTGTTATCCCCTGTTGTCCCCTGCACCACTGGGCCTGGGACGGGCTGCAGGACCTGGTGAACAAAAGTTTGAAAGACAATAGAAGGTTACAATAAACAGCAAACTTTACACTGTTTATAATGCATGATGTACTATAACATGGTTTTTCAGTTACACTATAGTTTTTATTTACAATTTAAATAACTGACTTAAATTTGAACATGACTTAAGGAGGAGAGTGATTATTTAATCGTCATTCATCTAAACTTCTGATTTTTGTTCATTTTCAAAAGGACTATTCAGGGCACATTATTCAGGAAAAAGAAAAAATCTCTGTGTTGCTGATGGTTTGGAAAAACAAAAACGAATACAATGTCCCAGTCACTCTGAAATTAAATCCATCTGGCTGGTTTGTAAGAATAACAAAAGGGTGGCAGATGTCTTTGTAAACCACTACACAAGGAAAGCAGTAACACTGAACATGTAATGTGATTTGTATGTATAACTTCTGGGTCAAATGTCAAGATAAGAGGCCTGTACAGCAGGCAAGTAAATTACAGTTGTGAGGTAAACTATGATGGATGCAGATTTGATGTACTGTTTATGTCTCACTGTTAGAGGTTACTTAGAAATGTCAATCTAACACTGTATCAAAGGTCCAAGCTACTCAGTTATATACAGATACAGATTTTAGCTTGATAAATGCTCCAGTGAAAATTGTTTAATCTAAGGACCACAAAAACTATTTAAGTAAACTGCTAAAGTATCATTATAGGGTAATGGCATAGGGTAAAGATATAATGCTTTCTAAACTTTGACTGCTTGTTCCTGTCCTAAATGCTTGTTTTATTATATATTTTTTATTGTTTATTTAAAAATTTTATGATTTAAAGAATGAACAGAATGAAAAAAGAAAAAATAATAATAAAAATAAGAAAGATAAATAAGCCTCACAGCAAGAAGGTCCTGGGTTTGGTCCTTTCTGTGTGGAGTTTGCACGCTCTCGTGTTCACGTGGGTTTCCGCCGGGGGCTCCGGTTTCCTCCCACAGTCCAAAAGTGTGCGGGGTAGGTTAGTTGGCGAATTTAAGTTGGCCCCCGTAATTGTGTGAGTGTGCGTGTGACTGTGTAAGTGTGTGTGCCCTGCGGTGTGTTGGCGACTGCCCAGGGTTGGTTCCTGCCTGCGCCCATTGTTCCCAGGATAGGCTCCAGTCCCCCCCGCGACCCCAGTTGGGATTAAACGGTTACAGTGATGGATGGATGTAAGATAAATAATAATTCACATATGAGGGGGGGGGGAAGGGGGAAAAAGGGGAAAGGTCTCAAGTACAAACAATAAACATTAATAAACAGGGCATTGTTCTCCTACAAGTTCCAAGTAATAGTGCAAGAATACACATGGCTTACGTAATACGATCATGTAGAGAGACCCAATATGGCGAAAAAAGGCGACCATATCTTATAAATTGGGACAAACAACCTTTAACAGTATAATAGACTTTTTCTAGTTTTGAGAACATCAACACATCTCTTATCTACTGTGTATGGGAAGGTGGCCGAGGTTTCTTCCAATGAATTAGAATAAGATGCCAAACAACTAAACAGACGAACGCTACAAGAGGGTTATGCAAGCTAATCGAGGCTTCTTTTATTATATAACCAGCTCCTGAAGATTGTTTTTTTGAAAATATATTCAAAATTGTGTAAAACAACAGTCATTTAGTCATTAATACAGCCCTGCATGTTATTCAAGAACAGCATGTTTTCAAGTAAAATAAGTACCAAATAAGTGCACAAATAAGTACCAAAATAACAGACATTTAAGGTAAATAATGCAGAAATATTATGTTTATTCCCCCTAAGGCTATTCAGTGAAACATTAGAAGGAGTCATTATTTCAGAAAGGGCCGACATTTCAGCAAGATAGCAAGTTATGTCATACCTCCAAAGCTAGGGGTTCGAATCCTTACTTTGTGTGTGTGTGAGTGTGTGTGTGTGTGTGTGTGTGTGCGTGTGTGTGCGTGTGTCTGCGTGTGTGTGCGTGTGTGTGTGTGTGCATGCGCATGTGTGTGAGTGATCTCCTAGGGTTTCCCTTGACTACTCTGGTTTCCTCCTGCAGTCCATAGACATGCACTTAAGCTAATTAGTGTCTCTAAGTTCTCCATAGCGCGTGCGTGTGTGTTGTGAAAGACTGGCATCCTGTCCAGGGTGCACTATGATAGACTGGCATCCTGTCCAGGGTGCGCTATGATAGACTGGCATCCTGTCCAGGGTATACACCTCCTATATACTGTTTGAAATAGGCTCCTGGCCCCCCTGCAACCCTGCTCAGTACAAGAATTTGGAAGATGGATGGATGGATGGATGCATGGATGCATGGATTGATGGATGGATGGATGGAGACATTGAAAACTACAGAAAAATAACACAAAGTGCTTGACAGCTTTATGCAAAAATCTGAACAGACTGTCTCTGTACTGTAGTTTGAGTGAAAACAATGCATAAAGTACCTGGTTCCATCAGCCTTTTTAAATGAAGGATGAAAAGGTGTGGAGTCGGATTAAGCGGGAGATAATGGATAGATGGATGGAGATGTGGGGTCGGATTAAGTGGGAGATAATGGATGGATGGATGGAGGTGTGGAGTTTCTCTGCTGGTATGGAATGAGCAGCTTCAAACGAGCAAATATCTGTGTCACCTTCAATTTTATATTCCAAAATGATTTTTGCAGTTTGTGGTCCTTTATAGATCATTGAATAAATGAAAATAAGATTAACTAAAATGATTGTGGCATTAATAATAATAATAATAATAATAATAATAATAATAATAATAATAATAATAATAATAATAATAATAATAATAATA
>JAODLC010000038.1:12906240-12917328 GCA_026781145.1 Hippopotamyrus pictus | reverse complement strand
TATCGTTTTGGAAGCCATTAAGAAAAAAATGCTCTTCTTGTTTTATCCTGTTCATTTTGTGTTTAAATTCTAAAAAATAAATGAATAAAAACATATTTAGGTGTAATTTTGGGGGGCTGGGAACCAATTAATTGGGTTTCCATTATTTCTTATGGGAAAAATTCGATCAGAACTTCGATCAAACTTTTTAGGATTTGATCCGGGGTCCGGAACGGATTAAGTTCGAGAACCGAGGTACCACTGTATTTGTTAAATTTCACCATCAGCTCAGTTAATTAAGTCATTCAATTGGTTCAAAAAGTGAATGAGATATCGATGAGCTATGTGAGCTGTGCTAGTGGTCAAGTCAAGAAATTCATGTGTGAATTGGATGGTTGCTGCAAATGCTGGGGTGAGTTTAGCAGAGGTTTTGAAATGGCTAAGCTGTCACACTCTTTGATAGGCATAATATCACAGTTTTACACAAACATGAAGATCATTTAAATCATTTTCTTTGGCTGCCTATGACTTTTACACAGTACTGGAAATCAATACACTTGCATGAAGTTGACACCTATAGTTGTATATTTATTATATACTTAATAGGTGTTATCTTTATGTTAATTAAGTAAATTAAAAAATGCTTACTAAATGTAATAAAGTATAGATTGTGAAACTATCTAATGGATAAATCCATGGAATGAAGATAAATGTAACCAACTTCACAAGCTTATTTCCATACTTCACATCCCTTTTTGTGTAAATTCACCATATACTTTCAGTTATATTAACCAAACGGATTCATCTGCAAACTGAGCATCAGCCTCAATCCTCAGTTACACAAATATGCATAGAAATTCTCCAGAAGGGCTATTAATAAGCAATCCCCATACGCTATTCCGCATATGAAATATCAGTTCTATCGTTACAAAGGCGCTTTCTGTTTCAACAAGGTGATCATTATAAACTCCAGTAGAAAATGAAAAGCTGAGCCTAGCAGTGACATGCAGACCTGCAGATTGTTAGCGAGAATAGCAGCCGGCCCTGGGTGATCCAGGCCACTTGATTAATCTGCATAGCATGAATACGAAATCAATCACGTCGTTTCCTGAGGACTTGAATTAAAATCTGACTTTCCATCTTTCCAGTAACACCCTGAATGACATAGAGACTTCCATAAAATTGTGTAAAAATGACATACTCTAAAAGAGATGATTGATTTTGCTTAACATATATCCCAGAGGATAGGTAGATATTGATTTAGAGTTCTAAGAAGAACAGCTAAGCCCCTATGAGCATGATCAAGGATACCACTTATATCCAGGAGTTCTCCAGGGCTGTTCTTCCTGGATTCATCATCATATAAAGAACCAGGGGCAACCTCAAGAAATCACTGTGGAATCACAAGATTAGTATTAGTTCCATTGACGGAGAATTGCTGGCAGCTCAGTGTAGATCTTACATTGTACTAGAAAACAGGGACCACAGCAATCTCAGTCTATGTTCCTAGAGAAGATCAGTCCAGATGTACCACATAAAGCAGCTTTAACAATTGAATTGGGAAGAAGCAGTATCTGCCCTCTTTTTGACTGACACAGGCCTGCAATTATGGAATAATGCTGCATTCCATTTGAAATCGTAACTCAGAAATTCCCGAGTCGAAAATTTCAACTGGAATGCCCCCTGAAGACAGAATTCCTATTCGGAATGTCGAAGGAATCTACACAAGCCCGACCTAAGAATTCAAGATAGCTGCACCCTATATTAACAGAAGTTTAAGCTGTAGTTTTTTACTGTTTATTAGCACTTACGTTTTATTTGTGGCTCATTAAATCGGTCGTACATACAGTACTGTCAACTGCTATCTGTGGACATGTTGCTATGGTGTTTTTATGTGCAAAATATTGCATAATGTGTTGTTATCAACTGATATTGCTAACAATGGCTAAGAGTTAACCAAGCTAGAACTGGGGCCTGCTTAAGAAAACAGGATTTCTTGCTTAGCCAGATAACTTGTCAGATTTAAGGTAGTCTGGGCTAAGAGTAAGTTAACAAAGATAAAGGCTATTTAAACTGGGCTAAATTAAATCTGACAAGTTATCCAGCTTTTTGAAACAGGTCCCTGGTATTGCAAAAAGGCTTTCCAACTTGCTGTACTGGAACACAGTTAACCTGGGCATGACGTCATTCCCAGCTCTGACTTCCGACCTCTGAGTGAATGAAGCATATGGTTTTGAACCACAGAACTGATCGGAGTTAGGACACACCTCTCTGTGGATCGTCTGGACAAACTACCTTGAATACAGAGTTGGATAGTTCTGTTCCAGAAAGTAAAAATCCTGACCAAGATTTTGTTTCAACCAACCATTTGAGTATAAAGAGTCACAGAGTACTCAACTGGTTGATTGAATCAAAATCTTGGTCTGGATTTTTACTTTCTGGTCCTGAACCTTCCACCTCTGCTTAAATGTAAAGACTTATGCCAGGAAAACACATCACCCTGCTCCAGGCAGCAGGCAATCAAAGCCTTAGTATCCTGGAGCTGACAAAAGGTAACTGGCAGGATCCATTTGTCCTAAGAACCTGGAGGAGGACAACTTTGTCAAACCTCAGCACCCTACAAAAACAAAAAAAGGAAAAAAATCTGATTCTGCTGGTCGAGCTGCATTCCCTCCCTGTCACACCAACCATACTTATTCCACTTTATTTTTTATGTTTTTTTATCATTTGCAATTTCCCCCTAGTTGTGTATAATGAAGCTTCTTGACCCTCACTTCATAGCCATTTAAACTGGTACCACTATTACAGATCTGTAGGCCTGTCGTCTCTCCTTCTCAGAGTCATAAAATGAATTACAAAATGATTAATCCAGTAATGGTACAGAACACATTATTTTGGATTAAACTCCACTCCCTCATTTTCGACGGATGATTATCACCTGCCATTAGTACCTTCATTTGTTCCCTCTCTGTGGTCAGTCTGCACTTACGAGACGCCAAATTTCACACACCAGTCTGTGCGGGAAGGGAGCATTAATAGATCCATATAAAATAAGACAAAAAGAAACAGAGAGCAAGAGCAGAAAACAAGCAGCTGAAAACTGCTGCAGTGACACACAAGTTTGGGAAGCAAACCTTTAATTTACAGTTTGCAAAATGATGTGTACAGAAGTATTAAAAAACTAAGCTGTGTAAAATAGATTTGCCATTTTATCATTCTTTTTTGATTTCTGTTAGTTCAGGTCGGTAGTTAACATTTCCAAGCCAGCAATATCCACAATGAAGTCTAGGGTGAAAATTAAGTTTGTACAACAAAAATGAATATAGAGTCAAATCTAGGATAGTGAGAGAGGGAGATGAGGGTGTCATTGTAAAGACAGACTGCATACATCAGTGGCAATCTGCTCTGACCTCTCCCAGGAAGGAGCACCACTGACGGGAGCTCTGGGCCAAGATAGAGGATTAGTATCATAGCAGGTTATGTCAGCAAACTGCAGACCGAGGGGCATCTTCTGTCACAAGGAAACAACAAACAGAGCTTCCATTTTGTGACCTCCAAAAAGGTGGAGTCTTACAAAAATATGGAAAATAGCTTACGTTCACATACAACATCAAAAATAATATCCCCTGCTAAAGTTAGACCAGAAGCAGTATCATTAATAGCTAAAGATTCAAAATGATTGTTTAAGGTTTCTTTGAATTAGATATATACGATTACATTCATTTTTCAATGTATTAATAACAATCAAAATAAAAGAGCTATTTGTTCTTGAAAGTGCAGTTGTAGTGGAGTGACAGAAGTAGAATGTGGTAAATTTTGTTGAGTAAAATACCACTGTAAGTGAATCAGACATGTGAAAACATAAATGTGATCTGCCAATGGGAAAAAAGTTTGTCTTTTCTGAAAGCGAAGTATGCTTTTTTTCTTGTCCCGTTTACCCATTTGACAGAGAGATAGCGATAAAATCTAGCCAGGCTAGATAGGTCACTGTACCATTAGTCTCTGACTTGCTGAAACACATTAAAACAGCCCAGCTCACCTAGTCCCATTTTATATCATTTCTAGGCTGTTCCATCAGATCCTGCTTTATCAGAACCCTAAGGAGATAAAGCAGGGAAAAAAAGTCCATTCTTCATCAGGTTGTGAGATGTTGAAGTCACATTTAACAAGCAGAAACAAGAAAATGGCGTAAAAGGCGCAGTGCCAAGCCAAAGGCTCCGCTTCCTTTCCTTCTGTCTTATCGCCAAATCTTTAATTTATTGCTGAATCATCATTATCGTGACTGTCAGCCTTGTCTAACCTCTGCTGATCTCCCATGATTCTCTGCTGTCAGCCATGATTGCCCGCCTTCTGCTGGCTGACTGATAATAGCTGAGTGATTAGCCCACCTCCAAAGGAAGACAATGATGTTTAGAAGCCAGTAGTCTGGACTATATATTAATGAGGGGCCTTGCGCAGCTTTGATAAGGCAGCACGACGGTCCCGCGTGGGGGCATGCGAGTCTGGAGGAGCACCGCCATACAGAGCAGGGCCATCGTCCCTTGGCCAGTAATCACCACAAAAGCATCCAGTTACAGTTACTGCCACTCCATTGCAGGTACTGGCAGGACGTCAAGCCGACCAACCTCCCCACCAAGGCCAACTTTGCATTCCCCTAACACTATGACCTGCCAACTCCAGCACCAAGGAAAACAGCCACAAGCAGCCCTCGTTCCTTCAGTCAGCACGGCTTTTTCATGGCGGTAATCAGATTTACGGCACTGTCGATCGAAAGACCTTATGACGCTGCGCTGCCTGATGTGCTTACGAGGGACATCTGCTCCTGTTTGGAGTCGAGATGATGAATCGTACTCTGATTTTTGTTTTGTCGATTAAAATAATGAATAACCAGTAATTTGCAGAATTATATGCATCATCTACACTATTTACTCTTTGAGTAATAAAAAATAAGTCATTTTTCTTGGTTTGTGTGCATACAATGACGGTTTTGCTTGGTATTAGACCAAATTAGATGCTTTATGTGGAGAGGATTATGTAGGTCCAGTATCAATAGGTGGATGGAGGTTATGATTACAGTGACTTGGGGTTTCTTAGCAGTGGCCAGTCTAGGTCATTTTACAACAGAGGAAAAAAGAACCATCTGCAGTAAATAAGTCCTCACAATGGCAAATTTGGAGCACATCAATTTGCTCTGAAAAGCCCATTTGTGCAAAGTAAATATGGACTAATCTAAATGCTCTTATAGCTGAACAAAAAGGTGGCATGTTGAGGCTGTAATTCAATCCAATCCGGGTTTGTTATCAAATAATAAGGCGGCAGTTATGAGAAGCCAGAATTTCATCATTTTGTCGGTATAAAATCCCTGCTAAATTTAAATGGTAAATGACACATCAAAACATGAGGAGGCAGGCTGGTCATGCTGCAGGGAATATAACTCATTTACTGACTCTGGTTCACAGCCACCTGACTTCTTTCAATGACGTCCTGTGTAACTTTTTCTGTCTTTTTGCATTACCCTGAAAACAACGGAAAGCCCTGTGCACATTAGTTTCTCAGCCTGTGCCTGTAATGCGTATTCTTGCTTGTTTTTAAAAATCATTTTGCGTTATTGAGGGTGTCATGGCGACTCTCTAGCAGTAGCATTGTGTTCTCATACCTCCACGACTGCGGGTTTGATTCCAGTCCCGGCTCTGTGTATGTGGGACACTGGCCCCAGCTGAAAGCTGATTGGCCACTGGAGCGCCCGTTCCCCTGTCACTCATCGATTCTCAACAAAACTTTAGGTAAGATTGACACCTCTGTATGATTCACGCTCGCTTATGCCTCTCACCTAACTCATTGTGGGTTTTCCCAACTTCAAACTCCAAGGGTCAGTGAAACTAGACTTATTAAAAAAACACAGATCATAAAGCACACTGAACTGGGCCAACCTTTCCGTACCACCAGGTCTTCTCCCCAATGGTCACTGAATCTCTTGCAGTTAGTGCCATGTTAAGTTAAGATTCAAAAAGTACAAATCCAGACCAAGATTTTCTTTTAACCAACTAGTTCAGTACTCTGTGAATGTGACTTTTTATAATCGGCTGATTGGTAGAAACAAAATCTTGGTCTGGATTTGTACTTTTTGAACCTCAACTTTCCACCTCTGTTGGACTGGACACCCAAGGAAACGGGGCACTTCCAGGATTTGGAGGTCGCTGAATGGATGGTAGGTTTCTCAACGAGGTATGCATGTAAGAGAACCAAGCGATAATGGTTGGCAGAGCCAGGGAAAACTTCTTTGCATAGCAATGGATATGTTGGAAGTAACATTTTTACATTTTATTTCCAGAACAACCAGAGAGAGGAGTGCAAGTTCCTGCATTCAAAGATTGCTGCGACTGAGCCCTGAGTTTAAACAGAGCCTGACCCTCTGTAACACCACCTTTGTAGTTATCCTTATAGCACATGAAGATTATGTGCACTGGTGCTTGTAAATTGTCCAGAGTGTCTGCAGCCTCCTGGCCTCTGTGTCCTGGGATAGGGTCCAGATGAACCATGACTATTAAGGACTTTGGTTTTTAATTTGAGCCAATGAATATAGAGAAATGTTCATCTTAAGTTTGTTATTAATCTACGGAGTAATGGAAAATTGTTTGGGTATATTTAACATTCAATTAAGATACTCAGGCAAAATGATTTATTATAGGTACGACACAGTGATGTCATAACACCACATAAGGTGTGGGGTTGCATGCTACCCCCCCCCCCCGGCTCTGACTTGCATGGGGTTCCTCCAGGTACTATGGTTTCCTACTGTAGTTCAAAGACATGCAGTTTGATTAACTGGTGTTTCTACATTTGTCTGTAGTGTGTCATTGTGTTCTTGTTTGTGCCCTATGTTCCCTTTGAAGGGTTCCTGCCTAGGATGGGTTCCTGCCTATAATAGGTTCCTGCCTGGGATAGGTTTCTGTCTATGACAGGCTCCAGCCTGAGATAGGTTCTTGCCTGGGATAGGTTCCTGCCTAGGATAGGTTCCTGCCTGAGATAGGTTCCTGCCTAGGATAGATTCCTGCCTGGGATAGGTTCCTGCCTGAGATAGGTTCCTGCCTAGGATAGGTTGCTGCATGGGATAGGCTCCTGCCTATGACAGGTTCTTGCCTGAGTAAACAACCCAGTACTGGATAAGCAGTTGGAAGATGGATGTATAGACGGAAATCAGACGGCATTTATTCAGGTACATTTAGGTATACAAAAAACTCAAGTGATGAAGAAAACAGAAATCATGGCACTTAAAAAAACATGCCAGACTCAAATAATATCAACACACATTGAACCATCGTTCTCCTCTGTTATTTCCTGTTATTACTTTATATGCATGTAAATACCCCTGTGCAAAAAACTGGGTTAAAGATGAATGGTGTGCAATTTTATTTGGGCCCTTTTTGCCCAGGACTGTATATATTATTATGTTCCCATTCCAATATTCCAATATTCTATTCCTAGGTATTCTATGGAATATCCTCCCTTTTCTCATTTGCCGAAATAACCCTACAGTGAAGGTGTGGCCCAAAGACCCAGAGCCCCATCTCCACTGCTGGATGTAAATTATTCTCCCTCACTTTTGTGCAGGCCGTGCAAGAACATAAAGGGAATTCTCAGATAAGGAATTACCAGCGCAGGGCATTCTTTTGTCTATACAGGTGAGTTCAATAGCTAGAGCAATAGAAAGGCCTTTGGTTACCAGAGGAACGAAGAACATGGAGGCCGGTCTCCATGGTAAACAGAAAAGCTATTTGTTGCAGCTTTTCAAACCTTGACCAGGCCATAACCATTTGACTATAATCACAGAAGATTTACACCATCATTTGTTATAGGCTATAGCACTGCACACTGTACAGCACATCGAATGTGCTACAATGAAAAGGAAAAGCATTATCTAATTTAGGAAATATGGGGACAAAACACCTTCCTTACTACCTGATAATACGATATTATTAATGTCACATTTTCTCATTAATAAGTCTCTGAAGTGCAATATTTAAATGTTTTGAGGAAGCATTCCTTTTATTAAATTGCAATCCAATTACTTACAAAATGGCACAGAAAATGGGCAATTAAACAACATATCTTAATGCATTCATTTCAAGAGTGACAAAATATTTAGTTTTAACCTGTGATTTTTCACAATGATAGAGGGATTGCATAAAAAAGAAACAGAAAAAATATTGTGAATTAAATTATACAGATCACTTACAGGGGTTTGAAAATGTGCTGGTTAGATGAAATAATATACAACTGTAACTATAGTCAGAGTATCAGGTGCCAGCCATGTAATGTTTTTGGTTTCTTTGGCCTGAAATGTTCACATTTTCTCCTTTTTGTTAATGGATCAGTTCCTTTTTTTTTTTTTTTTTTAAAGCAAAGGAGTTGAACCATGGAGAAGCTGTGACTCTCCCTCTCAGAGAATCACGGAGGCCGGTTGCTTCTATTTCACTCCAATCATGCCGGGGGGTTGTCGCTAAATTATAGAGCACACAAAGACAGTGGCTCCATAATTTCAGGATCGCCAAACCCTGCAATAAAATTACCCAAATTACCAATCATATAGAGTAAGTGCTGCTCACAGTTAATCTTCTTGTGTCATTGGCACTCCATTGAGAGCATCCTACTGGACGTGTTGGTCCTGATCCCAGTTACTGCCTGCATTGTTATTACTGAGAGTTTCCCTTCAGTTCCAGTTTTTTCTGTGTTTTTTTGTGCCTTTGCCTGGCAACCGATTCTTAGGTTCACGGCTAAGCTTGTACATATAGTTTTGGAAAAAAAAAACAGGAAGAAACACAGTTATTTGTTCATTCTTCTTAAGTTAATATGAATATATGGACTGACCAAAAAAATCCAGTATTCAGTAGTTATCCAGTAGTTATTGTTTCAGTAGGTACTGAAAATGCTTTTCGGGTAATCAAAATTCATGTTGCACATGCAAAGCAGAAAATAATTTCAAATACTCATGGGTGAGGGTTCATGATGACAATTTTGGTGCACTGCCTAACTTTGGTCCTAACTGACCCTAATCATCCTGCAGCACGTTTATGAATATGAATATGTTTATGACATTATACAATGGAGACTGAACAGTAACACCCTGTGTCACTGAACGACACGCTCCAGACTGATCACTCGGTAATGGCATTAATATTTAAAACAAGATAATACAACAAACTTCATCCACAAACACATAGTAAATGACAGCAGTGTCCAGTTTCTCGAAAATGAATGAACAAATATAGCGACAAATATCCCACATGCAGCAGTACAACAGTAAGTGGTTATGAAGAAGTAAGAGCACATGTATGACAAATTTATCCGGAATTAAAACAACAAAAACTAATGAGGGTTATAAATACAACATATCCACTCTATTTACAGACGGCTGAATATTTTCTAATTTCAGAGCAGCTGGATGAACAGCATGTAATTATAACTGGCAGCTTGAAATGCATGACAATTAGATTTTATGTGAGAAAAAATATTTTTAAACCAAGTGTGGTATCATAAATCTTTACATGAGTAGTGATCAATTGGTAATTTATGGAATAGAATAAAGTCTTTTTGAGTAAATGTGTTCAGAAGTAAAAATCTCGTTCTATTGCTATTTTTTAATTCTTTTTATAAATACTTCTGTAAATGTTTCATTATTTAATGTTTAAAGATTCCTATAAGCATTTACTTACAAAAGTCAAACCAGAAAGTTAATATAATTATACACGATTATTGTAAAAATCACCCCTGTAACTAGGGAGTGTTTCTGTGCTGATTATCCCTGAATAATAATCAGTCTTTACGTTTTACCTATTTAGCAGACACATTTATCCAGTGATATGCATTTTTGAGAAAGACAATCCTAAGAGAACCGCACGTTAAGGACCTCGCTCAGGACCTCATCAGTGAAATCACTCTGCCAACCCTGAGATTCGAACTGTCGACCTTCCGACCACAGGAAACGAATCCTCTAGCTTCTGGAGCAGACTGACAGTCACTTAGTCTGTCCCTTTCCCTTGCAAGTACATATTTGTTTTATTTTCAGTTTCATTTACATCTCTAACTGAGCCACTCAGTCTATGAGCAAAGAAATACAACACAGATGGCAGGAAAGAGGGATTACAAAGGCATCATGACTCCCCTTAACACAGGAAAGAAAATGAAAAGAGAATGAGACTTAAGGGCATTAATTAGTGTTCATGGTTAACCTCCTTAATTATTGCTCATAGTTAGAATCCAAAAAACATTCAAAGTCTACTTGCTTTAAAGTTTGTACTTTTAATCAGTGACTCCAATGACATGAAGAGGCCAGCCCAGACCTATCAGACAGGATCCAAATCAGGACGTGCAATGCACCATGCTATGTGCTATGCAATGCACCATTTAATGCACCGTGCTATATGCCATGCAATGCACCATGCTATGTGCCATGCAATGCACCATGTTATATGCCATGCAATGCACCATGCTATGTGCCATGCAATGCACCATGTTATATGCCATGCAATGCACCATTTAATGCACCGTGCTATATGCCATGCAATGCACCATGTAATGCACCATGTTATATGCCATGCAATGCACCATGTAATGCACCGTGCTATGTCCCATGCAATGCACCATGCTATGTGCCATGCAATGCACCGTGCTATGTGCTATGCAATGCACCATGCTACGTGCCACGCAATGCACCATTTAATGCACCGTGCTATGTGCCATGCAATGCACCATGTAATGCACCGTGCTATATGCCATGCAATGCACCATGCTATGTGCCATGCAATGCCCCATGTACTATAATGCACCATGTTATATGCCATGCAATGCACCCTGTAATGCACCATGCTATGTCCCATGCAATACACCATGCTATGTGCCATGCAATGCACCATGCTACAGTATGTGCTATGCAATGCACCATGCTATGTGCCATGCAATGCACCATTTAATGCACTGTGCTATATGCCATGCAATGTACCATGTTATGTGCCATGCAATGCCCCATGTACTGTAATGCACCATGTTATATGCCATGCAATGCACCCTGTAATGCACCATGCTATGTCCCATGCAATACACCATGCTATG
>JAODLC010000038.1:12890713-12901711 GCA_026781145.1 Hippopotamyrus pictus | reverse complement strand
ATGGCCTGATTAACACAGCTTCAGCTCCAGAAAGTTACTGATATCTTGTTTGTATGGTTAGATGAACACAGCTTCAGATCCAGAGAGTTACTGATATCTTGTTTGTATGGTTAGATGAACACAGCTTCAGCTCCAGAGAGTTACTGATATCTTGTTGTATGGCCTGATTAACACAGCTTCAGCTCCAGAGAGTTACTGATATCTTGTTTGTATGGCCTGATTAACACAGCTTCAGCTCCAGAGAGTTACTGATATCTTGTTTGTATGGCTAGATTAACACAGCTTCAGCTCCCAAACCTCCTCTCAGGGGCACCTCAGATATTCCATGCATTTGTTAAATTTAATTGATGATTTAATATCTCAATGAGGTATTGATTAGCCATACGAGGTGTGCTAGTGGTCAGGTAAAAGAGAAATACATTGCTGTACTGGTTGATTGCTGCCAATTGTGGGATGACTTTAGGAGAGGTCTGAAATGGTTAAGCCGACACACTTTGTTAATGTGTTGACAAAATGTCATACTTTTACGCCAACATGAAGATAATTTAAACATCATTCGCTTTGACTGCCAAAGACATTTGCACAGTACTATACAGGAGACAGTTAAGACAATAGTCACATACCGTTCACTCGATCTATATGATCTATGTGATATTAGACTGAACAGTTACCAATTGCCACCATTATAAGGATGAGCCAATCTATTTGGACCAAGAGTTCTATTATGTCAAAAGAAAACACATCAAAGTATCGCGTAATGTATTAAATGAATAAATGCAGGCAATGAAAGTTATCAGGGATGATGTATGTATAAAGATACACAATAGTTTTATGAATTCCTATCAGCGATCCTTATCTGCTGTGGTTGAGGCCCATCTTTGTTCCTTAGTAGGCTTTTTAAGATCACAGACTCACAGTTAAAGATGAATGGATCTTAAGAAAAGCATTTCTTGGCCTTCAAACTGATGGTTTTCAGAGCCCCCGTGTTTCTCAGGATGTGATTACATTTGACATGAACAATCACACGCCAGTATGACTTTAGGCAGACTGCAGGGAAGAGAGTAACCTTGTCCTATATTGGATCTATCTCAGTAAACATTCAGGTGTTTAAATAGGATATAATCCCAGCAAACCTAGATAAAAACTACTGGAAAATTAAACATAAAAATTTTCCTCTGAAGCTAAAAATATGTAACTTAATTTGCATCCACAATTTGGACTTTCAGCTGGTGGAATAGCCTAAAATTTAGAGATAACCAAGTGCATACCCACACCTGCTCCCACCAGAACACCTACTCCTGCGGCCTCATTTTTGGTCAATAAATATGTTGTCTTACTGGATAAACTGGAGCCACTAAATTAATCGACACCAACAAACAAGAAGCATATACAGTCCATTGTCAAATTGAAAACAAAACCCTGCAAAACAGATTGTGAGATAAAATAAAACAAATACAAACCAAAAGCAATGAAAATATAAAAACTTTCAAGTGTTTCTTGTTCCGATGACTTCCTCGGGTCTCACTAAAGTATACTGGTTACATCAGCTATCAATAATAATATTCACAGGTATCACATCTCACAGTAAAATGCTAAAAAGTGTTTTGTTTGTTGATAAAACTTATGATGAAATAATGGCCACTTTTTACAATCTGTGGAAAACTAGATTTTATTTTCACATAAAGAAATATGAAAGATCTTGAAAGCTGAAAAGGTCGGAAAGTTATTATCAGAGAAAGTTATCTTCTTTACAGAATAAAAGTACTGAAACAAAATTGAAGAAATTTTTTAAATGTTATCTAAAAATATTAGATTGATTTTTTTTGACTGCACATGAAAACAGATTTTATTTCAGCTCCAGTTTACAAGGCTAAACTGTTCATTTAAGCCTTGATTTTTTTGTGTCTGTGGTCTGTGATTGGAATGATATTATGCCCTATTTTTTAATACCACAAAAACTGCCAAGGGCCAGGGATTTAAAGGGTAAAGAACAATTGTCAGTTAAATAATGGTACTTTAAATACACAAGTATTTCATTTAAAGTGTCAGTAATTTATTTAATATATTCAATTTAAATGCTGAAAGAAACTTCCACCTTGGGTGTAAATTGAATGGCTGTACAGAACATTTTTAGAGGGTAATAATTGATGCTATGAGAGATCAGGATTGGCCTCAGTCTAATATTGGTGTGTCACTGATCATTGTCTCATGGACACTGACAAAAGATGGATTAAAGGTTTCTTTCAGCTGAAAAAATTGTGTGGATCTGTGTTCTTCTGTAACACACTCGGCCGTAAACGAAGGCCATGAGTATGCAGCCATTCTCAGCAAATAAAACCGCATACTTTCCTTACAGCATGTCTTTCACATGCTCAAAACTCAGATGGACTTTAGTTAGGAAGGCAGAGCTCCCCCTGTTGACCGCTGTAGGACACTTCATCACCAGCATCCAAAAAGCATGATCGATCCTGATGATTTTGGCCATCACACTGAAACGGACAGACATTTTATACACACTGTATCCACAAGCGTCTGTGGCAGTACTGGAGATATTACTCATATAATCCCTAACAACCATTCCCATCCCCTAATGCAGTGTTGGCCAATCCTATCTGCAAAGGTCCGGTGTGCAGGCAGGTTTTTGGGGTAACCTTTAGGTCAGCTGTTCAAACCCAGGTGTGAGGACTCTTCAGTCAATCAGTCCTCTAATTAGTAATCTAATTAGGGAGTTGCAGCGAAAACCCGCACACACAGCGGCCCTTTCTGGATAAGATTGCCCACCTCTGCCCTAAAAGAAACACCAGGCTGTGTAGGTGTTCAATAACCAATTCTGATGCTTTTTAAGTGCAATTACACTACATGCACCCATTCAGCAAAACTGAGTAAGTCAGAAATAGAAGTCTTGTTGCATGGCATACTCTCAGGAAAGCCCTTTATCTTACTAATAGATAACCATCATTAATGTAGAGACCATGCCAGCATCATCCTAATGCCCATTAGTTAACTGCCCACAAAAAGCAGGCACTATATGCTACTTCACTAAAAAAAATCTGTTTCTCTTCAAAATAACAAACATGACATACAGTAATTACTACATGTTAATGGAATCTGTTTCTGAAACTGACATTTTAAAAACAATTACTCTATTTCTCAACCCTTCCATGGTACATTTTGCCACATATATGGGGTGTGTGTGTGTGTGTGTTTCTGTGGATTTGGTTTATATTACATTGTGGGGAACATTTTCCAGGTCCCCACAAAGATCTGTGAATGCAATCAAAAATGTAAAAATACCAAGTCTCATATTTTGTTTGGTTAATATTTGGTTTAGGGCTAGGGCTGGGTAGGGGTTAAGGTAGTCATGTTGGGATTAGAGTTTTCTCAATAGAAATGAATGGAGAGTCCCCACAAAGATATAATTACAAACCTGAGTGCATGTGTGTGGGTGTGTGTGTGAGGAACATAAAGAAAGGTACAAATAAGTAATTAAGTCCACACTGTGTTAGGATGAAATCCATTAGCGCCCATAATTAGTCTACAGCTGCCAATAATGTTTAGAAAACTGTTTCATAAGAAATATAGTTGTCGCGCCCACCTCCACCCCCCCCAGCAGAGTTTAGTCAAGCTAATTAACCCAGATGCACTGAAATAATGAGTTCTCTCTGGTGGCTGCCCCCGTTTGAAAAGGCAAGTGCTTGCTTGTGGTCCACTCCAGCCATACCATCAGGATTCTGTCAGCTCAAACAATGGCCTTATCTGCTCTCTTTTCAAGCCAGCTGATTAGCTGGGAAAGATGTGAGGAGAACTAAAAGGGCACGGCCTTGCTCGGTCCCTGGAAATGTCAGGGAAAGGCCAAGGGGCCGGAAGTAGCTTTATACGTGTTTGCGTATCTTACAGGAGGCCCACTGCTGCTTCCCACGTAGGTGACTTGTCAGCCTCAGCAGAGAGGATGCCGCGTGTCACTGTCAGAAGCTCCGGGTCAGCGCTAACCCCCAGCACGGGCAGCGACGGCGGATGGATACAGAACCGGCAGGTGTCACGTGCTGGGCTCTGCTGGAACTGCGCTATGTACCGTGTCGCCGAAACGCTGAGGATAAAGCCAACGTGTAACCGTAGCAGCTGCTCTCCGAAGACGTCAGCTGGGGAGCCTGGGGTTCAAAGGGTAGTGAGTACAGCGTGCACAAACGTGCACAAACACTATCATGCTTGAGGGCCATTGTCAAACGCAGAATGTTAATGCTGATTTTCAAACACCAATATGATCTTCTGTGCTTTTCATGTCCAAATTACAAAGTCCATTAGATGCATATTGCTAATTAAATCCAAAGAGGATATATATCAGAATATTTACTTTGCTCTACATAAACTAAACATGCCCTTAAAACCCACTGAAGAAAGTATGAAATACAAATGTGCAGAATATGATATAACATAACTATGGCTTCGAGTCCTGCCCCCCATATACATTTTGCATGCTCACCTGTACTAGGTACTGTACTAGTTTCCTTCTACATTCAAAATTTTTTTTGCAAATTTATTGTCACCGTATCCTGCGTGTGTGTGTGTGTGTGTGTGTGTGTGTGTGTGTCCTACAGAGGACTGGCATCTCATTCAGAATGTTCCCCTGCCTTGTGCCCAGTTATTCCTGAAATAGGGTCTGAGGTCACCATGACACTGTCTCAGATAAGAGATCATGGAATATGTATAAATGAGTGTGACTATTAAACTGTTTGCATAAGTAAACAACTACATTATAAGTAGTTTGTTAAACCCTAACCTTTAATTAAATATACAGTACACAGATGATTGATAGATAGATAGATAGATAGATAGATAGATAGATAGATAGATAGATAGATAGATAGAAAATTAATGGAAGGTAATCAATTGTTACTATAAAATGCAGTTTCTTCCAACCCATACAGAAGTAGGCCTAAGTGAATAATACTGAATTGCTTGTTTCCACTTCTCCTCAGCAGCTGCCCTTGTTGCCTCTCTGGGGGACACACACTGTCTTGCCAGAACATTTGTAAGGCTTGACATCCATGTATCAGCGACACAGCCTTGGCCTTAGCAGAAATTTCAGACGGTTGTCACTTTCTGTGAAAGCCACTGGTCACATTCACTTGTTCACAAGATTTAATTGACTCGGCGCTTGAAGACTTGAAGTTTTTGTAATAAAGAATGGCATGTGGTTGTTTACTGTACACAAGTTGAGTGAATGAAACTGCATTGATTTGATTTGACTGGAATTACTCTGTGGACCCGGAATGGCTGCCTGTTCTAGTAACTGAAATTAATTCTGGATGCTACTTTCCCTGGCTTCCAGGTAACTCTGAGGAGCTGGACTAGGGTGCAAGTAAAAGGTAGAGGGAATGCCTTTACCAGAAGTGGAAACTAGTCAAAGGATGTTAAAAATATCTCCAGCTGTACATCTGAGTGCAGTTCTTCTGGGGTGATCAGAATTTCCATCCTTTTAGGAGAAAAGGGTGAAAGGGCTGTTTTTTTCAGGGAGGGGTTGGGTGAGGGGGGGTTGCAGCTGGGAGTTCACAGGCAGGGATAAGGCCATTAGTTCCCATGTAAGAAAAGCAGGCAGCAGAGCCCACAATGCATCATTCAGAGAGCAGTAAGAGAAGTGGCCGAGCCCGGGGTGCCGCTGGGGGCCTTTCACACTGCCTGTTTTCTCCAGAAACTACTGTGAAACAAATGGATCTTTTTCCCCAGAACGGGGCCACCCACAGAACAAGAGCATGGAACAAAGATGGCTCTGTGCGCACTTTCCTCACTGGGAAGCTCCTCGAGTGGCTGGCCCTACAGCGGGCTCATTCACCGGGGCCACGCTCTCACACACCATACCTTTAATTACGCCTCGGATTAGCCGGCCAGTTATCATTGTGCGTCTGCTAATTAGAAATTATTTAAAGCATTCCTCAATTAGTCTTTACATGCTCTCCTGGATGGGAGAGCTCATTAAACCAACAGTTTACAATAAGGAAGGAGGAGACAGGAGCAGCTCCTTGGAAGAAAGCAAACTCTTAAGGACTATGCACTCCTGAACATCACAACTGACTATATAATATTTCTGAATGAGGCACCACTTTCTACTCAGTATCAAAGCACTTTCAGTTTTACAGTTCATCCCCATATCTTACACATAGTGCAGTTCTTTCCCTGTTTTTATTTTCTGTGGTACACGTGCTGCTGGCCTCACCACTGTCCCGTATCAGAGGGCCCTCCCACCTGCCAATCAGACGTCAGTTTGTCTTACTGCTGCATCTCTGCACAAGGGAAAGGGAATGTGGGAAAAAGGGGGGGGTGCCTGCCAAGGTGGTCCATTTCTTCAGCACAGCATCCTTTTTATGGCAAGAAGCCTGTGATTAGAAGGGGCACAATAACACTGGATGGAGACGCATACCAATTAGATTTCTGAGAGCACTCTGGGCCTCATTGCTATGGAAACTATGCCCCCCCCCATATCCACTTCCCTTCCATAGACATAAACACACAAACACGCACACACACACACACACACACACACACACGCACGCACACACACACACACAGTAATGATCGGAAAGTTGGAAGACCTGTGAAGATTCACAGCACCACCTTGCTAATAAGTCTATGGCGGGGCAGGGGGCACTGCACAGTAAAGATGACAAGAAGATATAGATCGATAAATCGAGAGCGTGCAGCATGTGGAGAGATCAGGGTCTGATTAACAAGGCTAAACTCCAGACAAAAGGTGCACAAAAACATCCTTTGATAAGGGTCGCCTTTAAAAACGTACAAACAAACAAACAAACACAAAAAGCTAACTAACTTCACGGAATTGTTACTACGTAGCAGCAAGAAGCATGTTTCGCTTCTTCTTGGTGTTGTACGAGCACCTCCTACGAACTTATCAGGCGGCCACAGGTTGGTGGCAGTAGGTCGGGGGACCCCCCCCCAGATGCTGGCAGTGCTCTTACTCTTAGCAGCAGATCCCCCATGCGGCACCATGCAACCTTCTAAAGGTAAAGAAAGTGCTCGACTAACACATCACAGTTAGTCCACCACTGCTTTTCAGGTGCCCGCCATACTGGAAACCACTAAACAGCAGTGGAAGTTAATAGTCCCACCAATCCCAACCACACCTCTCCTCACGGTAAGGGAGGGGGGTGTCTTAAAATATCACCTCATTTTATATTGATTTTTCCTGCTAATTTTATGGCTAAAAACAGAGAAAAATACTTGGAAATGATTCTGATAACAAAAGAATCCAAGGTGAAAAGAAATTAAACCAACAAAGCGATGTTATTTTAAATGACGAATTACAAAGCGCACTTTCCTCTGCGAGGCAATAAGAAAAACTTCACAATTTTTTAAATAAAATAAACCATTACCATCAGCGACCACACTAGTTCAGTAACAACAGACTAGAGTAGGAAGTTAATAAGACAATAGTAACAATAATAATTACTAATAAAATGGAATGTTCTATGACCTATTACCACCCATGTATATTACAAATATTTGTTTTTTGAATTTTGCAATAAAATTATTGAGTACTAAAGTTTAATTAACACTGAGAAAAAGAGTTCAAAGTCTAGCTACAGTAAATTGAACCAGAACATATAGGGGTTGGAGGATGGAAGGGGGCGATTTCATTAGTGCCACAGGGATATAAGCAAGCAGGAGAACAGGGCAGCATGTGAAAACAACCTTTTGGTTCTCTAACTTAAGATGGCCACACACATCAAAACTTGGTTTTTACTTTTATTGTTACAGGTTTATACTCTTATTGCGGTTGGCTACAGGTGTGTAAAGGGGCTCGTACCCCAACCACACCCCTACCTCGAAACATCCGTGTCTTTCAAATGTTTCCTAAACAGGTCAGACAAACCAAACCTACATAAAAATGAACATTAAGTGAACATATTAATAAAAACTGGAAAAAGCAACGAAGAGTACAAATTTAATCTCCAGTGAGTTAATACCCAAATCCTCTTACAGAATGAAAAAATCTCATGAATTTCTATTCAATTATTATTATTTTTGTTATTGCATATATTGCCATGCAATGGATTGCATTTCCTCAGATAAGCACAGTCACTTTGCCATACTGTACTGCATAAGCAGATATCAAAGACAGATGGATATTAATATACATATAAACACCATATTGTTACACAGTTCTATGGTTTATTTTTTCACTGGAATTCATTATAAAAGTCGGTGGCCTCCACAGCCTGGTTCACTTTACATAGTAGGTATCTCATTGGTGTTTATAATACTGAGAACTGCTGAGACAAACCCAAATGGGTCATCCTGTAAACAGCAATGACTGGATTAGGCTGCAGGACCATAATCTTTAGACGTCACATTGGACCAGATTGCTGACTACTGGCTAAAAGGGATTCATTAAATGCAAGTCATCTGTTTACTTGAGCTGAACATCTCTAACTTGCACATCGAAAACCATTCATCGCAACAAACCTGGAATTTAAAAATGTTGTCTGAGCTGTCTTTTCCCCTGGAATCATAAACAGACCCTCTTCACAAGAAGCCCAAAACAAAAATCCAGGTCAATACATGTCCATTGAATACCATCTGCCTATTGTGGGTTACTGTCTGCAATGACGTAATATCAAAGCACTGAAGATCCACTCGGTGAAGGCGCCGCAATCACAGAAGTCTCAGAGCCAAGTTGCTAAATATTTCAGGCACAAATATGCCCAGACCAAATGACAAAAAAAGATATCTATGAAGTTAATGTCTATCTCCCATTGCTAAGCTACAGTACAGTCAGCTCCTTGGTCTTATCTCAGCTGGCTAAAGCCGCCAGCATATTGCAGTAAACAGGATCTTTTCACTATGGTAACTGAAATGACCGTTGCTAAAGGAAGGTGACGGACGCTGGCCTCAACCTATTGTTCAAGCAAATTAAGTTGGGGAGCGCAGTGGCGGGCGGGCGGGGGGGGGGCCTAATTAGCGGGAGCAGCACCAATCTGTTATTGATTTCATTAGCATGGCTGGGAAGGCGGGGAGGTGATTGCAAGGAGAGCCCCCATCGCCTCCCTGCATCGCAGCCCCCACCAAATCTCTGGGGGGGAGCAACGGCACTGCAAATGTCACCAGCCCTCGGCGGGATGCGAGTTGCTGCCTTAATTAATTTCTAATCAGATGACAGCAAACTAATCACGAGGCACGTTAAACAAAGACATCACAGTTATCAAAGCAGCGGAAAGCTGTTTTCTGTAAACAATGAAGCAACAGCTTTGCTGCACAATAATCCACCAGCTCTGCTCGTCTGCATGCGGTTCAAGATGCTCACATTTGTATGACTTTAAAATGAAGTAATAAGGTTAAATATATATATGCCGAATACTTTTGCTAAATACTATCATTTTTTAAGTTTTGTAAATTCCCTCATTTAGAGCAACATCTATATATTTATACTATATAAAAACAGATTTTTGAAAAGTCACAGCATTACATAAATATCTGAATGGCATGTAAGCTCTTAAAATGTGCCGAAGACACTATACTGTGTTTGCAAGGATTCAGCACGAGACTAAAAACAGACTGGAATGACTTAACCGTTATCATAGTGAATGTGCATCTACCCATCTTTCATAACCACTCAACCAGAGATTCTATCCTGGAGCTTATCCCAGGAAACACAAGGCAGAAAGGAGAAAACCCCCAGGAGCGGATGCCTTTTAATTACACACTAAAGCCAATTTATACATACCTGCCATTCCACAAATTCTCCCACACAGAATCTCTGACCATCCCCCCACCTGAACACTAATGGTCTATTCTGATTCCTGGTCACAAATCACCTGTGTTGCATTGGGGCCTACTTTAACCTTTTGGATACTTGCCTTGTTGCAAAGTCCCGCCTCAGATTCTTAGCTTGTCGTCTGTGCATTATTTTCAGTGTTTGATTTTTCTGGTATTTGATCAGTTGCTTTAAGTCTCTTTTTAACTTTGGATTTCCCCCCATACCATGTTGTAACTCTGATCTAACTCTGCACTTGATCTAACTCTGCCCAAAAATATGGATGACGAACCAACCTCTGGAATTAGACCTTGCACCTGGAAGTTTCTCCATCACCAAGGAAAAGTATCCAGTGGAGTTGACTTCAAAGTGGTGTCTTACCCCACCTGTCCGATCAACCTATGTGGAGAGTCTAATGGCTTCTAGGGACCTTGTTGTGCTTCTTGAATACTGAGACCTAGTGGAGGGGTGGCGGCTTCCGACAACGAAACAACCTTTTGTTTGTTTAAATACACCACGACGCGTTCAGGAACACAGTTTTTAAACTCCTCTAATAACAACAGTTCCTTGAGCTGATCAAAGTCAGAGACACCACTCGCAGTACACCATTTATCAAACAACAAAGCTTTCTCACGAGCAAACTGAACATGGGTTTGGCTGGCGGATTTACATAGCTTTCTAAAGTTCTGTCGATAAGCCTCTGGGACCAGCTCATATGCCTTCAGTATAGTGGCTTTCACGACATCATAGTCTAAGCTCTGCTCTAACGCGAGAGCTGAACAAACCTCCTGCGCTTTCCCCACTAGCTTACATTGTAGCAACAAAGACCACAGATGTTTGGGCCAGTTCAAGGTCGTAGCGATCCGCTCGAATATGGAGAAATAAGCATCCACCTCATTCTCCCGAAATATGGGAACAAGCCCAACATGGCGGCTGACATCGAATCCAGAATGCCCAATTTCAGTGCTTTGGGAAGCTGGCGAACTCAAAGGAGAACACAGACGAGGGCGAGGAGCGTCTTGGGCACCAGCCGAGTCACGGGCGGGCAGGTCTGCCTGAGGGGCGACACCCGGTGAGTGCTCCTTCTGCGGACGGGGCTCAGGCTTTGGTTCAGCCCTGCCTAGCCTCCGCAATTCCACCTCCTTGCCAGCCTCGATTTCCACAACCCGGACATGAAGCAGTTGTGCCTGATACTCCTGCCGTTTAATCTCCAACTCCAGCTCCCTCAGCTT
>JAODLC010000038.1:12855129-12865251 GCA_026781145.1 Hippopotamyrus pictus | reverse complement strand
ACCGAATACTTCCTTCAGATTCGCGAGCGCGGTCTCAAACGTTTTCGCGTGTACCAGCAGGTCGTCCAGGTACACCACGCACCGAGACACCGGGACGTCTGCCAGTACCCTCTCCATTAGCCGCTCAAAGGTGGCTGGGGTGTTACAGAGGCCGAACGGCATGGTCGTGAACTGCCAGAGTCCCTGCCCGATCGAGAAAGCGGTTTTGGGCCGCGCGTCTGGCGCCAGGCCCACCTGCCAGTATCCGTTCCTCAAGTCCAGCGAGCTGAACCATGAGGAGCCGGACACGCGGTCCAACGTCTCATCGATGCGGGGCAGGGGGTACGAGTCCTTGCGTGTCACCGAGTTCAACCGGCGGTAGTCCACGCAAAATCTCCACGAGCCGTCTTTCTTTGCGACTAACACGACCGGTGCGGACCAAGGCCCGCTCGCCGGCTCAATCACGCCTGCACGCGCCATCTCCCGAATTTTCTCCTTGGCGGCTTCGCTAGAGGTAGCCGGCGTGGGCGCTCCTGGATGGGGGCGGCATCCCCCGTGTAAATGGTGTGCTGCACCAGGTCGGTCCGCGTGCATTCGAGTTCGTTCACGGCAAAAATGTCCTCGAACTCCGCCAATAGCTCGCGCAACGCTTCTGTCTGCTCGGGCTCCAGGTTCTCGCTACTGCGAACCAGCAGCTCTGCCATCGCGTGCTCCCCCCGGTACGCATGGATACTCCGGGTGCGCTAGTGGTCCTGGTCACGCTCGCCCCTCCCTCACACACCGTCGCTACCGGTAAACCGCTCCCCAGCTCGTCGCGTTCTTTTGTCAACGCCACCCATTTGCACCCCACCTTCATTCTATTTCCCCTGATGTGGATCACTGCATTGAGGCGGTCCAAAAGGTCCATTCCCACAATGCAGTGGTCCCGTATGTCACAGACTAAAAATGAGTGCGAAAGGGAGACTCGACCGATTTCCACTTTAACGCGCCATACCCCCAGAACGCGTAAGCACTCACCTGTTACCGATGTTACCGTCTGTGCACAACTTGGAGCCACCTCCGTGCCCCCGGCGTCCCCCTCCATGAGCCAGCCCGCCCTACACAGTGAGACTGTGGACCCGGTGTCTAGGAGGGCATGACCCACTACACCCCCAAAGACTCCCTTGACATACAGGCCTGCTCATCCCAGCTGCGCGCTGAACTCCATTGTGTGGGGAGCTCTCACTGGTCTCGGCTCTCACCGTGGCTCCCGTCTCGGCGCCGCTTCCCCATTTAAACGTGTCCGGTTTTGAGTACGCTGTCCGTGCTCAATAGCATCACAGTCGCGGATCAAGTGGCCTGCGTTCCCACAGCCGAAACAGCGGCGGCTCGGCCACGGGTTGCGTCATTCCCCCGCCGGCTCCGGAGGCTCCGCGTCGCTGTTGGCTGAAGTGGCGCGGTCGCCTAGCACGCCCTCTGCTCGTAACGCGACGTCCAGCGCCACTTGCCATGTGCACGGCTCCGCCAGCCTGATGTGATCACGGAGTCGCCGTGGCATCAGTCCATGGAGGAAGGCCAGCCGTGCCAGGTCGTCCTGGATATCCGCCAGGAAGTTGGGATAGCCGTGCCTCGCCAGCCCCCGTAGATTACTTGCGAAAGCGCCAAGCATCTCACCGTTTGTACGTGTGGCTAAAGTTAATGCGGTGCGGGCCTCTTCCTCACTGTTCGCTCGGCCGAACCTCCGCTGCAGCGCCCCCTGCAGGCTCCTCCAAGACGTGCGCTCCGCCGGAAGCAGATCGCCCAGGACCAGGAGTGCATCTCTTTCAAGCACGAGGGCGGCTCCTACCGCCGTTTCCTGTGACGACCACCCGCACAGCCCCGCTGCCATTTCCACCTGCGTAATGAACGCATCTGGTGGCCCACCGCCAGAATACGCGGGCAGGTTTGGGCCTGCCGCCGCCCCGGCTCTTCGCGTCGTCCCGCCGCCGTCAGCCCATTCGCTGCGGCTCACGCCGTGCGCAGTCGGCTCCTCCTCTTCAAGGCACCGCCCTCGGTGTCCTGCCCAAGTGCCACCCGCCCCGTGCTCGCCGGCACCGGAGCGTATTGAATTGCTGCCGGTGAGCTGCAGCCCGAGCCCTTCGAAGCCCCGCCCACGGCGTCCTCTCGCCGGTGCAGCGTCGTCCACTCTGCAGGTACCATCGCAGGAGTGCACTGCCCGTTCGCCATACCCCGGAACTTGCTTCTTCATCCGGTGTCCACCGCTTTGTCCCTCAGCCCGGGCTCGCTGTAGTGCCTCTTCCTGGTAGGCGATCAGCTGTTCAATGTCATTCAATACTCGAGGGTCCATTTTGGCCACTTCTGACACCAATTGTAGTAAACTTTTAGGGAGACCAAGTTCACCACAGAAAGGAAGGCTCAACACAAGGAGTTCAAGTGCAATTTGGAACACATCCAACCCTTTATTTACCAGCCTTGAACAAGGCTAAAGGAACTTGTGCGCCCTCTTGCGTTCGGAGGTTGCACTGCACTGATTCACCTCATGAGTCCGCCCTCTCCCCTTCCGAGCGAGCCGCGCCCACCATCATTAACCAGGCTCCGCATCACGAAGACGGTGGGGCTCCCCCGGCAGGCAGCCTCAAAGGTGCCAGCACCCATCACAATAACACACAATGAACCCATGCCCTTAACCCCAGCACCACATAGCACGATACCGGAACAGCATAGCGCTAACCCGCTCCCAAACCATGAACACCCATAATGCTCCGTACGGCCAGCGTGGAAGCAGCCAATGAGGAGGCAGCCTCCGCCCCCACAGTCACTACACTATTATGATCACAACCGTTTTTATTCGTCTGTTTTTATTTTATTTTTGAAATATTCATTTATCGGCCATTATAAATGCCGATACCGATAGTTTGGAAAATAAATAAATCGGTCGGGCTCTACTCTCGATACACCATAAAAGCTTACTGTCCTGGTCACAGATGCATCATCGAGAGGCACACCAACAATTTGTCTTGATATGTCTCCCATTATGTTGTGTGAATTGCAAAATTTTATATACAGCTACACTATTGCTAATTCAACTTTCACACTCTTCTCTTACTGTTGGAATGTGCAGTGAAGACTGGCCACCTGGCCATGCAACCTCGGAACTCGAATGCCTCTTAACTCAACCAACTCAGATATTGAATGGGTCTGTTGAAAATTTTTCCACTTGAACCTTGACCTAAATTGTTCCTGCTAAAACTTGCATGGGTTGAGACGCATTGAACTCCAACAATTTGGACCTCAAACGCGTCGGAAGAGAAAACCCGACCGAAGACTCAGAACAAAACAAAACAGACCTGCTGTAACTTGTATGGCTCAAGAAGCGTCTCTGATGGGCTGACACAAAGGCAAGCAGACCTACTAGGATGCTGATCCATATGAATCACTGTCAGTCACGCAGTACCTCTTGACTGAGTTCTGACACTTAACTGAGTGCTTTTTCATGTGCGTATTAGTTTTATATTGATTGTCAATGCTTTTGTATCATTAGTCAGGTAGATAGATAATTTTATATAGGAAATCATTTGGGGGTCTGGAACGGATTAAATTTTCATTGTTTCTTATTTCTTAAATTTGACTTGGAACACAACCAAATCACAACTTGACCAGCCTTCTGGAATAAATTAAGTTTGTGTTCCAAGGTATAGACGTGAAACCTCAAAACACTATTGACCAGGTGTTTTAGTTTCATTGTCCAACCCCTGTAAATACAGTGGAAAGCGCTTATAGTAATCACGGTTATACAGTAGTGATTAACTGCTTATATGGATAAAAATAGCCTGGGATAGAATCATTCAATCAATACTGTTTAAACAATTTGCTTATAATAATAAAATAGTCTGCTTACAGGCCTCATTTGGGTCTTTTTAAACACGACAACATATGAAAAAAATTAGAACTGCAGTAACTCCTGCGTCGGCGGTTCCTGCTGTGTCCCCCCGTGGTTCCTGTCCTGGTGGCTCCTGCTCCGCCCTCCGTGGTTCCTGTCCCGGCAGCTCCTGTTCCTTGGCAGCAGCCCCTTTTGTCCCTATTCCCTCGGCCTCAGCCCCCTGGGTCCCTGACCCCTCAGCCATCGCCCCCCCAGTTCCTGATCCTCCAGTTCATTGACCCTCCGGTTCCAGTCCCCCAGACTCCTGACCCTCCGGTTTCAGTCCCCCAGGCTCCTGACCCTCCGGTTCCAGTCTCCCTGGTTCCTGACCCTGCTCCCATGCCTCCGGCTTCCATGGCCCTAGTCGTTGTCCCTGAGGAGGTCCCTGATGGCCTGACCACCGCTCCTCCCTCAGTGGAACTGGAGGAGGAGCTCGAGTGGGACCCCTCAGGCATCATCCTGACTATACAGTACCTCCGCACCCCTCCGGTGGGTCACCCCAACCTCCAACTCCTGGGGAGGGAGAGCACACCGGCGCCGGGGTCGGGTATCACCCGTCCATCTTTCTAGCTTGCCATTGCTTCCCTTGGCTGTGGCTCAACGGTCGCCTGCGGGTTCTCCAGCCCCTGTTCAGTGGTCACCTGTGGTTCCCCAGTCTTTGGCTTGCCGGTCGCCCTCGGTTTCACCTGCGCTGCATCAGCCGGCAGTGGTCCCGCCTTCAGTGCCTCAATGTTCGCCTGCGAGTTTCACGCCTGTGACTCGTCAGCCGCCTGCACCTGGGCCAGCTGTGGCTGCGCCTCTGCCTGTCACAGCTACTGTTCCCTCCTCCCCTCCACCTCTGTCCCCTTTGCCTTCCTCGTCGCCTTCTCCACCAGTCCCTTTGCTTTCCTCCTTGCCTTCTCCACCAGTCCCTTCACCTTCCTCCTCACCACCTTCGGCGTGCCCTTCAGCTCCTGCTCCTGCCTCGCAATCACCTGCTGCCCCTGTGGCTTCCATCTCATGCCCACCGGGGGTCCCTCCAGCTCCCCTTTCCCCCTTGCCCTTTCTTTCCTTGCCCCCTGTGTTTACTCCCCATCCTGTTCCGCTATTGTTCCCTTCTGGTTCCTTTGTGCCTCCTGTGTTTGCTCCCCGTCCCTCTGTGCCATTGTTCCCTTCTGGTCCCTTTGTGCCCCCTGTAATGGCTCCCCATACTTCTGTGCCTTTTTTCCCTCCTGGTCCCTTTGCTCCTCCTCCTGTTGGTACGTCTCCTGTTGGTTTCTCCCTTGGTGTTGTCCCATCGTTGTCCCCCTCCTTGGGGTCTGTGTTCCCATTTCTGGTGCCCCTGTGTCTGTCTGCATTCCCCGTAGTTTGTCGCTTTTTGTTTGAGTTGTTCTCCTTGTGCATGTTCTGTGTGTCTGTGCAGACCCCGTGGCGCATTGATGTTCTTGCTTTTGTTTCCCCAGGTGCTGTCCCGTTATGCCCTGCGTCCCCTGTGTTGCCCCTCGCTCCCCTTAGAGTGCACGCCTTTGGGGGGGAGGGGTTCTGTCATGCCCCGATCGTCCGCTCCTTCATGTGTGGATTCCCCGTGTTTACCAGCTGTTTCTTGTTGCTGTCATTTGTCCTTTGTATTTAAGTCTGCGTTAGGTATGTTTTCCCCAGTCTGGTCATTAACATCCATCTTATGTTCCTTGGCGTTTTCTCAATAAACCCTCGTTCCCTGATTCGCCGTCTCCCTGCTCCTGCTTCCCCTGTCTTAAGCATGACAATCACCTTGTATTTATGCAATAAATATAAAAATGTCAATTAGATAGTAATCTGCCTGAGACAAAAAAGAAGAAGAAAAAAATTGGTTATAACAATCTTCCACATATAGTGATCAATTTCACCCAGACAGTCATGATCACTATAAGCGGTTTCCACTGTATACTGTCACAACCTGGCTCAAAGGAGGTGACAAAGGAGTGGGAGACCATACACAACTATTAGCAGTCATAAGGTAATTTAATGAAGTAAAGAAAAGAAATATCAACACAAAAACATAACGCACGTCCGATGACAGGAGGCTTCTCTTAAAACCGCCCGGAGGCTTTATATCCTGGCCCTCTCAGGTGTGATGCATCTATGATTAGGCCAGCTCTTCCAACACATACCTGGAAGAGAGAAGAGACAGGCCACAACAAAACAAGGCCAGCCCACAAGAGACAGGCCACAACAAAATAAGGCCAGCCCACTGGCCGTCACAATACCATAACATCTTAACATAACTTACCAGCTTTAAAATACATTAATAACAAACATTATATCAATCTATCTTTCCATCCATCTTCCGTACTTGTTTGTCCTATTGCAGGGGTCTGAAACCAATCCAAAAATATGCATGCACGGCAGAGAATAACCCAGGATGGGGCACCAACCCATCGCAGGACACAATCACACACCATTCACTCACACATGCACACCTATGGACGATTTGGTACCTTGCAAATATTATTTTAAAAAATAACAAACGATATATATTCATATATTGTCTGTTATAAATGTACATTAAACCAGTTAAGTTATGCTCTATGAATGCATTATGAAGGTGCACTGAATCTATTATGAATGCATAATGAATGCATTATGAAGATGTAGTTAATGTGAAGTGTTACCCATAAAGTGATAGGAATGTCTTAACTAAAAGGGGAAGCGTAGCATAAACATTGCAATATGTCAGTTTCACCATGGAAGCTTTACTATTCAGAGGCCATTCCATGTAATTCCCATGTTCTATCATCAAGTAGCTATTCAAAAGGCAAAGTGGCAAGGATCTCCAACGCTTTCCTCAGTCGGTACTCAACCGACACATAAAGGCATATAGGCGATTATATATTATTATCTGTAGAATTCTAAATTCACAAAAACCATTATTTTTCCATTAAAAAAATACATCAGGAGTTCAACATATCTGGAAATATTGAGGCATCAATTAAAAACATATCCCCTTGTGTTGTTCAGCTCTGTACAATAACACTAGAAAACACAACCTGAACAGGAATCAGATAAGACTTCAAACAGCACATGACAATGAGGATACGTGTGAGTATTTTTGTCCCTCTGAGTACTACATGGGGTGCTGAAAATGATAAATAATATAATTCGACCAGCTGTGCCATTTTATTTCTTCTTTTTCCATTCAATGCTTCAAAACCACAAAGAGAAAAACTAGTGAGGCCAAAATCTTTACATAATTGCAACATAATAATGTCAACAGTAAAAGAAATTACCAAAGCAAGAAAAGGAAAACAGGCCGTGTAAGGCAGTGCTTCTCAACCCAGTCCTCAGGGAGCCCCCAGACGGTCCACGTTTTTGATCCCTCCCAGACAGTGCACCGCTTGCTGGGAGTGAGGAAAAGAGCGGACTATCTGAGCGTCCCCGAGGACCAGGCTGGGAGACACTGGTTTAGATTCTTTGACTGAATGGATGTACAGGAACGGCCTCAATAGATGGCAGCAACTGATGGTTAAAAAAAAAATGGTGAAGAAAGCCCAAGGGGGTAAAGGTCAAACAGAGGTCAGCAGTTTCCTTTGGGGAATTTGAATTTATTACAATCTGATTTAATCTAGCAGTAATCACATTACCAGGAATATTCCATTAAATGTGCAGTGTGTGGCCCATTCCCACGACGCTGCACTCTCGGTGTCATCTGACAGTTGGCCCTCTGTCATTCAAACCCCCTATAGTCCCCCCCCAACCCCCCTGAGTGTCAACCAGAGTCATGACCACTGAGCACACAGTAATGTTGTCTCACTTAATCTCCTGAAGCCTGATGTGACTGACACCACAGAATGATGTGCTTTTGGTTCCTGCAAAGTGAAAAGAAAGTGTGTGGCTGTAAAACGCGTGGCTGTACACTTATACAGACACAAACACGTGTCTTTCAGAGAACAGCAAACAGTCACTGCTATTTAAAGGTATAAATTGAAACATATACTTTCACATGTCTGATTAGAGATCATTCATATACATATAAGAACCTGTTTTTATCACCGATTTGTAAGAATTTCTTGTATTTTGTTAGTGTTAATGCTATCTGCTCAATATTTTAAAACTCAACATATAAGAACATAAGAAATTTACAAATGAGAGGAGGCCATTCAGCCCATCAAGCTTGTTTGGGGAGAACTTAACTAATAGCTCAGAGTTGTTAAAATCTTATCTAGCACTGATTTAAAGGAACCCAGGGTTTTACCTTGCACTACACTAGCAGGGAGACTGTTCCATACTCTAACTACACGCTGTGTAAAGAAGTGTTTTCTCAAATTCAGTTTAAAATGTTCTTCCGCTAATTTCCACTTATGACCACGAGTTCTAGCATTTAAACTAATATTAAAGTAGCCATTTGGCTGAACAGCATCGAGACCTGTTTAGAATCTTACAGACCTGGATCATGTCCCCCCTTAATCTCCTTTGCTCATGGCTGAACAGATTCAGCTCAGCTATCCTCTCCTCATAAGACATTACTCCAAGACCAGGAATCAATCTTGTTGCCCTACATTGAACCTTTTCCAAGGCAACAATGTCCATTTTAAGGTATTGACATGTACTTTGAGATAACATGAATCCTCAAGCAGTATTCATTTTTATGTATTCGTGCAACATGGCTTGTTTTGCTGCAATGGGTAAAAAATATTGTGTACATTTTTGAAGGGAGAAAATTCAAAGGACATATTACAGCAACTGTCCAATATCTTGGCAGACTGTCCTATACCTCAGCAGGCTGTCCGATATCTTAGTAGCCTGTTCTATACCTCAGCAGGCTGTCCTATACCTCAGCAGCTTGTCAAATACCTATAAGAGGTGTCCAATACCTAGGCAATCTGTCCAGTGCTACTGAAGACATGCCAATACCTCTGCAGACTGTACAATAGCTCGACAAACTCTCCAATACCTCAGCAGACCATCTAATATCATGCCATACCTTCTGATACTCCAGCAGACTGTCCAGTATACCTTTATACCTTTGCACACCCCTTCAGTACAACCTGATCACTCACACTCCTCCCACTTACACACCTTATCCTGAACATATTTCAGCCTTCCCCAACTAAAATATATTGTTTCTTGTCAAGGATGTCCAAAGACGATTGACAGCCCCCACTCCACTAACGATGATACATTGCTTCTTTATCACTACGGAATACTTATTTCATTTTAAATGTTTTAAAGGTAAATTACCACAAAGGAAATACTTTTTGTTATCATCGCATTAACAGCATTCAGGCAACTTCACCCACCAGAGATCCCTAAAGCTGTGACGTACAGCACTGATTTAACAGGATTGGGCGTCTCTCCTAGTGGGATTACGCTTTTAGTAACACCCTGGTGCATCGTGGTCCCAGTTTTGTGGCTATTTTTAAATGATAAACAAATGCACATTACCCCACATCACTTTTACCACCAGTGTCCCCAAAGGAACTTTTTATGGCGACACTAGTGTGCCAACTCACAGGCAGGACTGATGAAAAATGAGAGCCTTCTCTCCATGGCGACCACTTGTCTTCAAAAAGCTGTAGCCTGTTTGAGGAGATTAAAAATGCAATATTTAGCGGTTTTGCACGACTGGCCGGTCTCCGCATCTGCGTGAGCAGAGCCGCTTTTCTGCCTTTGTTTTACGCTGACCTGTATAATAAGTGTCACATTAGCAACACAACAAATCAAACGTCTGTTAATTTCCCCCCGCCTTCCCTGCAGCTGCTGGCGTCATTATAGGACCAGATTTTAATTAATATGATAAGTAAGACTTGCAAGGCGACAGTCTGTTTTTCATTCCCTTGTACAATCTGCCAGATTTGGAAAGAGAAAACAAGTGAGGGAAATTTAGCAGAGATACAACACAAAATCTGAAATATTAAATATTTACATATTAAACCTTTTCACTATAAAGCTAAATACGTGCAACTGCGCTTCCTTTTCATGTCGTTACCCTGATTTTCCCGAAAACTGTTTCCTGTTTCCTGCGATGAGATAAATATGCTCAAAAAGTAAATTGCTCTTATTAATCTAATGCCATTTATAGACTGCACCAAAAGCCTTTCAGTTGTCGGAAATGCAATCAGCAGCTCCTGCTTCACCTCAAGACACCGACTCGCGCTATATCCCCTGAAGGGGAGGCGGCTGTTACCTTTTATGGGTTCATGATTAACCTAATCCCGCTAATCAATGTAATATTCACAATCTTTCCTGCACCGCTGCTGGTATGCGAAGGGAGCCTAATTGGTCTATTC
>JAODLC010000038.1:12810749-12830588 GCA_026781145.1 Hippopotamyrus pictus | reverse complement strand
AAGAAATGTAAGCAGTACAATCCTTGTGTATTGGGGGGGTGGGGGGGTGGGAGTGGACAATTTGTTAAATACACTATTATTACTATGAAACACAGCATGAATGAAGAGGATGAATATATCCCCTTTTACTGAAGTTTAAATAATACATTTCTACACAGTACTCAAATAAATACACATAATAACATAAATAATGAAATGAATATGAATTAATGATAATAATTAGTTCACCAAAAGGGTCACCTTTTCCATAATGGGGAAAAATGATAGTAATCATGAGCAATGAATCATTCTCACACATTCTTCAAAACTAATATTCATCTAAATCAGTTCATGCGAAACCTTGGAAAGGGGTTCATAGGATACAATGATGTCACAATATACAGCCTGACTGGGGCTTCTCTCTGCATGCACCTCACAGCTGCAGAAGCCTAATCTGCAGAGCATCTGCTTAGGTTGAGTTTTTTAAAACCCCCACTGTCAGTTTCAGCATTAATGCTCTAAAGACAATTCCTACATGGAAGCCCTAATTCCGCATTGATGAACTACCATTCTGACACTTTGGTGTGTTTCCCTGAGAATGTCAAAAATAACCTTCTTCTTTCAAGTATCAATTCACTCAGAGGCTGCTGACTTGGTAGCTTGGTAAGGAGACTGTCACTGAAGTGCACATCTAAATAATGGTGACATTTATTACGTGTCCATCCACAACATTTACGGCTTTTCATTGCCTTGCACTATAACGGTACTAGTGTAAAATTCAAGCTTCAGCATACGTAAAACCACTTGCCAGTAAGTGAAATGAAGGTTTTTGTCCACAGAACACCACACAGTCCTCAACCAAATTAGCCTCATGCAATTTAAACACCGATTTGTTAGCGAAATTATACAGCCATAAACACACTTTGGTCACAATTTTCCACGCTTAGGCTGGTCGTTGCAATAAAAGCTTTTTTTTTTTTTAAATTAGAAATATGGGTAGAGACAATCAAAAAACCAAACAGACAGACAGACAGGTAGAATAAGACATACAGACAGACAGACATATAAAACAACAGACAGACAGACAGACTGACAGACAGACAGATAAAGACTGGATAGAGCACTGTAAATACAGACTTCAGCACAACAATCAGAGAAAAGAATTAGAGGAATGACCCCCCCTATCAAAACAGAAGTTAGCAGAGCAGGAATTAGGTGAAGAGAATCGTGCCCATGTGCGTCGCCCCATTCAGAGGCCCTGTGTCCGTGTCTGATATATACACACACAGAAACCTGGAGTCCTGGGCATCGGCTACACATTTCAACAGCCAAATATTTTCACAGTCGTATACAAAATTACAACTGGTGTGAAAAATATTTCCGCATTAGAATTAGTAATCAGGATAATATCTCTTGGGGGGTTCGTTTTTGAGGTGGACCGTAATAGATTGGGGAAGGAGACACTGTGTGTGAATATATACATTTACATGCAGGTGAAATAGTGAGAGAGACAGACCACACTTCTCTGGGAACAGTCTGCCCCTTCTGAAGCTACACCCTCTGAACGCACATCTGAATATCAGACACAGCGGGATCAATATCACTTCACCCTTTGTTGTGCTCATAACAACATGGTGGGGGGGGTGTTTCTAAAAATAACAAAACAATTCTGACAACTGCAGAGAAGGTGGCGTGGGGGGGTGGGGGCAAACAAAGCAAAACAGGGATGCTAAGGGGGTAATAGCAGCCGGTCAACAGGGTTTAAAAACAAGATGTAATTAAGCCATACCTCAATATAAAAAATATAGTAAAGTCAAATGGGGGGGTTTAGTTCTGATGTGAGATGTATGAGCAGCAGCTCTTACGGGATGTGGAACCCATTCTGTAACTGTGGGCTGTCCATATACTGTCATGGTCAGAGTCTTCAGACAGGTCAGAGGTCGGCTCCGGGCGGGAGAGGCTGCTGCGGGGGCCCAGCGAGTCCACGCAGGACTCGTCATCGGCCAGCACGTGGTTATGCATCAGGTCAGTACCCTGCCACGCTGGGGGGGGGTGGGAGGGGACCGATACAAACCGGGATGGGAGTCGGAGAAGGGGAAGGGTTTGGCAAAACCAAAAATTTTGAAGGAATTTGATGAGGGTCGGGGGGGGGGGGGGGGGGGGTCAAAATAAAAAAAAGCAGGGAGTACAAAATATATAAAAATGGGATGTGACAGGGAGGGGTGAACCCCCACCAGAAAATAATATATATGACCAAATAACAAAGGAGGAACAACAGAACAGAACAACGCAAGAGAGTGAAGGGAAAAAGAGGAAGAGAAAACACAATTAGGCGGCATAAATCCTGCTGACTGCAGATTAGCTACATCACCGATCGAAAGTTTGGACACACCTGCTTATAATGCATTTGTCTCTATTTCAGTTAAGTTACCCACCTTATACTATAAGGCACCGAGGCTATGAAGTAATACAGCAAATACTGCTATGACCAAGGGAAGTGTTTAACGTATCAAAATTTGACTCTTCTTCTCCAACAGTCCTGAAGGAATTTCTGCAATCTCTGGGCACAAGTTGGCTACCTTGCGCTTATTCTTTGAGCCTATAGGGTTTAAGTCAGGGGATTAAGGGCCCGGGTCATCAGATGCAGCAGTCCATCTCTTTAATACTAACGTCATAACCTCAATGTGAGCTTAGGTGAGCTTAGAGTTGTTATCTTGTTGAAAAACAAATGATTTTCGGCAAGTGTGTCCAGACTTTTGACTGATGCTATAGGAGCTATATGCTGGAGGTAATCTTCAGGATCTCACAGAGGGATACCAAGCTCCAGTGGTACTACACACACTGTTAATACGCAGGTAGAGGACAGAATTAAGGTGGGGATTTATAGGATATATCAGGGGGTAAGAAAAAGCACCTTAACCCCTTCAGAAAGCAAAGACGCGTAATTCTGCCGTCTGCTGACTCTCACACTAAGGATACTAAGGGTCGTCCTAAGGGCCACACGTTTATTCCTAGACAAGGTGCTTCTGCTAGTGTACAGACATACAACCAGTGACAGAAAACGGCACAGACAGGAAGCGCAAGGTGGGCCTTTGGATGACAACAGCTCAGAGTGGTAGCAAGGCATTTTAACCTCAGGCAGGTGAGAATAAAGATGACTGGTTTTCTGTGAGACACAGAATTGATCAAGAGTACAGCAATGGATAAACATCTGTGTCTGTTCTCATTAAAATATATAGGAAAGTAGAGGACAACAGTCCCAATAAACAGATCTCAATCCCAATGACAATCCTAATAAATGATGCTGAACATTCACATCCTGCTCTGCTCAGAGCTCAACAGGCTGAATACTCATGAGGCCTGAATGTAAGGCCTAGTATTATGTTTGCTAGTGCTAAATCGAGGATGTTGGGCCTTCCTGGGACGGACTTACTCGAGTTCAGAGTCTGGCGTGTTTTGGCACTTGTACAGTAAGCCTCGATGACTTTAAGGATCTGCGCGTCCTCCTCCAGGGCGGCCGTGCCTGGAAGAGACGGAGCTCCGTTGTTATTAGAATGCCTCACATCATCGCTGACAGAATTGATGCTGGTTTTACGAAGAACACTCACTTTTCCTTAACGCAAAGTCTTCGTCTGATGGCTTCCTCTCTGGCTTGCGCTTGGGAAGGAGCTTCTTCATGCTCTTGGGGCTTTTGCTGAGATCCTTGAAGGAGACAGAGGTGAGAAGACGAAGAAGCAGACATTGTAGGGGCAGAAGTTAGGTTCTCACTGGCGACTCGGAACTCGGGCAGCCGATTCTTACCTCTTTATAGCAGAGAGCCGCTGAGGGTCGCAGGGGCGGTGCAGGCCGCAGGCAGCTGAGGCTCCAGGGCTTTGGGGTCTTGGGAGGCTCCAGCGGCCCCCACATCATGGTGCTGTGGGGCGTCCCGTGTGAGGAAGGGTGTGGGAGGGTGTGGTAGGTGGGGGCCAGGCCCACATTTCGGCTCTCAGAATGGCGAGATGGGGTGATCGGGTGCGAGGGAAGCTGTGGTCAGGGAGGGGTGACAGCGAAAGAGTATTATGGAACAACAACGCCAAGTGAAAAGACAAGACGGGAAATGCATGGCAACAACAGGAACCAAGGAAAACGCCAGAGTCCTGAGCAACTAACTGTGTGGAAGGGAACAGGGGAGGGCTTCAGGTTGGGTGTTCCCATGGTGATGTGCTTCGTCTGACGATGCAGGTGGTCGACCCAGTCATGCAAGTCTTGCTGGTTGTTACACAGCACTTGGATCCTCTCGATCATGCTCCCTGTACCACACACACACACACACACACACACACACAGAACATGCAAGAACACTCCTCAATAACTTGCATATGGAGATAATTCAGCTACTAATCTGGATTGGATTTATGATCAATTTAATATGACAGAAACTGAGCTTTTTATAACCACATACCAGATATCTCAAAAGCGTTGTCCTCTAGCTTGCTGACTGTCATTCCCGTCAATGGCAGTTTACCCTGAGAAACAAAACACATGGACGAGGCGGTATGAAGGTAATGAGGTTTAGTTAGCAGCTGACAGGTCAAACACCAACACTTTGTTGCTTTTCATATTTCAGTATTAACTCAGCATTCATTCAGAACCCCACATGTACACACAGCAACAGGAGAACAGGGACCTAACAGGTCACATGCACCTTGTGTACCTACTGCTCATTAGGCTGGGTATTTCCAACAAGTCCACAATATGATGCAATCACGATACCAGTGCACGACTCAAAAAAATCTAAATATTACCATTGTATCCTGATGGCTAACACTCCAGTACTGAAATAATGGAACTACTAAAATTCAATTTAACAGGCCTTTAACTACCAAGGATGAGTATGTATCTTGAATAAAGTTGTCACGCATTTCAACTCCCAGTTGTATGATCTATACAGCTCTTTGTGCCAGCTTAAAGTGCACATTTCCATTTTTAAAACGGCCAATGTGAAAACAGAGAAACATGAGACTACTTTATGATTTCACAATTCACTTGTATTTTTGCATTACAGGCTACATAAACAGCAATATTTTAATCAACAAATGATTGTAAAACAAAACACTACTTCAAATTGATAACTCAATGCAAAGTCTCAAAATATCAATGAAAAACTATGACAAACAATCTCAATGTAACGATTAATTGCAGTAATGATACAGCTATACTGCCTACTGGCTTTGAAAGTGTCACATAACTGCTAGGTCTACAATAGGGATTAAGGAGGCAAGAGTAGGAATATCGCAGTGATGGCGGGGGGGGGTGCTACCTGGTAAATGAAGCCGCTCATCCGGGGGCTGGCAGAGAGCATGAGGAGGACATGAGGAAATAGCAGGAGGTAGCGTTCATGCTTCTCCTACAACACAAAGCATCCCCTGCGTCAGTCACACACATCAAATATGTTGCTGCTTCGAATATCCTGTATCCTCAATACTCACACACAGACTTCAAAAGTCGGAACACATTCTCCACGTTGTTTAAGATATGACTACTACATGTTGATGAGGAGTAGGGTTAATGGACTGGTGGTTGTTTTGCTGAAGCTGGACCTTCATTATTATACTAGAAAACTCAAGTCGTACATGACTGTTTGAAAAATAAAAGATGATGATTTTGATGATACTTAATTTTAAAAGTTGTAGGATGCAGCACCCATAAGTTTATAAGGAGGCACCGTGTGTTACTCCTGCAGTATCAAATATATCGACACATTTCAAAGTCGTGAACAGAAGCAGCCACGTTCCAAGCCCCCGTGCCGCTGGTCTCGCTCACCTCAGTTCCGTGGTTCTGAATCATGACCTGGGACATGTAGAGGACTGAGCCCAGTGTCTTGATGTCTTCGCCTTCCCAGCATCGGATGGACTCCGTGAGAATCTGCAGCTCCAGCTCCTTGCGCTTACGCACTTCCTGGCAATGTGCCTATGGACCAGGGCGGCAGTTAGTAGCGTGACATCGTGACAGTTCCCGAAATGTCTATACCACTGGGAACATCTGTAGGGCTGGGTTTAAAAAAATCTATTTCCTGATTTGAATCAAGTTTCAATTACATAATCTGATATCGATTCACAAAATCCCACAATCGATTTTTTTTTTTTATAAATGCCTTTACAGTGTTTGGCCTTTTCCTGTGGATATTGCGAGGCTTTAACCTTGTTACTCTTGTGCAGCCAGTATAACTAGATTTGGCAATAAAAACGGATTTTAAAAAATGACAGGAGCTGCTCCCACTAAAGTTACGGATGCATGACATCACATTGTGATTATATGAAATATTTTTGTGCTTAATGCTGTGCTATCTATAAAACAAAAAAGGAGACAAAATTTACCCTAAATAACCTATAGCCGAACAGAGCTTGTTATTATCTAACAATAGTGTGTCAAATAATTTGGTGGTGTTGCCGCAGTTGTGCCAACAGACACAAATCAGTGCTGACAAATGCTATGTAAAAAGGTGTAAAAATTTGTCCAAAGGTCAGCATTTTGGTATTATAAACATTTACTTACACCGACAATAAGAAATGTAGATTAGAAGTACGCCAGGAATATTAATGAGATGTGTACAGATCTGTATAAATATCCTTACATTTAATAAATGTGTCAGACTTCAAACTGCAAAATGTATCCAGAATATCTCCTGTTTTTAAGGGGCTGGGGCTGCTGAGCTGTCCCAGTCTTTACCTCCACTTCAGTGCTCATCGCTTCCATGATTTACCAAAACAGTAGCATGTGGCGCAGCGCTAACCAAATTTAATAAACATAAGGATACGCCAAATTTATACAGATTACTAACTTTTGGGTGTCACAGTCAATATTGAATGAAACTGAATCAAATCAGAAATCACATCCATTTGGGACCCTACAATCCGAATTGAATCGATTCGGGAAATCGGGGGCAATACTCAGCTCGAAACATGTAACATTCGTATGTTATGCCATGCAGTCACATAATCACAGGTCGCTTCACTGCGTCAAACATTCCATCAGGCAAAAAGGGTTAATGTTTAACATCATGTTGAAGGTCATTGGTTTGAATCTCAGGACAGGTCCTACTATAATACCCTTGAACAGAGTACTGCTCCTGTAAAACTGAATAAAGGGTAAAATGTATAAAACCGTGTGTGTGAATGGAGTGTTAGTGTGCCCCGTCATGGGTTGGCTCCCTGTCTTGTGCCCAAAGTCTCTGAGATGGAACCCATGACCCTGAATAGGACAAGCAGTTTCAGAAAAGGGATGGATGGATGAGACCAAATTTAATAATGAAAAATAAAAAAAAACCAAAATATATTGTTCAGAATATACATATTTCATCTATGGCATTTAACTGGGCAATAAACAGTTATGCTTAATGGATTAAAGCATCTCCACTGAAACACATATCGGCAGAATCTGAGTTACTGAAGGACAGTAAATCCTTTGCCAAGTAGTCTGTGACTGTGACTATTTATGCTCAACTAGTTGGTTGAAACAAAATCCCGGTCTGAACGTTTACTCTCGGGACCTGAATTACCCAACTCTGTCCTTGGCACAGGTTGATCTGGGCCTCCGCACCCAAATGTCCCCCATAAAGAGAAAGTCTCTGCCTTTCTATTTTCAGCTGCCCTATTCTTGGTCTGTGGTCTGTAACAAGGTGGCCTCTGCACGTATCAGCAGCTTGGAACAGTCATATCCATCCATCTATTGCAAATGTAAATAATATACAGCCGGTAAAATCTAATAGGTAAGAACAACAGGTGGTATTACAAGTGAAACTACCTAAAACGGATGTCAAGACCCTGCTGATGGAAACTGAATAAGACTAAATTTCAGGAAGCCTGTTCTGCAGCACGAGATGATAAGTAGGTCTACACGAAAGCGCTCAGAGTGCTCAGAAGATACCAGGCCAGAAAGACAGGGGGGAGGGCAGCTTGCAAGGAGAGATTAGGCCTGAGACCTTCTTCCTCCCCAAGCTTAGAGCTTACTGCTAATGCAGAGATGAATCCAAGCATGCAATGGAAAAGCTGCAATTACCCACAGGCTGGCCATCTCCAGACACCACCAGACACATTCTAGGGCAAGCTGGAGGTTCATAATGTGTAAAGAAATAGATTTCCTGGTTTTCATGTACCTGCTGTCAAGGGCAGAGGACATACTAGACAGGCAGGTTAAAACACTGTCTACAGCAGATCGTTTTCTGACAGGAGAGCGATATCTGGTCATGAGCAGAATTCAGACCGGGAGTATGCCTCCCCAAAGACAAGATTCGGTAAAGTATGGGAACTCACTCATTCCAGATGAAACAAATGCTTGTACAAACACACAGAACTCAGACAATAGGCATGGTATATAAACAGCACTTGGCCAGTATCGCAAACACTAAGAAAACAAGAGGTCATGTGTGAAATGAGACAAACAATGAAGACTTTGCTCAAATGCATCTAGAGCTATTTTAGCTGAGTAGCTTCGTCCAAGTCACTTGTGGTTTGCATTGTTTCCTAATCCGATCCTCAGGGACCCACATTCGGTACATATTTTTGCTCCCTCCAAGATCCCTACCAGACAGTCCACATTTTTTACTCCCTACCAGTAGTTGGGAGGGAGTAAAAACATGGACTGTCTGTGGTCCCCGAAGACTGGCTTGGTTTAGAGAAATTTGCAGGGAGAGAATTACCATAGCAGTATTCAAAGAGTGGTTTTCAACTGTGCAAAAGTGTCTCTTGCACAACTTTAAGAAGAACATTTACTTCACATTACAAAAAGATATTCAGTACACGAGAGCCCACAATTCACTTCCCAAAGCATGCACGTCCACTAGGCGGTGCTAGAGAGCTTGGTATGACAGCAAACTGTGCAGATAAAAACCTGACTTACAGAGAGGCTTTTGAATGATGCCATGCACTTGTGAATGTCTGGCCGGTCGGGGTGGAACTCCTGCAGAGAAGGGAACAGGGCATGTTGTTACACCCAGCAGGAAACCCCCACTGTGGTAACACAGAGATTTTACAGAAGAAGGCGCACAAACAAGAACCACACAGATCCTGGGATGGGCTGCTCCAATTGCGGCTCCACTGACTCACAATCAGTGAATCTGCGATATTGTGCTTAATGGGACATCTTTATAACCAACTTGTAGCTAAGCTCTTCAAGGTGTATTTTTTTTGGGAAATCAAACAGAAAATTTCCCTGGGCAGTCAGCAATCGAATAACATATCTGAGAAGTGGTGCTTATAAAATGTAAACATCATAATAATAAACTTGAAGAGCATGACAGCTGACATAAAAGTTGTCAGAAGGTTGCCAGTTCAAATCCCAAAGCTGGCAGAGTGACTTCACTGCTGGGCTGTTTAGCAAGGCCCTTAATCCCAGTCACTCTGGGGACTGGTTGGCCCTGCTCTCCCAATTGTACATCACTTTGGATAAAAGGATCTGGTAAATAAATAAATGTAAATACAACTCGTAACTGGAGGTGTGGCTCAGTGCACAAACCCTACACCGCCAACTGCGTCAAGACAGCAGGTGATGCTGAACTACTTTAGATACAGTAAACACCTGGATGTTATGTTCACATTGTCTGATACCAAAGACATTAAAGTAACCCCCCACCTCCATGTGCCTCTCCAGTTCCTTCAGCAGAGTGGGGTACTTGTCTAGCCGCATGAAGGGTTTGCTGAGGCCTGTGGTGAGCATGAGGATGCCTGGGCTACTGGCTCCCTTCGCCTCCATGAACTCTCCCAGTTCCTCACTGCAGGGGGAGACATACAGACAACACAGATCAATTTTATAAGAAGCAGAATCCATGGGTCCCCACAAATCACAAGGACCTGCGTTTTGTCTATTTACCATGCAGATGTATTATAAGTCATACACCAGGATGCCTGGGGGGGGAGGCTTCAGAACCGACGCAGGCAGAAAAGTCTCAGCCTACCAATGGCGGCCACGGGACACGAAGGCCGGTTACCTGTGTTCTGTGAGGACGTTGACGGCAAATGGGTGGTTGGCACAGTATGCCACGTAGAGTCCCTTCATTTGGGGCATCAGGTTGAGAAAAAACGTGCCCACCCTCTGCTGCGATTCGGGCAGCCTGCAAGGCACCGCAATCAGGGAGATACAAGCACATTTCAGACCACAACAATGCCATCCACACTTTCACAGCCTATAGTCATGAGCCAGCTAGGCTGGGCAGTCTTCATTCAAATATGCAAACCACACCAGTACTGTGTGCTAATGATACCATAATTAAACTGGAAAAAACTGAAAAAAAGGTTGAGAACCCAAGTTGGGTTCAGGAACGTCAAGCAAGCACACAACAACAAGAACCAAGAGAAATATATATTGGAAGTTGTCCCTGTTAAGGCCATTTCTCAAATGAACCACTGAACGTTGTTACCAGCTCATTGTGCACCTGAAACAGGTAGCCGTTTTCATTGTTTATTTCATTAGCCAGGCAGCATTAGCCAAGTCGAGCCTCTAGGCTTCACTGTAACATATGTCAATGGTCAGCAGGTGCAGGAAGCAGGAAAGCTTTGCTTTTCTATTTATAGCGGAGACACTCAGATCAGGCAGGTCTGACACACAATGCCTGGAAGATGTCCCTGTCATTCCGAGGGAACAAAGAGAGAGCCTTTTCATCCCTCCAGGAAGCACAGTAGTCACAACTCAGTTTTTTGGTAGCCTTAGATGGGTCAAATGAACAGAGGTGGACATTTCATTTCCAGAAAGTAAAAATCCAAAAAAAGATTTTAGTTTCAACCTGCCAGTTACATATAAAGAGTCACATTCACAAAGTACTCAACTGGTTGGTCAAAACAAAGTCTTGGTCTGGATTTTTACTTTCTGGACCTGAAATGTCTGCCTCTGAAAATGAATACTGCATAGGATATACCAGGTTTTCACTGTTTACAGAGAGAATGGCCATGGTTCCCCTACAGCTATAGACCATTTACAAGCTAACAACTGCAGCAGGCAGCTCACCCTGCTCCCCGGGCAATGCTGGACCAAAAGACTCCAGAAACACAATGTTTGGGGATTTAGTTACAAATTACTAAGATCTCTCCAATCTTGGTCAGTCTTGCTCCAGCCCAAATCAAAACACGCTCCTTTGAAGTGGTTCAGTTAAACAACCAAAGAAATTGAGGTGCAGCTGCCAACTCACTTTGTGCAGTCCTCCAGAGCCTGAACCAACATCTGCTGAAATGTGTTGATCTCCTCCAGGTTCCCCAAGATGTGCGCAACATCTGAGTTGCTCAGTCTGGAAGGCAGCCCACAAACAAGAATCAGGACACCAATGACACCACTGGAATAGACCCTCCTTATGCAACTCATTCAGAACTTGGCTCAGAGCTCGATCACATGATATGTACAATATTTCTACAAGGATGCTTGCAGGTAATGGCATTGTCAAATACATCCAGGTATATAGCAGTGGTTCCGCTGGGAATTGCTGAACTAAGTTCAAGAACTTTTGAGCAAAAACTACATGACAAGGCACCCCGACAACTCTGACAACACCCTAATGGTGCCTCCGGGGAATATACAACCTTAAGAGTATGCTTTCAGTCTGGAACACTAAAAGAAGGACAGACCATATGTAATCCGAGATGATCTGTCATATTCCTTTGGGCAGGAGATGCTGAATGATCCATGAGGTCAGGTGGAGGTTGAGGGCAGAGGCGTTACAAGTGCAATTCAGTATGTCTGACCCTAAAACAAGGCACACGACTTCATAACTTACTTGTCTGTAGTCGGTAGTAAACGCAGATAGTTTGACAGGAGATTTTGGAGCTCTTTCGAATATTCCGTCTCAGTTTCAAGAATGTTCTGCAGCACCTGAAGAAACACGCATAGCCCTGTTTAAGCTTGATATTACCTTGCTAAAGGTTCCACATACATTCATAATAATAATAATGACACCTTATTGATCCCTGTGGGGAAATTCTTTTTTTCTCCATCTTGCTGTCCGTGACCCACAGACATGTATGTAAACGAGACAAAGTTTGGCAGCACAGGGCAAGATACTGCCCGGGGGTTAAGGGCCTTGCTCAAAGGCCCACAAATGGGACCATTCTGCTGAGACTGGGTTTGCACCAGCGACCATATGATTACAGGCACAGAAGCTTAGCCTGCTGAGCCGCACGCTGCCCCCAAACCAGACGAATGTTAAAATGCCAAGTTTCTTCTGGTCTTCTGGTGGTATAATATCCCATGCATTCTTCTTTGTTGATACACCAGGTAGCAGATCTGAGGATCTGGAATAAGGGAAGTTTCACCCAGCACCATTGACGACACTCCAGTACTGAGCCATTCTCCATAAAGCCCCACAATAACAGGCCAAATTAGGCCCCTTTTCCTCTACCGAACCAGGAGAAATGAGCGAAAACGAGGACATCCTGACCAAACAAGGTCACCTATTCTATCATAAAGAGGGGCATGAATTCTGTTCTCTAAGCTCTGCTCATTGTGAGCAGGACGTTTAAGAAGGGATTCACTTAAAGACCATGACATTGTCTACTCCGAACATTCTGAAAAGTGTCTTTCAAGCAGAGGTGGGTAATTCTGGTCCAGAAATTAAAAATCCAGACCAAGATTTTGTTTCAACCAACCAGTTGAGTACAGATGCTCCTCTATTTACGAACTTTTTACATACAAACAAAAAGGACTGTAAGTCTCCTGTTTCCTGTTCGCAACATCAATTTTTTTTCTGCGTGCCAATTCCGCCTAGTACGACTTCTGGCCGCTACTCCCGCCGCACAGCAGCATAGCGTGCGTACTCCCAGCATCCTAGTTCTTTGTACTTGCGTATACTCTTAAAATGATGTTGAATAACGACTTACGAACATTTCAATTCACGAATGGCTCTTCGGAACGCAACTTGTTCGTAAGTAGAGGAGCGTCTGTACTCTGTGACTGTGACTCTTTATACTCAACAGGTTGTTTGAAATAAAACTTTATGGATTTTTTTACTTTCTAGACCTAAACTATCCACCTCTGCTTTCAAGTTACTACCTGGAAGATTTAAGGATTCCAAATATTGCATACTGCTGTTATTCATAAAATCGTATTGGATTATCATCTTAATGCAAAAAGATTCCTTCACAAATGCCTACTCTATGTACAACAAACAGTTTTGGCCTGTACACTGAGGTGGGGGGGGGGGACAGGACGTGTCCTTTGATCACACCCCGTAGTAAAATGCCCAGACGATCCCTCTCCTACTCTGTAATTAGATTGACATGTAATAGAGAGGAATTATTGGAATGCACTGTGTTTCCTCAGACTCTGTTTGCATTGTGCAATTACTTAACTCTGAAGATAATTGTGAACAGTGAAGATGTTCAAACAAAAGGAAGAGGACAAAAAATTGATGTTCTTGCTGCGCAGACTGAATGGTGCATGAGACCAGCGAGCCAGCTCTGGCCACTGATGTCTATGGATAGTGCCATCAGCTGATTGTGGCGTCCCACCCTGAGTAAAAACAGGGCCTTTTCCTGCCTCCCGCTGCTGGAAATCCTCATCATTCTAGGTATGGTGTAGTCAGGAACTTTGCATATGAATATGATCTAGAAAAAGTTAAATCACAACTACATTAAAAATGCAATTCTCACCAAATTGTAGTAGGTCTTGCTGATGGCAGAGGTGTCAAAGCCTTTAGGGGGGCTTTTCAGAGTTCCAGACTTGGGAGATAACGGTTTTTCTGGAGGAAAGGAAAGAGGGGGGATCCGTAAACTGCATCTGCAGTTACTTTGATTTTCATATGAGCTGCTCTGCATTTTAGAGAAGCATTCAGGAAAAAGACAGCGGCTGCCCCACGAAGATCTTACAGCCTCGCCAAGATTTTGCAGAGTTCGACGTGTCCCTGGGTCAACAAGGGAGGGGATTGCGTCACACTTCTTTAACCAATCACAATCATCATTGTTTGACATCAGCAGACTAATTTAAATCTGAATTTCCTGTTAAGCAGCAAGGTGTATATATTTGAAAAGTACCTGTTTTATTGTGAATGCCTTTTATTGAAGGACATGTCATAGATGCAAGGCTCTAACTGGCGACCCTCCATTCACAGCATAGAGGCTTAGCCCCCTGAGCCACATCACCTCCAACTGCTGAAAGCCTTGAGTTTGAAAATGAGGAAGAACTAATCAATGCTGCGATGTCATACAAGGAAGACTGTGATTGGTTAAAGAGGTGAAATGCAAGGCCTTCCTTTGCTGACCCAGGAACACGTCAAACGCTGCAAAATCAGGGCGTCCCATTGGCAGAACCACTCTATAGCACTTTCTGACGGGGACCCCACTGGGAGCTGGATGCAACCCCAGCTACATCACGCATAAACAAAGCTAAGTTAAACCCGTTCAAGCGTTTGAAGTCACCCTTCACACACACACACACACACAAAGTCACAGCCTCCTTCAGCCCAAGATCTTTGATACATCCAGCTTCTGACACGTTTTCTTCTCATGGATTCCTCTCTCACACTCAGAATGGGCTCGACAGCAGCCCAGGGTGCCTCTGCTCTGAATGAAGGTGACGCTTCACTCTGCTTTTGCCATGTGATTTTCAGCCGAAACACTTTTCGCATCTCTTTAAATAACAGCATGCACTGATACATAATGCGCACTGCAACACCTCTAAATGTTTCCCAAACATGCATAATCCGTCTGCCTTTTGAAATATTAATTACCTGTTAAATATTTAAAGTTCTGTTACTGCGTCAGTTCAGCATGTTATTAGCGGAAGTCATCACCCGAGACAGCTGTCGCATTAAATAACAATGAAGAAACAAGCAGCACTTCAGTGATGGATTCCCAGGCTGAAGCAGCATGACCCAGATACCCAAGTGACTGTAATTCCTCGGCACGAAACTTGCTGGAAGATGCAGATGTTTTTTTTTTTTTTTGGGGGCGGGGGGGGCTTTTCATGACACCAAAAATTCACATTTGATTGTAAGAAAATTTTTCAGCACTTCAGTAGGCAGTGGTGGTTTGATGGTTAGGGAAGCGCCTTATTCTCATTGAAAAGTTCGAATCCCCGACCAGCAAAGCACCACTGACGTACCCTGAGCAAGGTACCGCCCCCAAGCGCTGCCCCCCGGGCGCTGAATTAGCTGCCCACTGCTGTGTCACATTGTTACATATGGATTAAATGCAGAGGTGTGTCAACGATGACAATTAATCACTAAATTCTAAATTAAAGATAAATTTATCTTAAAACTGAAGGCACAGATGACTTGTGAGCTAGACCCCGCCCTTATCCGTAGCATTGCTCCGCCCCCCGGCTGCAGTACAGGTCAGCTGACGGGTCAGTTGAAACCCTGCTTGCTTTCACCTGCACACGTAATGCTCTATGATGAGACTGCAATCTCCACTAAGGTCCAGAGGCCCATCTGGCTCCAGTGACACTTACCACCACCTTTGACCTCTCGGACATAGTTGCTAGGAAACCAGCCAGTCTTGCCGTTGAAGGCACCCTCCCACCATCCTCCTTCCTCCATGCGTGTGACATGGATGATGTCACCCTTTGCAAAGGATAACTCGTCCTCATTCGTCTGCTGGAAGGTGAAGCGGGCCTTCACCACTGCCTGGGAGAAGCAGTTCTCTGCCATGTCCTGCAGGAGGAAGGACACTAGACTTAGCTTAAGACCATCCTACGTCTCCACACAATTGGCTAACTTAAGAGTATAATCAAGCAGATTGTCTCGTGCATTCAGTCAGTCATACTTGCTATACTGCAGCCCAGTGCCACCTAACCCTACCTCGCTTCCTGGCTCTGGATGTCACTGGGGATGCATTACTGAAGCAGACACTCACTAGACTGCGGAACTGGCTCTGCAGGAGTGCGGAGGATCTGGCGGAGGCGTTCTGGGAGCCCAGAGAGTCCAACGACTTTATCCGGTGAAATGAGGACTGGCGTGCGCATACGGAGTCAATGCCAAGGCCGATGTCTGTGGCCAGGGTGAGTCCGAAAATGAGAGTCAAAGAAAGGGACCCAAAGCAAAGAATTGAAGAGTCTGAGAGTCAAAACCAAAGAGCAGAACTGGTCACACTTGAGACAGAAAAAGCCAATAACCACACAGGTATCCTTCAGATAACACTCTTGTCTTCCCGCTATACTGAAAACCTATCAGCATTCTGATCCAGGACATTTCGGAGGATCCGCTTCTGGCTAACATTTCTGGAAGAATCATTCTGTGTTGGGTGAATGTACATATACTGAACTGGTCTGTGAGTTAATAGTGCAATTAGCTTTGACAGTCAGAAACATGAAAGTGATCAGCTTGAATGCCAGATGCACGAATGGAAGGGAACTGCAGGGGGACGTCTGAGACTCTCTACGGGGAACACAATGGGGGGGGGGGGGGGGCACAAAATCATTCCAGTTCTGTCTAATGTTACAGAGAAGCAACACTCTGCATCCAACTAATTCATATCAGCCAGATTACAGTCTCAGACTGGCATGAAGTAAAAGCCTTAATGGAGGTGCCCCGCTGCACCTGTGAGCCTGCCCACGCATTCCCGCGCATTCCCGCGCATTCCCGCGCAGCCACCTGCCCACACCCACCTACCTGCCGTCGCCTTGTTCAACGCCACCAGAGAATTCAGCACCTTGGTGAAGTTCTGCCCCAGGAACAGATCATTGGCTTCGAAAGTCTGTGGAGGAAAAATAATGGATTAGAAGCAGGATGACAGGAAGGGAAAGGCGGGGGACCGGAAAAAAAAATCCGAGCACATCCCTCACAGTCTGCGCTCCAGCGCAGTATGGGGGGGGGGGTGCTTAGCGAGCACGCTTCACGAGGCTGAGGAGAATCCTGACCAAATCTTGCTGCAATGCGTCTCACTACTGGATTACGCGTGGAAGGCAGGAGCGCCGGCTGCCTGCATCTCTGTGAGGACCCACGACGCGGGCGAGGCCAGGTTGCCCACGCGTTGGCCATCTGCACACCGGCCACTGCTGCAGCCAATCAGGGTGCCCCGGCGGCCCCGCTTCAGCCAATCAGGCCGTCAGCCCCGTCCAGCCGCGCACTGCTTCTTGCCTCCACTCACAACCCCAGCAAATATTTAACCAACTTGATAACAGGCCAAAAATAACAACATAGTGTACAGATGCACACACCCTGAAAAACACACCCCAAACATATACACCAGGCTAATTTATAACATAAAGGATCAGAACTACAGGTGTAATAACTGAGGAGATAATAACACCCCCCCCCCCCGGGAAAAATTAACCAGACATAGTAACTAGGCAATATCTAACTTGCCACGACACACTCGCATCGCAACAAATTAGCTTTAAGCTCAGGCTAATTCTGGATCACCTATAACAGACTATTGTTATAATCCAAGGGCACAGATGACTTAAATTAGACACACAAAGGAGAAAATCGGCAGTCTTTCCATCCTCCCATCCATTTTTTAATCTACTTTATCCAGTTATGACGAAAGGGAGCTGGGGCATGTTGTAACCAGAGGCAGGAGGCAGCTTGTGCCTCACATGCGATGCCATTACACAGCAGGATAGTCGCACACCTTCACTCAGGCTGTCATGGTCCAAGGCCAGGTCAACTGACCCAGATCTTTGGAGAGTCACCGGGAAATAAGGGGCCCCTTCCGGAGATGGAGGGAACACACAAGCTCCATACACACTCCAGACATTTGTATTCCTATCTTTGTGGGGACCGTCCTCATTCCTATGGGAGAAACCCTAATCCCAACATGACGACCTTAACCCCTACCCAGCCCTAACCTTAACCCTAGCCCTAACTGTTATTTGATTGCAGTCACAGATTTTTAAAAACTGAGTTTCCCCTTTGGGGGGGAGTTGGAAAAGTAGTCCCCATAACATCAATAAAACAGGGTTTTTATCCCATTGTGGGGACATACATGAATTTCAGAATATGGTGATAAACACTGATATCCTGAAAATCTCGTGATATCATTTTAAAGACATGTCAGCCAGCCCTAAAGTCTTTCTCAAACCTCTTCTGCTAGCTGAAGCTCCATTTCACCAGCCACCACACAATCCTAAATAAGAGGCATACTGCTAGCCAATGAACCAACATAAATTATATACAAAAGAGGCATTAAGTTATTGCTCTTCCTGTGTTACCAAAGGTCCTTGCACAGTTTAAATTGGCTCCTTTGCTGAAGGTCGTGTAGATTCAATGAGCTGTGCAGAGTATTATTAGGGTAAAATCCACTCAAAGATATTCTGAATCCATGGTATTTTCATGGTGAAAGTGAAAACATCAAATGAAGCATTTAATTTACTTAGTTCATACTTTGATCCAAAGTGACCAACAACGTCACCTTTTTATAGATGGGTAATTTACTGAAATAATTTAAGTTAAACAGAGGTCCCTAGACTTCATAACTTTTAGTCATGTAAACACCCTTAACCATCTTGCTCTCTACTGCCCCATATATTTTTCATGTAATATATTGTATTAGTCAAATGTCTGGATGGACTTGCTATTATATTTGTCTCTATTTTAGCTACGTTATTCACCTTATAGTAAAAGCCCCTGTTGCTTCAATGACAGCATTGCAGACTCTGCATTCTTTGAACCAGCTTCCAGATGTAGCAACCTGGAATTCTTCTCCAACGGTCGTGAAGGAATTTCCTTCAATCCACCTCATCCCAAACCACCTCTATAGGGTATACATCAGGGGATTGTGGGGACCAGGTCATACTATACTCCATCTCTTTCCTTCACAAGATAATACTTACTACATAACCTTGAGGTAGGTTTATAGTCATTATCATGTTGAAAACCACATGACCACAGGATCCCTCAAACTCTTCCCACCAAGACTAAGTCTCTTACAGCTGTCTTTAACATTTATTCTTGTGTACTTGTGCATCATTAGGTTGGTGGTATGTTAGGATTATTCAACAAGTGAGCTAAAATCAGGGGAAATGTATTGATTATTTTGCTTAAGAATATTTGTTGGTACATTCTGTTTTACTGCACAGTGACAGAGTTATAATTTTGTATCACACAAATGGAGATGCTGTGAAAAAGACACACTGTATTTACCGATAACTGCTTCCATCTTTGTCTGTGGTTTAACACATTTCTCTCCGCTGACCTTTAAGTCACTTTGAAGAAAAGCATCCTCTAAATAAATCTGTTCAAAAAACTCATCCTAGACCATCTGTCCTCTCAGATTCTTGTGATTAAGCACAAAATGGCTGGCTTAACTATTTCAGCATCTACTCTGAATCATCTGGCTGTATATTTTTATCTTTTATCCCTGGCAGTATGGCTGGGCAACATGCCATAAAAATTATATCATGATATTTTCACAACATTGGTATCCATCCATCTTCTGTAACCACTCGGCCTATTCAGGATTGCAGGAGGTTTGGAGTCTATTGGCGCAAGGCAGGGAACAACCCAGGATGGGGCACAAACCCATCGCAGGGCACAATCACACACCATTCACTCACACTTACACACTTGCAGTCAACTTCAGTAGGTCCCATTAACCTCAGCATATTTTTGGACCATGGTGGGGAACCAGTGTACCCAGAGGAAACCCCCCCAACAATACAGGAACAACATGCACAAGAGTCTCAAATCCTGGTCTAACCACTGCGCCACATTGCCACTCCGCAGCACTAACCACAGCGCCACCGTGCTACCCCGCAGCCCCGCAGCGCTAACCACTGCGCCACCGTGCTACCCCGCAACCCCACAGCACTAACCACTGCGCCACCGTGCCACCCCGCAGCGTTAACCACTGCGCCACCGTGCCACCCCACAGCGCTAACCACTGCGCCACCGTGCTACCCCGCAGCCCCGCAGCGCTAACCACTGCGCCACCGTGCTACCCCGCAGCCCCGCAGTGCTAACCA
>JAODLC010000038.1:12800313-12810649 GCA_026781145.1 Hippopotamyrus pictus | reverse complement strand
CCACCCCGCAGCGTTAACCACTGCGCCATCGTGCTACCCCGCAGCCCCGCAGCGCTAACCACTGCGCCACCGTGCCACCCCGCAGCGCTAACCACTGCGCCACCGTGCCACCCCGCAGCGTTAACCACTGCGCCACCGTGCTACCCCGCAGCCCCGCAGCACTAACCACTGCACCACCGTGCCACCCCGCAGCGCTTTTGAAAATTCATATTTCAAAACCAGCAAAATATGACTGGTGGTCTTTAGTTCTGATGACAAAATTGCTTTAGTAATAGTTATGGAATGTGTCACAGGTATAATGATAAATTATACCAACAACAGACCTTGATGGAATTTGTTTAAAACTGTTAACTGTTAATTGCACAAGAAAACAAGTTTTTGGCTATACTACAGTACTCACTCATATTCAAATTGATGATATGTTTTATCTAAATATCACCCAGTCCTACCCAGCAGAGTATGGGAGATACTGTAACAGCTTAGAAGCACAAATTGGATCAATGCTGAAGGCAGCAGAAGAGAAACTAGCATATAAAATAAACAGACAACATTCAACCTGAGCGGGAAGATGCGCCTCCAATCTGTGGCAAATAATATATAAAAATAAGCAATCCAGTCAAACATCGTGCTATAGGCTGGGCCTGCATCACTGATTATAGTTCATGCTTAGAAAGAAAACAGCATCACCACAAATGAATAATATTACTTCTTAAATATTAATATGCCCTCAAATAAATAATAAAAAATAACATACAATATTGCTGGAAGTAGTGATTTTAAGAATTCCTGTTACGCCAGTCCCAAGAGACCAGGTGACCCAGCAAGGCAAGACAGGCTGACAGAAAACTGAGGAGTAAAAACTAAAGTTGACAGACTGCTGTTTCCGGGTAAAATACAAGGCCGCATTACGATGAATCCATCAGTCTTTTGAAAGAATGCTGATGCACTCCTTCACCTGGAAAAAAATAAACACCAGTTTCCAGTGTGAAGACTTCAAGTGTCTCTCATTACTTTTCAGGCATTTTTAAGTGCTGTAAATTATCATATTACAAAACACTTAATTAACTTAACATTCAGCGTTTTCCCAAGCCAGCCCAAAATGTGCAGCACTGTACGGAACTCCTCTGCATCGCTCCTGACGGACGGACGGATGGTCATATCCTCCTCAGGCTCAAATGCACACGGAAAATTCCATTTGAATATTATGACGGATACAACATCCCACATCTGTAAGTAAACCATATGCAGTCAATGTACAGTGCCCTACAAAGACAAAAGAGAGTAACTGCAAATCTTATTGAAAGTGAGTTATGACAGACATCAGGGATCTTAAGCTCCATTTTATCTTTTGACAAAATGCTTGCTTTTGAAGAAAATTACAGTAACAACAAAATCCACAGGAAAACACGTTTCAGTGTCAGCATAGTTACTGTAATTTGTTTTTGCAGGGCGGTACACTCTCGTCTTTGGTTGCATGAAGCTCTATTCAGCCATTTGTATTTACACCTAGATATAGCCGTTTCCGAAAATCTGATGCAGAGAGGCCAATCAGCCCAGTGGGCATGCATTAAGAGTCCTTCTTTGGAGACAGATATCAGACATCTGCTGAAGCAGGAGCACAATGTCGTACCGCGGTGTACGGCCACCCGACCGGTGTGAAGCATTACGCGCTTCAAGGCCGTGACGTTAGACAGGAAGGGTGCCACCCGCCCACAGTACTGCCACCGCTGCCAAACCCTGAAGAAGAGACGCAAGGGCCAGGGTTCCGCAGGGACAAACGGAGGCTTGTCTGGGCCCCTCACAGCTGGTCTGACCCCCACACCATCCAGCACCGCGACACAGGGCCTGATAAGTCATATCCAAGTTGTGAGCGGGGGGGGAGGGGGGCATAGACAAAGCAAAGCGAGGAGGCGTTGATTAACACCAATGCGCATTTTCACAGACACATCCTCTTGAGAACCTGCAGTTCTGCTGAAGTCCGACACTTCAAGGATTCTGAGCATAATTTAAAAGGCCATGCTGGTTGTAGCTTGGGCAGATAGAAGATAGGAGATAAAAAGCCACTGAGCCGTACCTCAGCAAGCAATTATTTGTTCATTTTTAACATCAACAATGAGGGAATCCGATACACCAAGTGTCATAGAGAAAAGCGGAAGGCAGGTCTGGACATAAGCACCAAACAAAGACATGTGGCAGAACATCTGAGAATCATTTCAAGCCATCAATTAGTATATGAGCAACAGTCACCAATGCAAGTCATTTTCAAATTGACCCGCCCTGGTATTTACCAGGCTAAGAGCATGCATAATATTTACATTTCATTGATTTATCTAAGAATTGTACACAAAGCAACTCACGGAAGGGGAAATGATTACAATTTACATGTGCTCCCTGGGATTTGAACCCACGACCTTTACATTGTTAGTGGAATACACTACTTAAGTGTTAAGTAGTTAAATTTTGCAATCAAAGAAATCACTCAATCAAACAAACAATTAAATACCAAACAATGAAACATTTAGCCAGGGCAGAACAAATGCTGTGCAAATATTCTAACAACTTAAAAACACATGCAACACAAATGTACAAATATTGATGAATGAAAATTTAAATTTTGCAAACAAGAAGTGAGCTGAACATAGTGTCAAGCATACTATGTTTATTGATTTGTAGACTTTATATATAGCAGACATTTTATCCATTCATCCATCTTGCTTAACTGCACTTCTATACGTACATGTCATAGACTTAATTTTTAATTAAAGTTCAGGGATGGTTGTTTTTTTCAGTGCAGTCGAGATCATAAAAATATTACTGCTACTATAATTAACTATTTACAATTCTTTTATACATTGCTGACTATTAAAGTAGCTGGTAGAGTCACTTTCCAAAGTGTAAGCATCTTTGACAAATAGCTATCAAATGCATTGAATTGATTCACAGTAGCAGCAAATTGTTTACTCATTCTGCTGTAAGCCGTTTTATTCATTACATACTGTAACGGAGTTCCTCGAGCATTTAAAATTCATCAAATGGAAAGTCCAGGTCCATTATCTTCTCGAATGTGAGCAGAAGCATGGAGACTGAATGGTTATATGGAGCAGCCTGGTCTCAGTCAAAGACTTCATTTCCCATTATGACTGACGGCTCCCACTGCAGCCATAGCAAAATGGGCATGAGCCAAAGCTGTTTTATACAGTATCATTAACAAACAAAATCATCGAGAAGGTAGTGGATTACAGTGACTCATGTAGCCTGCTAATTCAAGCTCTTGCACCAGTTTAAAAGTCACATCAACCTCTTCTCCCAGTCATAAAAATATCTAAGATACGTTTGACAGGGTCTTAGTGGTGAATTATACTGCTACAGCTGCACACCCACTTTAACTTCACAGATTATATACAAATTGTCATTTTTGAATAATTTTACTGGCAACAGAATGATGACCTAACATACAATTTTTCAAGGGCCACAATTATAATTAACAATTACAATTATATGCTGGTGGGACACGCGCCCCCCCCCCGCCCCCCCCCCCCCCCCCAATATGCAGATCAGCTCACAATATCCTCCCGAATATATATATTAATTACGGCCTTGGTCCTCCCGCCCCACTCCATGGCGGCGGCCTTGAATTTTCCTACCCAGAACATTTTTGGTATGGGAGGAAAGTCATCACCCCACCAAGCTATCTTTAAATTGTCAGTATTTCCCAGATATTTTTCATTCAAATGTGCACAGCTTTCGCCAAAAAACTGCGCAAGCTGAACACAAAATGGAACAAGCACTTATTAAGCCAAAATATGGAACAAATGTGCAAAGGCTTCTGTCTATTATCCCCCTGTTCATTCTTTGTGTGACCCATGCAGTAAATGGGTGCTGGCCAAAAAGGGAGGGTCCTTCCTTAAGCACTTAAATTATCATTGTTATTATTAATATTACTACTATTTGCCAGGCATATTAAAGTGTCATTCAAGTTAATTCCTGTTTGGCTAATGTGGTTGGATGGAATGTCCTGGTTTTATCTTTTCACATTGAAACCAAGCTTGTTAAACGGTCTCTGTACCGTCAGTCTACTAACGATGCAATGACTGCCAGAACAGCAATAACGTGGCTTCATTTCATTTGCTTTCAATGCACATTTGAACATTTAAAAAGAATAAACATTCTAAAATGCAACTGCTGAGGAGTGAAAGCCTTGGTTCCAGATGGTCTTCTTACATCTGACGTACTCATCTTTCTAAAGATACGAGCTTATCAAATTTTTGGTGGAATTCCCGTTTAATCTCACACCCTCTGTGGCAGTCTCTGGAGGAAGACATTTCTGAGCTGCTATATTTAAACCTGCCATTGTAACCAAATGCTGCGCCCCAGATAAATATAAGAGTCATAGGTGTTTAAGAATTCCATCAGTAAAGGGGACATTTTCCCGTTTATTTCCCCACTAAATGAATCTCAACGCGTGAAGATAAGAACATCTACAAGACTTTCGTTCCTTAAAAGATAGAACTTTGTAAACGCTATTTTTACTCTCAATCCGCATCATGGCAAGGAACCATCTCTGCAGTAACTGTTAGTGATCTAAAAAAATAAATAAATAAAAATCGCCAGCGAGGACAGGTTTAAGGAACAAAAAACAGTGTCCCCCAATCCGAAGTCCAGTAATTAAATTATACTGAGTCCGGCGGAGAAGCGCTGTGGTAGGACGGTAGGCTATAACACGGCCCCCTTCTACATGACTCACGCTCCCCAAGTTCAGATAAATGGTTTTCCGGACACACGGTAAGCATGCTCGTATTTGCTCCCGCTCCATTCACATACAGGTGCAGTTTTTTCCCGGCATTAACTTCAGCCAATGTTGTTGCACGTTTGTACGATCTTCATGCCTTTCCCACAAGGGCAGGCGGTATCCTGCTCACCGTCACCCCAAGCAACAAAAGCTGATAACTGCTTACAGCTCGATGCTGCCCCACCTGAACAGCCTCCCCTGGCATTGTTCAGGTGCGACAAGCCTCAACAGAAACTGAACTGAAGAGTCCCGTAGCAGCAGCTGAAGAGCGGAGCTGCCTCTCTCATGCCTGCTCGTTAATCTGAAAGAGGCTTTTTTCCAAGAAACCCCATTGCATGGTCCACATGAGACCTCATACTCTGAAAGCATCTCTTCACAGTGCGTACCAATCAAACCTACTGGGCAGTTACAACTGTACAAGCATGAAAGGACAGAGGACAAAGGCCCCACTGTATTATACAGAAGACATAATTCCAAATTGGCATGTAGATATCCAGAGGAACTTGAATTTAAACGCTCACTGATTATGCAGGGTCAGCATTTACAGTAAAATTTTTAAAATCCTCTTATTCATTAAAAGAACACATGAATCGACTACTTGGGCAAGTCCTTAAAATATCGCACGAATGCATTTTAAAGTTTGTAAGTTGGTGGAGTTATTCTCGGCAAGAAGTTCACAAATATGGACTTACTGGAAACACTGTCATCAGATCTGAAAGGCTCATATGAAACCGTGAACACTCAACTGGTCTGCGGCACGTAAATGTCTGCGTGATTAGACAGGACAAGCACAACGTTGACGTATTTTTTAAGGATTTAAATGCCGGTTACCGCATGAGTAATTCCCTAGAAGATCGTGTCTTAAAGGAAGAAGCATAACAATCAAGAACAAACAGCATCTTCAGATAACTAACTCTATCAATTCTCAATCTTAAAATAATCTTAAAACATTTGAATAGCATTAAATATCCTGCAGTGATTTAAAACAGTGGTCAGATACTTAAAATGATCGCACTAGGATTTAAATCCAGTAGCCAGTAAAGTGCAAATGAAAATGCTAAGTGACACTAACGCCACGGTTCGACAGGGGACGGACCAGCTAGCTAACAAGAATAACACGGCGTGTAAAAATTACTGGTGCCGTGCATTTAAAACTTTGATCAGATCAGGCTCTCCTTGGGAAAGGCAAACCGCGGCGTATTTCCCGATCTGCTTCTTTGCCACCCGCGGGATTATCTTCCATAAGGTCTCTATTGTTGTCGCCCGTCCCATCACCCGGTTAGTGCAACCATCAAAAACCAAATCAACAAATAAACCCGCAGCGTGCTCTACAACGCTTAGATCCGCGATCCCACAACGAAGCGGGCATGCATTGTGAGGAAAAAGAAAAAACAAAGTTTGAACTGACCTCCAAGCGAAGTGAAGCGCAGGCTTTGAGGAACCCCCTTATGTTGCTCAGGCACTCGCTATCGGTCTTGGGATCATGGTAAACCTGTGCCAGGAGAAGAATGACGTCAGCGATCCCAAGGCGGACTTCCACTCCGCTGCTCGCCGTGCCGAGCCGAGCCGAGCCGTGCCGAGCGGTGCAGTGCAATCTCCGCTATCACCGGGCGTGCATCGCGGCTACGCGCTTCAAGCAGGTACCACCGAGCCTCCTGATACCTTTTCTTCTTCTCCTCGTCGGGAAGTCGATGCCGGAGAAAAGGAAATGACGTTTCCCCGTTATGAGCCAAGTAGGGAGACCTTTTTGCAGATTTTCCCCTTTTTTGCGTCTAACAATAAAGAAATTTGAGGTTTGATATCAATGAAATTAATTTGTAAATGCAAGTGGAGGATGCATTTAGGTTCTGTTTTATATGCATGATAATGTGTTGTGCCTTTATATAACGGCAGTTTCAGAATCGCCGGAGGGGAGGTGGGCGTTTGAATTGGCATCTCAGTAACTTTTAAATAAGTTGTTTTTGCATTATAATCGAATTATGTATACTAATCCAGCTTGTAGTGCTATAAATAACAATAGTTGGTTAAATAATGTAAATTGCGTTGCTTCGGTGACATATGAACCAGCGTAAATCATTTCTAAGTCATTTAGTGTTTTTCAGCAGAAGCATTTACCATCTTTTAAAAACAGAAACGCACCTTCTTGCATCATTGCAACTTTGTAACATGTAGGTCTATCAACTATCACCATAGCACATTCTGCCGTACTGTAACGTAACCCCGGTATCAGTTTTTAGGTATCATATAAATATCCATTCATTCATCCGTTTTCCAAATTGTGTATCCAGATCACGTTCATTTGTCAGAGTATTGTACGATCGTGGGCCTCAATTACTTTCAAATATGATGCCAAAATAGATCCAAATAAATATTTAGCAGTATGTGCATGACATAAATGTGTGTCTTAACATTCATTTTACTTACATATTTTAGCACGTGCAGTTAAAGCAAAGATTATGGCAGGAAATGTGCGATAAAAAAAAAAAAACATTTTAATGGTGTTATTGAGATACACAGGAGGTGTGCGTTTTGTGGTGGTTCAGGGGTTCCTGTAATTGTGACTTTGATTAAGTATTTCTTCCCAGTAGATACCCAAACAACAGTCAATCCCTATAAAACGCCGTGTACACGGGACTGAGAGCATTCATTTGTAATATATGTAACCTCATTGTTTAGATTTTTCTGTTGTAAAAAGATTTTGCATGCGAATTAAAAATAAATCCGATTCACCGATAAAGTAACATCACTGTCGTGTCAATATTTTGCAGAATTAACGTACGTTGTTAATAATAATAATAATAATAATAATAATAATAATAATAATAATAATAATAATAATATAAAGAAGACTATTCTAATACTTTATGCTTTATACTAGAATGTGTGCATACATGTCGCCTAATTACAGATTAAGTTTACAAACTTATCATTTGCATGTCGTAAGGTGTTTTACTTACACTCCGAAAGCGCGATACCCTCTGTTTTATACCAAGGCAGGGCGTGTAACCTCAGTGAAACGGTTCCTTTAAATGCACAGGGACAGTCTGGTCTGCGTGTTTTTCGCAGTCAATGGCGGCCCGCTCATGTGGGTTTCTTAATGTGTGCCAAAAAAATCAATAGTCCTGTTGATGTGACACAGATAATATGCATTGCTGTATTATGCTGTTGGGCTTAGATTGCAATTACTGATATCCTATAATCGTAAACAAATCTAATCCGTTTGCTTTTCTGATTTAGCTTTATCTTTAATTAAGCACTAAAACAATAAATTCATACACTGAACAAATGATCCAGAAATGATTATAGGAAAACTCAGGATTGGGTCTAACCTCGCTTAAGGACCTGTACAATTTTTCTATGATACAGTAACGTGAATATAATATTAATATAATTAATCTGTTTAGAAATAGATTATACGATACACGTTTAAAATAAACATTTTCTGAAGATGCGTTTCTGAAATGTATCTATTATATGGCTTTATGCATATCATGGACTAAAACAGGAAGCAGCGGGAAGATACAGGCAAAAGGGATATCCTTACTTTTTCGATGAAGCCAGGACGCAACCGTTCAAGAAGCCTGCACAGCACTACCCCATCTTTGAGGGACGTTTGCAAAAATCCTTCAGGGTCGGAGATGGTCTTTTTCGGTGATTCCAGGACCCCCAGTGAAATAAGCCATGTCACCGTCTGTTCTGCAGAATTCATTGTCACATTTGCGATGTGCACCCGACAATGGGTTAAATGGTGTCAATATGGATATGGGGAAAAGGTGGGTGTCTTGTTTGAATTAGAAAAATCCCCAAATCCGAGCTACATCAGGCTCGGAATGCGTGCAATCCCCTTCCTTCAGGTAAAGGCAAATGGCAATTAACATTTATATATATGCAGCAGCAGGATCAGCATCTTTTGCCGCTGTTGTTTTGCCAGGAAATTGTCAAATGCTGCCCTGATACACACTCAACCTGCATTATCCAGAGAGATCTCCCAGCAGATGACGACAGATGCGTGGAGAAGCAACGCGGCCACTTACGGTTGTGCTTCGGGGTGCAGATTTGCATTTCAGCGGAACATAATATTGTATTATGTCGACGTTTAGATTCACAGTGAAGTACACGTCAAGTTAACACCAAATATACTTATTAAATGACTGTCTATTAAACATATTTGAAATGTGTCCTCTTTAATATTTTGTATATGATAGACAATATTGAGATTTAACACAGAATAACACTTAAATATACTGTCTTTGTCTCTGATTTGTGAAGTATACGGTCTCCGCTCGTCTCTTAATTTTTAAGATGTTGATTGAATTCTAATTTGGGCTACAGGGTGGCTCAGGAGGTAGCGAATACGACCCCCATCTGTATGTGTGTGTGTGCATGAGTTTGCATGTTCCCCATGTGTGTTTGCAGGATGCCTCTGAATACTTAGCTCCCCCACCCCCACATTCGTGTCCCTAAATTGCCCTTAATATTTGAGTGCACCATCTTTTGGGTGTCCCATGCCTTGTACCCTGTGCTTCCTGAGATGGGACCCAGCCTCACTGGACCCTGTATTAGATAAGCAATATGGAGTTTTGTCCCTTTAACAAAACAACAGTGCTATACCATACTACTGTCTATTGTAATCATAACAAACTGCATGATAAATCATTATTTACGCTGAAGCTGAATTATCTTTCATACTCTCATTTAAGGTGCACAATTTAGAACTTTCGTATTTGCACAAATGTAATATATATTTTTTTTCCACTGTGAGAAGGTGGACATTATTTATAAAATTTTCACGTCATTAATAAATAGATCGGCTAATCCACTAAATCACAACCTGTACCTGTTACACTGTAGGATTCAAACCTGGCTTGTGCACCACTGCACTGTAGAATTGCAAAAGATATTCAAGATAATCAGTTAAATATATACAGATTTTCCTCCAGTTAAATGAGTTGCCACAATTAAAAATAAGCATCTACATGCTTTAAGAATGTTCCCTAGAGAGCGGCTTTCTGTGCTTTGTGACGGACTGGGATCCAGGAGATACCCCTGCTATTATCTCTATGCTGCCCCACCAAGACTCATATCTAATATATAAATTTGAAATGAAGTCCACAAAAATAAAAACTAACAACCACCTTCATTTGTCTTCTTGGCATGATCCAAAAGTGGAAGCAAAAAGGCGTCATATATGAATGAAAAACGTTACATTGGAAGGATAAATTGTATGGAATTAAGGAGCTGGTAAAACAATAGCAAGCAGAGACATTCAGAAAATCACTTATGCCAGACTGGGCAGGCCATTGTCATGTCTGTCATTGTTTGTTTACCTCAAAGCAAACTCAACTTGAGGCATCCTTTCCAGACGGGCAGCTGGTGAGTAATGGTAATCAGCCTGATTTCGAACTGGAGCTCAACCTGATGCTCTGCGAATCTGCTGGATCACATGGCGCAATCCAGAAAGTCCGTCATGTGACCAGGCTCCATCTGGCATCTTCTGCACAGACCGCCCCCACCCCCCCCCCCCACCCTTACGTGACGCTCTATTCC
>JAODLC010000038.1:12771080-12800213 GCA_026781145.1 Hippopotamyrus pictus | reverse complement strand
GGGACCCGGGTTCGAATCCGGGCTGGGGCAAATACCAACATAAAGTGGGGGTCCTTAGGCAAGACCCTTGGCGCTACCCTTACGTGACGCTCTATTCCACAAAGTCTTCAGGCCAGGCAGACCCATCTGCTTCTTTCTGTCAAGGAAGGAACCTGCTTTACATTTTGTTGTGACATGATTTTTCTTCCCAGTCCAGAAAATGAGCGCTTATTTTATTAGATTCCTTGTATTTCGTTGTAACTCCCCACTCTGTCTATTTGCTACATAACCAGATTTGTTTAGCAAAAAGACCCTCCTGAGTGTGACTGCGTACTCTAACTGCCCAGATCCAAACTGGGGCTCAGCTTATCCCACCAATTGTGCATTACAGGGGTCAAGGCCCTTTAAGAGTTCAAAATATTATATCATAAATACAGGACTAAAGGAGTCATAGTATATGTTTAGTGTAATATAACATTTAAGACACACCCCTGCTGCACAATGGGCTGCACAATGATTGGTCGCCCTTTCAAACCAAACCTGCCATTATTCACACTCACACACTCATGTGCTCCCCCTAGTGTCTCGGTTCCAGAAACTCTCCCTCTTTCTCTCCCCTTAGGGCTGCCCCTGCCTGTTATGCTGTCTGTTAGGTTTTTTAGACCAAGTTGCCTTCGGACTGGGTACTAGTTTACCTTTAAAACTGACTAATCCTCTTATCACACTTCTATATGTGGGCTGTTTTCACGGTCATTGTGCTTATATGTTTGGCAGAACCAAGCGGGGGAACACAATTTCACTGTACCTTGTAGCATGGCTGGTGAGTTGTTTCTGGTTCTGAAAAGCAGCCATATCATTGTGGCAATACCAGTGACTGTAATGCCTAAGTCCAACAGCAGAGGGGAGCAAATCAATCTGTAAAATGTTTCCGTTTTCTTCACAATAGACATGCAGTGACTTCACAGTAGATCCGTTACATGTATGTATGACTCTAAACACCTTTAAGCAACGTTATTTTAAGAGTGATTTTAAGTTGCTTTCAATGGTCTTTTCTTTGCATTGTGACCTCTTCCTCATATATGAATAACATACTCAAAATGTCTACTTGGAACATGCAATCCCCTCTAAGCCATGTGCGATCTCTTTATTGGCCTGACCTAAACATGTAATGAGACAAGAAGCATTTCAGCAGTCAGATGTCCAGCTAGTTTTGGTCCCTTGAAATTGAGGATCTACAGCAGATGCACAGAGTCTACATACCCCTGTTAAAATAGCAGGTTTCTGTTTTGTACAAAAAAGATGACACTAAGAAATCATCTCAGATCTTTTTCCACCTTTTGCAACCATCAAAATTCAAAACCAAGTTACATAACTGTTATAATCAGGCTAATCAGAAGAGGGTTTTAATATGATTGTGTTGACTTTTGAGATTCACTGTATGCATAAAAATGATCCTAGTTCCTATGCATTTCTTTCAGTATTCAAATCCAAGATGCTGATGTACAAAGCCTAAAGAGCTTTAAATGTGTAGCTGTCCAAATATTTATGTTTTGCATTGCATATATGTGACTGCAGTCTGCTAATGGGTCAGCATGAGTGTTTTTACACTGTCTGAGGCAATAAGCACTTCAAAGAGGTTGTATTTTTTTAGGACCATTGTTGAACGCACACAGGAGGGATACCAACCACTTTGCAAAATCACACGCTGCTGAGTATAAAGAGTCTCATTCACAGACTACTCAACTGGTTGGCTGAAACAAAATCTTGGTCTGGATTTGTACTTTCTGGACCTGAACTTTCCACGTCTACAACAAACTCAGAGATTTTGATAGGGGGCTGAATGATGAGTATATACCATTTCAGTACACTGCCTTGTTTGTTGGTCTCACTTGGGTACTTGTGCCTCAGTCAGTACAGTCATCATTATTGGGGAGAAAGGCAATTTGACTCACTCCCCAATCAATCAGCCCCATTGTAACTATTTCATCGTGAAATTGCTGTGTGTTAATTAAATGTCAGTAAGTCTTACTGGTCTCCTTTCTCTGCTACCCTGCTACTGCTAACCAACTGAGAACTGCACTTTTGAAAAAAGATGATGAGCAAAACATCTCCTGTAGATGCAGTCAGCTTCTATGGATCAGCGGGGACGTGGGTGGAGTGAGACAGCAGCTCTGGCACAATGGTGTCACAACCAGGAATGAAGCGCATGATGAATTTATACCGCTGGAGCCTCGAGGATCAGCAGCTACAGCAGCCTGGGCTGAGTGCTTGGATGCCCCAGGCAAGGCTGTGAGTGCCTGGAGGTCTATGACCATCAGGATACAGGGACAGAACTCTACCTACTGGAGTATAAGGCAATAAGCAATGCTAGAACTTCAATGACAAAGACCCAACCACAGACACTGAGGTATATACACATGTATGTATATATGTATGTCTGTCTGTGTCTGTGTGTATATAATGTTTTGAATTGCCTTTATAAACCCCACAATTGCAATGGCAGACATACAGTACATACATTTCTCAGTGTTCAGGGTGAGGTGGTGTCTGGCTAGTACCTGATGCACCCTTTGGAGAGGCCCTTCGTGGCCCATTCAAGCAGAACTACCTCATCAAAGTACACAACCACCACAGGGCTGGCAGATATGACTATGAGGAGGCTGCTGGGGGCAGAGCTAAGCCAGAAAGCGATCTGCATGGACCAGAACTCTCTAACACAGGGCTATTCAAATCATGAAGCCTTCTGACCCATCAGAATCAGTAACTATTTAACCAACTACCTGGAAGAATTGAAAACAAGACATAGATTTGGAATTTGAGGTCCAGATTTGAAGATCCCTGCTCCAGCGTGAGTCACAGAAGTGTTTAGTCCCTACCACTGGGGTGTACAGATATCTCTGACAAACTTCAGTTTTGTGAAGACAGACATAGAACTAATTTTATTTCTCTTTTTTTAGGAGGGGATAAATTTCACTACATAACACCACAATCAAACAATCAATTAAGCAAATCATACTTTGGGCTACTTAGGAAAGTGCCACCTCAACACAGAGTTGTAATTATCATCCGTTACCTTTTGTATAGGTGAAAAGGTACTGTGCGTTAAATGTGCTCTCTCCTTTAAAGTCCATTCTGAGTCTTCTTCTTCTTCTGTTACTTTTGTTTGTACCATGTGTCCTGTTCCTTAGCTGAAAATTAGTTGAATGGGGTGTGTTAAATGAGGGGAAACCCAAGAATGTGCAGAGCTCCAGCCCACGGACTGAATTTGGGCACCCCTGCTCTATTTAATGCCCCTCGAGGACACGGTGCCGCGGGCTTGAGGCCAAATGCCCATATGGTTAATCCAGGCTGGTACACAGCCCCCTACATGTGACCTATCAGAAAGCTGGAGATCCTTGTGCTGGTGATGACAGGAGAAAGTCTGCCACTGAAGCTGATGATTCATTCCAAGGTTAAATGAAGGACATTAGATATTAACATTCTAACATTCCTCTCCAGGTGGCTGCATTTACACCTAGAAGTCCAGGTGCTATTTCCTGGGCAAAAAAAACATAATTTATTCAGTTTTAGAGGTAAGAGAGAATGCAAACCAGTGCACCCAATAACACTTGATGACTTAACCATTCTTACTTTAAATATACTGTATTTTAATTGTAACTGATAGGCTTTGTGTAGTGCATCTGCATTATGTACATACACAATTATAGTGTGGTAGAGTACACTGAATCACAAAAGAGCATTTAGCTGTTAGAGAACTGGTCAGCATTGGTGTGAGGAGCAGTATTCTGACCAAGAGGAATTACTCTTATGTTAACTATGTATAGTACTGGCATTATCCTCAAAAAGTACACATAGAACACTGCATGTAATGATATGAACCTTTTTCAAGTGTCAGATTGTCTGCTGGCCTGGATGGCAAAGCCAACCAGCCAAACTAGAGTAGTATTGCCCAAATCTGAATAAGTTTACAACATTGTAAGACACCCCGTTTGTCCCCAATCATCCAGGTGGTAACAGTGCCATCTTATGGCTGCGTGTGAAACACTTATATATTCGTCTCAGTCCTTAGCTGCATCTTTGACAATTGATAGTTCAGTACATGTGTAATATTTAACTATAACTAATTAGCTGTGTCCAGTCACTACATTCTATAAAAAGTGAAGGAGGCTCCCATTTAAGCTCCAATGCATAACATTATACTTAGATAGCCAATGCGTTAATTATAAACTTGATCAGAATCATTACTGAGAGCACATTGCTCCACACTACAGCTGACTTCCTGATGCCCATCACAAAGGGAGTATCATGGGTGCCTTTCATTTTTGAAACCAACAATGACAATCTATTGAAGAAAGTCACTGCAGCTGGCAGTTTGCTGCAATGACATTTATGTAACAGGGGCCTGGTCTTGTGGCAAACAATATTTAAAAAAAAACCTATTAATCAGAAACCTTTGACTCTGGGAACCAGTCAAAATCTGGAAGTAAAATTTGTCCAAGATGTGATTTAAGGAACCAATTAGAAATGTAGTCCATTTCAGTTCATTAACTTGTTTAAATTCTTTGAGTGGGTCTGTTGTCTATCTACTCTCTCTCTCCAAATTTGTCCCACTTTCTCAAGTCGTTGAGTCAGGAAAACGCAAACAAATCTCACTGTTACAAATGCTTTCACAGTTCAATACGTCTGAAGAAACTGCGTTATTCTTTGTCTTTCATGTATATCAGCTACCTATCGGATTTCATTCTGAATTCTTGTCGGACAAGCATAAATATGAACGCTTTGTTTGTCGCGGCGCTTTAAAGAAACGTGTCCGACGCTTAAGAGTGACGCGTTGTTTTCTGGGCGCTTCAAAATTACGTAGACTTGTTTGACGCTTCAGAGTGACGTTCGATTTTGACCATCTTTGTTCGAGCTAAAGGAGGGCTGTCGGTGCGTCTGTATCTGGGGTGAGCTAAGTAACCGCTAATTTTACTACCTCGTATAACAAAGTAATTACCAGAAAGATATCCCGGCGTATGTGACATATTTTATACAATGTAACGCTATGAGTGTTTGTTAAATGTGGTTTAACAGTGTTGCCATTGTAGTATGTATAGGTATATGTAATTAAAATGGGCGCGGTATTAATACTGCACGATACAGAAGTTCATCGCTGACAGTAACCGTAATAACTAAATGTTTCAGTTAGAATAATACATATGTCCGTAGGCTAGTCTTTTTGTTTTAGGTTAATTTTCTTTCTGTTAGCAGGGTTAGGCGTAGAATCTGGACCTTGGTGTACCGTAACCATGGCGCTGTGTGTTGCATACATCCTCTCAGTAGTAACATCACGCGTCAATATCAGTTTAAGGTTGTGTTTAAGTACAGATTCTCAAATATTGCATATTAACGTCACAGAACATGGGCGGTCACCAAATGTAATGAGATATACGCTGTATTGACTGGCGAATGGGATATTCCTCAAGGTGGCTGGATTATTGTGTCTTGATTTTCGGTTGCTGAACTACAGTTCAACCTTAGGTTTTCTTTTTAAAAACATTCAGCCCACTCATCAGAAGTATTTGAAATCCGGCACATTAGTTTCCCTGTCTTCCCATTCCCTCTTACTGTCTTATAAAACGTTTACATGGATGCTACATTTTTAACGAATTTGACGTCTGTCAACCGGTAAGGTTGTACTTAATTCATCCGGTTTTATGTGCTGAATTGATAATAGTGAGTTTTTACACTCCGAGTAAACTTATTGCTCTGAGATTTTTGTTGTATTCTTTACATATCCGTGTGCGCCAAAACAAGCAGGTATATGAGCAATTTCTCCCCACAAGCTGTCGTTCTTATGAACAGTTGACCCAGTTGACTTCGGTCAGTTGCTTTAATTTCTTTTTACTGCTCTGCCGATCTGTAGAGCTTTTTACTTAAACCCGCATGTCCCTGTAATCTTGTTAATTAATTCATGCTCAGAGCGTCCCTTGCTTTTTTGGCACATTTAGTATTCCCACAACTGTGATGTCCCCACTTTTATGTTAATTCTTAGAATCCAAACATATACACTTCCTGCCGACTCCTGCGTTTGGCTAATTCATGTGTGAGTGAAAGCATCAGCAGTCATGGTAATCTCCTTCAGAAATAACTGTTAATACTAATTAATACTATCTTTTCACAAGCCATATGTGTATAATAAAGAACAAATGAACTGTGATCATTATATACATGGGTTGTGGTATTTGATGTGACTGGCCAGTCATCTTCTGTAATCTGAACTTTATAGCCGATGTTTTGTCTTTCTGTCAGCTGCTGGAGTGGAAGAGATAATGGCGAGTCAGTCGATGGACATTGTGGCCAAGGTGCTGGAGCAGCAGGTGCTCCAGTCGGCGAGGCTGGTGGAGGAGCAGCTGGACGCAGAGCTGGAGAAGCTGGATAGACTAGATGAGGATGAGCTGGAGACGCTGAAGGAGAGGAGGCTGGAAGCCCTCAAGAAAGCCCAGAAGCAAAAGCAGGTAATGCAGTTACAGTACAAAGAGTCTTTTTGTTTCCTAGAGGCCGACCTTCTATGTTTTTAGGCAGCTTGCAATTCAATACGAGCATAGAGGCTCTGAACTGTCATTGGATACCACACTTCTTGGCCCCGTAGACCTTACCCAATCACTCTCATTAATGAAAAAGTTCATGTTCCACCAGCACATGTTTTGCACACTACCCTGATGTTAAATCAGGGTTACAGAGTAGCACAAAAGTTGGTTAAGGGTTGAGTAGTTAATTATCTGGTAGAATAGAAAGTCTTTAAAACCAATATGCTTGTTGTTGAAAAGTTGGCAATCTTTGCTCTTTAAGGAATGGCTCTCAAAAGGACATGGTGAATACAGAGAGATTCCCAGTGAGAAGGATTTCTTTGCTGAGGTTAAAGAAAGCAAGAACGTTGTTTGCCATTTCTACAGAGACTCTACCTTCAGGTATGTGCTTATGCCTCTGGTAAATTGTTTACCTCATTGTATAGCTCTCATTAAATAATTATTTGTAAAACCATGGGGTGGTGTGTGACTCTGCACCAGTGATCAGAAGGTTGTTAGTTCAAATACCATGGCTGTCAGTGATGCCACCATCAGTCCCTTGACCGAGGTGCTCATCACCAGTTGCTCCAGGGGTGTTGGTTGCTGACCGACCCCAAAACTTGGTCTCAGCTATGTCTGTTCTGTTCCGTTCTATTGTTATCAAAGGTGTAAAATTCTAGACAAGCACCTTGCCATCCTGGCAAAGAAGCACCTGGAGACAAAGTTCATTAAACTCAATGTGGAGAAGGCGCCATTTCTCACTGAGCGCCTGCGGATCAAGATCATCCCTACTATGGCTTTGGTCAAGGATGGCAAGACCAAGGACTATGTGGTGGGATTCACAGACCTGGGGAACACGGACGAGTTTTCCACAGAGATGCTGGAATGGCGGTTGGGCTGCTCAGATATAATTAATTACAGGTAACTCGTTTAGAAAATGCACAAAGGAATCAGAGTTTGTAACTAAAAAGCAAAGTGCTTTAACATGTTTTTACTTTAAAGTTAGGTTGTTTAATACAGTGTTACATGGTGGTGCAGTGGTTAGCACTGTTGCCTCACACCTCTGGGACCAGGGTTCGAGTCTCCGCCTGGGTTACATGTGTGTGGAGTTTGCATGTGTTCCCCATGTCGTCGTGGGGTTTCCTCTGGGTATTCCGGTTTCCCGCCACAGTCCAAAGACAGGCTGAGGCTGATTGGAGTTACTAAATTGCCCATAGGTGCTTATGTGTGAGTGTGCCCTACAATGGGCTGGCTCCCTGTCCTGGGTTGTTCCCTGCCTCATGCCCGTTCCTTCTGGGATAGGCTCCAGACCCCCCGCGACCCAGAAGGATAAGCAGTTTGGAAAAGGGATGGATGGATGAATATGTGTTTTGTTTTAATTTCAAATCAGTTTAGTTTTTAGTTAAAATATGGTTTTATTAGTTAATATTTTATAAAGCGTTATTTAATTTCTGTATATTAGTTTCAGTTTAAATTTTAGTCATTTTATTTCTAGGTTTACACTGAAAGTTGTGGGGCTGTTTTATATGCATAATCTTTAGAGGATCCTACATGAACACACTGCACATTATGTACTGATATCCACAAATTGGGCAAAACAAGTTCAAGGTATTAAAGCTCATGTAAAGGCAATATACTGAATTATATTTCCCTGAATGACTTCAATCAAGGAGGAAAGATAAACGTTTAGCTAAGTAGTATTTTAAAACAGTACTGGAAATTTTATGTTTATTTTCATTTAATTTTTGAAAGAATAGTTTTTGTTTCGGTGTATTTTTAATTTGTCATTTCAGTTTATGAAACAGTTTTCTTTTAGTTTTGCTTTAAGTTGGCGATAACACTGATTTAATGTTAAATCTTCAAAAAATGTATAAATTTCCCTTTACATGCGACAACATACACCACCTTTTCCTGTAGATCCTTTAATTTGCCTTTTCTCTTTTCTTAGCGGCAATCTGTTGGAACCCCCTACGGCTGCCCAAAAGTCCGGCTCAAAGTTCACCAAGGTAGACAAGAAGACAATCCGAGGGAAAGGATATGATTCGGACTCTGAATCCGACGATGATTAGGGGATGCTTCCGGCACAATCTTTTCTCAGGACTTCCTTTAGTCAGTCCTTAAAACCCAAACTAAACCACAGATTGATTCAAGTATTTTTAACTATCGTTTTTTTTTTCCTTTCTGTGTTTCCCCATGTCTTCCCCATTTTCTTTCATGCCAAGTGTCGTTTGCCCATGTATAAAGGAACTTTTTGTTGGATTGATGCTGGGTTCTTGAAGAAATTCAACTAGCTCTGGACAACAAATAAGTGCCAAGGAAGCTCTCTTCCACTCTTTGCCGTGTGTTGGTGCAGTAGCACAGGTCTGAGTTTTTCTATGAAGATACTTTATCTTAATAAATCACTTAGAATTGGCTATTTGGCTCTTTGTTCAATACATAATTCGTTTTAAATGGTCTCCATTGAGATCTACGGGATAACTTCCACACAAAAGGTTAAACTCATCACATAAACTTTATTCACACCTATTTAAATACTTGCAATGGTTACTACAAAAAAAGCTATAAACATAACTTTTAAGTGTTCATTTGACAAAAGCAGTGTATGTGGCATAACGGGCTATGACTCCAGAGCTTTCCGTTCCAACGGTTTGAGGCAGCGTTGAATGAGCAGCTCTCCCGTGCTGCTTAAAAAAGTGTCTGCCATTTCCCATTCAGCAGGAAGGCCGTGGGGGAGCTTCAGCGGCTGTATCCTAGGTATGAGGTAATGACACTTCACGAATCAATTTCATTAAGAAGCGAATGATCAACACCAAATTGGTATAGAGATTAATCACATGGGTCCTACTTCAATGCCAAGTATAAAACATTTTTAAATGATCTAAATTGCTACTAGTAACACTAGTAAAATTCTTTACTTTTGTCATGAATCAAAACAGGTGGTTTTTTGCTGAATTCATATATCTAATCGGAATTTCCCCATCATGCAAGGACTTTGACGATACGCTATATGTACATTGACAGTATATGTGCATGATGGTGACTCTTATAAAAGGCAGATATATACGATAACATGTCCAAATGTTACAGCCTGTAAAGTCTGGCAAAACAGACTTACAGTATTTTGCACCCTATTGTAAAGTCCTAAACATTTTCTCAAATAGAAATAAAATATTTTTTCCTAAAATAAACTTTAATATACCCACACATTCCTAATACAGATGACTAAAAATGACATCTATCAAAAACCATGACTGATAAAATTGAGTGTATTCCTGAAATCAGCATAAAAAGCTACATAGATGACCCTCCTGTGTGACAAAATCTTTGTTGAGGAGTGTAATTTTTAGAAAAACATGAATCTGTAATCTAGCCAGTTAACTGCTATGGATTACTTGATTCTGTTTCATTCTACCAACATAATACTTGAATATACTGATATTTAGTTCGAACAAGTGTAAATGTGTTAAAATGAGGAAATAAATCCCACAAAACATCCTTCCTTACAAATTCATGACGTAACGACTTACTTGACTAGGTGCTTTATAATTTTCAGTTTTTCGTTAACAGACGGAATGTTCTTGTGAACACGAGGCGAATGGGACTGAAAAGGAAAGGATGCATTTTCAGTATCACAGACCGGTGCTTCGATGTACACACAATGGCTGCAATTAGCACGAGGGATAAAAACCTTTCCGAGACCGAAGTCTTCAATGATTTTCTTCTCCCAATAAGGACGTCGCTTTACGCTCTTGATCCGCGTAACAACGTGTAGTTTGTGCGGCAGCTCCGGGTCCCCTCCGTATTTTTCATGCTCCTTAGCTCGCTCTTCAAACACCTGAACGTACAAGCCAATTATTTGCTGTTATTTCTTTCTAAATTCATCATGCATATCACAAATTTCCTATATTACATAAATTCATAACACATGATCTCAATGTTTTTTTCTGAGTTATGACTGAACTCTTCCATACCTCTTTTGGAATACGAGATTTGGTGAATTTGCTGCGTGTTAAAAGTATCCATGGAAATAATGTCCTTTCCACCAAATTCTGGGGAGAAAAACCTGAGAGTTAATCAGAATTCAAAACATAACGTTCGAGTCTGATGCAAAACAAATGCGAACAAAATTTTAACGTAAAACCATCACAGTTTCGTCTATAGCAGGGCCATTTCTTTAACATTTTGTAACCCAAACGGATGGACTGTATTTATTGGTCCAGAGATGTGTAAATCCCTTACATTCGTTTTGACCTTACCGAGCTAAACACAGACGGTCTTACTTTGCAGAGCCAGGCCATTGTGCTACTGCTGCCAAGGCAGATTCAAACGAGCCCTTTGCGTTGTCTTGCTATGTAAAAATTACGTAAGGGAATGCCAAAAGAGAAGATAAACACAGATAGCTAAAACATTAAACTAAGCATTCCGACACGCCACAGGACACTATATGACGCGTCCGTCCCGTTTCTACTCCCGACCTGAAATATTTGCTCCAGACTTCAAAACTACGTTCCTATAAATATGTAGGCTACGGCATTTAGACTGGGAGCAGATCCCGATCTGAAATAACATAAAATATAACAAAACTGTTATACATTTTACGTCGCTTAAACTTCAATTAAACCTCTCATCAAGTTACTTTCAAACAACTAAACTAAATAAATGCAGTTGTTTGCTCCGCGTTTCTAGTGGGTATTATTATTGTGTTGCACAGTAGAGAAAAGTGAAATGGGACTTTTTAAAATTATTTTTTATTTAAAAAATATTTTTATATATTGGCCAATAGAATTAATTAGTTCATTCTTTTATATCTAGGATCACTCAAAGCGTTTCCACGAGTCGATTCGGAAATCGTTCTCCTTGTAGTAGAAATAATCAGGAAAGAGACAGAAGGTTAAAAGATAACTTCACGGACCTTGATGAGATCAAGAAAAAAAATTATGAAATGGGGCGGTGGAGCCCATACTCAGTCTGTATCACTACAGTTAAAAGAGACGGTGAATGTTTGGAGCGCATTGACTAAAAACGGATAAAGTACACTTAAGTTGCTATTGACTGAAATATATCGGCTACATCCGTCCATCTTCTAATGACCATCTGGCATACTCGTCGTTATTCCGGTCGACCAATGGGTATGTGGGCCAGCAAAATTTTTCGTGGAGGAACCCCAAAAGTCCAGGGGTGATTTTCAATCCCAGTCTAGGCCTGAGTACATCACAGATGGGATGCAAGTCCAAATACACCCACTCATACAGTCTTGTTTTAGCTTGTAAAGACTCCAATCAGCATAACTGCACGTCTTAGGACAGCAGGAGAAAATCTGGGTATCCAAAGGAAAGCCACAGAACACAGTGAGACCATACAAAAGTCGAGCCAACAACCCTGTGTGAGGCAACAGCGCTACCCATTGAGCCAATGTGAAATGGATGAAATGGCTGCATGTGTTTTGCACTTAAATATTTAATATAATCTGATACACCTTTAAGAATAAAATATGTAATGGATATCCTGAGGTGATTTAATTCTGAATTAAACATAATTAATTATAGGCCTATTACCTGAGGTTGGTGAGATAGGCCTATAAAATTGCAGTACTAAATTTCAGCCACAAGATGGTGGACTTAGTGAATAGAAGTTTATTGTTCACGCATTAATCTGAAGGGCACGCTCCAATATAAAATATTCAAGTAATCCCAGCGAAATTGAGTTATTTTTCCTAGTTAATACATTTTAATTAATTAGTTTCTTAATTCATAACTCAATTTTAAGTATTAAAATGTTTCCAACATCCTGTTATATTATATGAAAATAAATTCTGAATTTAAAGCCAGTCATTTAACCAAAACGTCGGTAAACTATAGTTTGAAGTCATAATATTTCGAGATCTAAGGTAAGGTAGGTGGCCAGTCAAGCTTTCAATGGGTCCTATATATTAAAAATGCTTTATAGCCTACATGACGTACCAGAACAATTAGTAAGATACTAATGCATTTCAAAGTACAATTAGTAAGTTACTAATGCATTTTAAAATAATATAATCACGCACTCCCATGTCTATATGTATTTAGTAATGTGAAATGTAATTAGTAGCCTAATTATAGCCTATTACTTAGAAACCCACAGAAAATATGTCTATATGAATGTATGTCTTTGTCAACCAAGGACCAATCCAAGATACAAGTAATGTTAGCGTGGTATTCACGACAGCTGTGGAATTCTGAATAGCAATATTACGCAAGGAAATGTAAATAAAACGAGCTTGCGATCTTCCTGGGATGTATCTCTGACGTAGGGAAGAAAGTGACACCAATTTAGCTTATACCTCTTCCTGACAGCTACTTGGGTGAACTCAGTTCAGTAACTGGCTGCTGGTGGCAAAATCACTGCGGTTGATCGGTGCTTGGAGAAAGCTGCATACAATATATACCGCTGGTCTGTCATCTTCTCCACCAGCGTCACTTCGCAGTGGGTGAATTAAGCGATCCCACGGATTTTTGCGACTGGGAAGCGCGATATCGGCGGGGGCTTAACTGTCCACAATATCCTACAGTGTTTCTGGAGGGAAAAACAAAAAAAGAAAGACATTGCTAGGAGATCAGCACCTTGAAAACAGCTGAAATGAAATGAGGCTCAGACATGCTTCGGCTGCCATCGTGGTTATGTTCCTTTCCAGTTTTCTCAGCCTGTCTTGGTACGCAGCCTGGCAAAATGAAAAAGGTAATGCACGGCGGTTTCTGTTTTGTTTTAGACTTACTGTCACTTCGAACAATGACATATCTGCTGCTGCTGATACTAAGAACGGCATTTACTGGAGACCCTTCTTATGAGTGTCTGTACTGTACCGGGGCTCACGTGTGCGATCGTGGCCCCGCGTGGCATGACGGAGGCGGCGCGGATCGAAGCATGTGGCCGCGCGCTGTTACCTAGAAATGGAAATCTTACTTCGCTGAGTTCTTCCTATGGGCAACTCAGCAAAGACTCGGGACAGTTTTCAAATATTTAACCAAACCTGTTGACCGTCATGTCTGTGTTTTTCCGCCGACACAAACATATATACTAGTGATTTGGAAAAAAAAAAAAAACTTTCGCATGGACTACTTCATATTTTTATCGTAAATGCAGAAACATGAATCGTCTATCTGGGTTACGTTTAAACTTAACCAAAGTATTTAAAAGATGTAATGCAGACATCCGAATAAACAGGCTATGTAGTCTGTGAAATATATGAAATATATAAAGTACAGTAGGTCGTGTGACGAAACGGGTGGCGGTGGCAACAGTTGATTATCATGAGGTGTGAGTATAATCCTTACAGAGCAGAGGTTTTGATGGATCGCTTTAGTCTATAAGGCGTTATAACGGGGTTTCAGTCGAATTACAACAGTGTGAAAGAAAAGGGAATAATAGTTAAAGGCTGTTTAGCAAAATTGTCATATATAAGGGTGTTGAAAAGAGTTTGATAATGGGGCGGGGGTGCGGGTGGGGCCCAACATAATAATTTAAATATAAAGGTCTGTTTATTGAGTGGGGATGAAAGAATCAAATTAAATATTGGGGGTGCCCTCAGGTGCCTACGCCCCTGCAACCAGCAGCTCGCAATCTATCAATCCATTCAGGCAGAAACTTCCATTCAATTAGAAAGATAGAGTTAGAAAACGTTCACTTCCAGGTCATGTGATTAAATTTAGTGACATTTCTTAGCGGTCTTATACATACATACATACATACATACATACATACTTACATACATACATACATACATATATTTAATCACGCGATTCAACTCCTCCCGTCAGTGATCAAATTAGAATAAGTCTGCCATTGTAATAAAGCAACAATTAAGTGAGGGGAAGCGGTTAATTCTTCAATTAGGTGAACAATAATAGATTTTAAAATAGTGTTGTTTGAAATTGTTCATATGTCATTTATACTGTGTATATAACCATTAAAACATACTTTTTCGTTTAATTTGACAACACAGGCAGGCCTATATAGTGACGTCAGATTCGTTAGGTTTTGGTTATCTGATGACCACTTTTTTTTTTTCAAATATGAACCTCCCATCCCCAAAACACTCATGGCAGTCCCACAATATTGATAGGGACATGTCCTTTCCATCCATACCCACGTCTAGGCCCTTCCCAGCTAGCAATTTTTGATTACAGAAATTCTCCTTGAAGGTTTGTTTGGTGGGGGCGGCATGGTGATGCAGTGGTTAGCACTGTTGCCTGGGTTCGAGTCTTCGCCTGGGTCACATGTGTGTGGAGTTTGCATGTTCTCCCCGTGTCGTCGTGGGGTTTTCTCCAGGTACTCCGGTTTCCCCCCACAGTCCAAAGACATGCCGAGGCTGATTGGGGTTCCTACTGTAAATTGCCCATCGGTGTGCCTGTGTGAGTGAATGGTGTGTGACTGTGCCCTGCGATGGGCTGGCCCCCCATCCAGGGTTGTTCCCTGCCTCATGCCCGTTGCTTCCGGGATAGGCTCCGGACCCCCCGCGACCCAGTAGGATGAGCAGTTTGGAAAATGGATGGATGGGTTTGTTTGGTTGGCCTATGGTTAGTTTTTAGTTCAAAAAAACGTTTGAAGAACATTCTCCAAATGTTATGAGAAAACTAACCACAGGAGAAGCATAAGCTATTGTTAATTGAATATTCTGTGCTTGCTGGATTGCTGCATATACATGGAGAACATGGAAAACTTGCTCACTGCAGGTCAGACGGTAGAGTGTATGAGCATCAAGAGCGATCTCCACCCGTAGCTGGAACCATACTCAGACTCATCCTGTAGGGACACGACAGCAATATAATAGATGCTTCACGTCAACTAAAAAAAAAATATGCAAAAGACTGATACTTGCACCAGAAAAAAAGAAAAGCATTTAAAGTAAGAAAATGAAATGCTTCATTTTTAGATTTTTTTTATAACCTGATTAGTACACCAGTTTCACTTAAATTTAGTGGTTGTGTCTTTGCTCCTAGACAGTTTTCAGTCCAACAGCTGAGGTTCTGTAAAAGCGGAGACGGCTGAGAATTTTTTTTTTAACAGGGAAGAATATCAGTGAAAAGCATCTTACACTCCAGCTTTGTATTCCTGCATTTTTATTTCTTATAGAAATATAATTTTACACACACACGCACGTTTGTATTCATATCTTTGTGGGGACTCTCCATTCATTTCTTTCGGCAAAACCCTAACCCCAACAATGATGACCTTTTAGTAACCAAACACAATACAACCAACTGCCCAATTGTCCTATTCAGGGTTGGGGGGGGACTCTGGAGCCTTTGGGCATAAGGCAGAGAACTACCCAGGATGGGGCACCAACCCATCACAGGACACATATACATCATTCACAGCTACAAGCGATTTGGTAACTCCAATTAACCTCAGCATGTTTTCGTACTGTGGGGAGAACCCGGAGGAAAGCCACACTCACACAGGGAGGACATGCAAAGTCCACACACTTGGAGCCAATTAAGGCTGAGCTTGGAACCCTGGTTCCAGAGTTGTGAGACAACAGCGCTGTCGTGCCCCCCACAACACTTTTGGCATTTTTAGGTTTTTGATTGGGGACTGAAAAGGTGGTCCCTACAGCATCAAAATAAGTTTTTTATCAATGTAATATATATGTGACCACACACACATACACACACACACACACACACACATGCACTCACGCACAATATATTATTGTTATTATTATTAGTAGTAGTAGTAGTAGTTGTTGTTGTAGTAGTAGCAATAATAATATTTATTAATTGATTGATTGATTGATTGATTGATTGATTCACAAACCCCCAGATGTGCTCTTGCATTAATGTGACCACACAGAATGAATGAAGTTTATTATTGGCTTTGTCAGGTCTGTGTGAAATAAACAATATATTGACTTATCGTCAGCAGATTTAAACCAGAAGAAAATGAGAAACTTCACTATACTGTAGAAACTTTGCTTGATACCACACATCACAGAAACAAATGCAATCCAAACAAGTAATTCACACGGTAGTCTTTAAGAGGAGACAGCCTACACCAAACACCCAGCAAGCTTTATCGAATTAGCGGTGCATAGCATATGTTGCTGTTTTGGTAACTTCGTGAAAAAGATACAGTAAGCCTCCTTGTCGGTGAAGAAAGGGACAGTACAGTACCTATTTTGAAAGTAGATATTGTGTGTCAACAAGATAAAAAAAACGTTGGTGGTATAGTGGTACTTATTGAAGTTTAAAGTCCATCAGACTGGTGTTGTGTAGCGTGCGCTGAAAACTTGTACCAAGTAAAACTGGAAATACTGTCAAATCATTTCACCACTTGAAGCACTGCCATCCAATATAAATACAGAATGCAAGTCTTTACACACACCAGCAATTTTGGATTTCCACTTTCAATCTGAGGAAATACAGGACAAATCGTTTCCTGTATTGTTTAACAATGGGACACAGCATTTTATTTTTCATTGCGGGACGGTGACAACAAGGGTTATTATTGTTAACCATAACTATAAGAAACCATATGAAAATAAAATGAAAACTAAAAATAGGGTATTGCTTTGTAACTAACTGAAACCACATAATTTCCTCAGGGATCAATAAAGTATTCTGAATTCTGAATCTGAATGAAATAAAAGAAAACCAAAGGTCAAATACTTTCCATTACAATTCTTACTAATATTTACTGAATCAGTTGATTTGTTTATTCTTTAATGAACATTAGTAATACCTGTAACATGTTTTGCCCAATTTGAGGACACAAGTACTACATATTGTGCATATGTAGGATTTTCTAAAGATCAGACATTTATACAGGCCCATCTTTAAAATACAAACAAATAAAGCCACAGTGAAAACCAAAACTAAACTGGATTTCAAATACAAAATCGAAAATATTATAAAAATAAAAACAAAATAAAAAATCAAATCTGTTATAACACTGGTGACAACTCTATCAGTAAAGTTAAACCCATTTCGTGTAATGAGAGTTAGGTAGTCAGAGAAAAAATAAACCAGCAACAAAGCATACTGTCTGCTTTATCTAGTGTTATGACAATAAAGTTTATTTTTAAGATTTATTTATTAAAATCAGATTTCATTTTCCAATACGTTGAATTTGTTTTCTTTTTCATGTTTTTTCTGTTTAAGGGCAATTCTAATGGAATTTCAAGCAAATATGTTGCCTTAAAGTAAAGAGATAATTACTTGAATTGTATTGTGCTAATTATTGATTTTGACTGATATGGAAAAAATGATTGTGATAAATTATTTTGCCGTATCGCCCAACCCTACTCTGGAGGCCCAACCCCCTGGGGGTGCTTACATTCTAGAGCCTTTAATAACAGCAAGTAGCTAAGGGTTGTGTGTATAGCGGCAGGTGAGAGGCCTCCTATGGTGTTATGGCTCACAAGTGGCAACCACAATGTCACGTGCGTATATGTATTACAATATGTTTGTCAGTTGTCTGAGTCAATTATTAATGATATCCATCCATCCATTATCTTCCGCTGGATCCGAGGCTGGAGTGTAAGATGCTTTTCATTGATATGTAATGTAATTATATATTGTGCAAGTCTAACCAGGGTGAGTGATTACAAAGTGGATGGATGCATGGGTGGAAAGATACAGTATTGGGTTTAACATATTTGGATAGAAAATGCAGTTGGGGTGTTAATACAGGACATTTTACAGCCAAGGGAGAGTCTTGGGCGAAAACCCCTTTATTGTTACGTAACAATCCATGTGACAATCCACTGGCCAGACGGGGACCGAACACAAGGGACAGGGACGGACAAGCACCGACACAGACACTTTGTGGCTCTTAGGAGTTTCCTTGATGCCCCTGGGTTTCTGAGCAATGACCTTTTTAATGGTCATTTATGAAGTAATTGCTTTTTCTAATGATATGTGTGTTTTGATTGAGGCTGTCCATTGTCAATGAAACCTCGTGTGGTTTCTCAGTGTTTGCTGGGTGCTGGAGATCTAGAAGGAACTGGGTGAAATGTGTGGCAATGTCTTGGCATCGAATGAATATATATGGTCAATAAATCATTGATATGTATGTGGGTAATCTTTTTCAGTGATAAGGTGATGCTTTCATGGTTAGCTAGATAAGAATCATGAAAGAAGGCACTGTTTGAAATACCCTCTTGATTTTTTTCACTGTGGAAAAAAAGATGCAGCTGTACTATTATTACAAACGCAGCGTCTGGCAGCAGTCCAAGGGTATTCTGCTTAGAGTTCATGCTGTCTTATAGGAAGAGATCTTTGATTAAGCTATTTTGATTTCTCTGGCTTTTTACAGAAGGGAGCCATTTTTATAAAGATTGCATTTAGACTTGTGTATTTACTAATCTTCTTCTGGTCATACATGTGCTCCAGATGTTGCATTCAAAGTTGTCCTTACCTGTGATTTCTCATTGTTCACAGTAAAGAGAAACTGGCATTCTCCAATTACTGCTGCAGGTGCCTCTCTCTCCTCCCATTTTATCACATCATTGAAGTTGAGACTGCGATGTGTCACGTGACCCTTCCGCCTGTCACTTCCATGCAGTGTCATGATTCTGACCTCCTTTATTCCTAGGAATTGTTTCTTTCTGTGCTAGCTGGTCATGTTAGCATTCTGTCAACATTGTTGCACATTATGAATTCCAGTCTCAGGTGATGTGTGGTTGTCATGGAAACCATGAAGAACCAATCAGCAAAAAAACATAAGGTGGCATGACCTAAAAATCTACTGTTCCTTTGGAATTTATATTGAGTTTTCATTTGCGAGTGTTTCCTTGTGCTTGGGGAATGGCCATGTACATTGACATTAAAATTAGAAAAAAAAAGAAAATAGAAAGCTTAGCAAATGAAATTAATATCAGTAGGAAGTGAGTAATGAAGTCTGTTGTTGATGGGGTGTTTCAGATCCAACAGCCTTGGATGTAAAAACATACATTGTTGCCAGAAAGCAGATGGCATCTTGGAGAAGAAAGGCAAAGTTTCCTTGAATCGTTTTCTTTTATATTATCTGCACTCATAAAGTACAGTTTTTGAAATTGAAAGCTGATTTGCAAAGTCACTTTTCTATGGGGTGACAGGGATCTACCAACCGTCACTCTTCTATGGGGTGACATGGATCTACCAGCTGTCACTCTTCTATGGGGTGACATGGATCTACCAGTTGTCACTCTTCTATGGGGTGACATGGATCTACCAACCGTCACTCTTCTATGGGGTGACATGGATCTACCAGCTGTCACTCTTCTATGGGGTGACATGGATCTACCAGCTGTCACTCTTCTATGGGTGACAGGGATCTACCAGCCATCACTTTTTTCCTCCGCCTTGATCACATGATTGAAATACTAACCATTTGTGGTTTTGTAATGAATCAAAATAATAATTTACATTGCAAGCATCCAGGCTTCAGCTGAACTTGTAAGTTAAATACTTTGTTACTTATGACACTAGCATGAAAGACGCGAGTGACCAAATATGATGTCATTTGACCCATTCCAGGGAAATCCCTATTTGTCTCTTGTGGGCCCATTAAACTTACCTCTGTGTAACTGTGAGTTTTTTTTTTTTTTTTTTTTGGGGGGGGGGGGGGGTTATTCCAAGTTTATTTTGAAAACAAGAGTAACATGAATTTTCCAGAAACCATAGAACTGACATCAACTGATACAAATTACATCAATAAATCCCTTGGTATAATTTTGTTGAGATGTGGAGATGAGTAATACAGCATATTTCAGGGAACTATATCGATTAATAAACTTGAAAACCTCAGAATATGGCCATTGCACGTTTTCTACTTAGTATTCCTGTTCTTTTGAAGGACATTTTAGAATCAACATGAAAAGACATGGCAGTCGGTTCATACAGCCGAACGACACATTTCTTCATCGAAGAACCACTGAGTTGCCTGAATAGCCGTGTGAAAAGTCACCAGGCCAGCAGCTGATTTTCCAGTGTCAGATATTCCAAGTGGATTGTTTGAGATGGAGGTCGTCCTGCTCAGTGCCACTAGGTCATAGTCAAGTTAGGGCAGAGCGGTGCCACATGTAATCAGTTACTATGTGATCTATTTCTATGCTGCTATACAATTCGAAGAAAGTCTCCTAGGAAAACAACACAATAGTGAAGCACTGTCCATTGTGTACATAGCTTTTCGTTTTATTTCTGGTTCTTCATTCATTCAACTTCCAGCTGCTTCAGGTTGAGGGTGACAGGTGGGCTTGGGGGATAAGGGCAGCTTCACATTAAATACAGATGCTCTGTCCGCTGTGCAGCTGTTGTGATGTCATTTTCGTCGCAGAGGTCAAGCGCGGAGACTGCGCACAGGGGCGGGTGGTGCTCGAAAATCGAAAGGATGCAGATGCTCCGTTCTGTGACGCAAGGGAGCTTCAGTTCGTTATTGTCCAGGGGGAAAGTAGCAGGAAGTCAGAAAGGATATCTGTTTGTATATAAACATCTCTTCTGCCCTCTCTGATCAGACTGAAAACAAACATGGCTAGTGGATTCGAATAAAGGTTGGCAATAGGTCTGGAAATACCAGCAGCTTCAACTCTATTCCACACTATGAGGTTATGACTTCCAATGGCTGCAAGTAAAATACATGGTGTTGTAACTACAACACCATATACCTGTCTGTGCCCTTGCTAATTGTAAGTATGCGGTTAGTTTTATTGAAATACTTATCTTTAATATAACACCCATATCACAGCAGGCCTGGTATCAAAGTATGTGGTTGATTGACACATTAACAGAAGAACCATGAGCACCCAGGAACACAGAATGTCCAAAGTAAATATGAGCCAGCCAGGCAGCACCCGAGACAGGATGCCAGTCTATCACAGGGCACAGAAACACTCACAAAATCAAACAAACACTCAGCAAAGCATGTGTCTTTGGACTTTGGGAGGAAGCCCGAGACAGGGAAACACCCTGGACAGGATGCCGGTGGCTTACATTTGTATTTCTGATACATTAATAAACCTGAAAATGAATGCAGGGTGAATTATAACATCTCTTAAGTAAACTTGTGGATTTACAAAATACAAGTGCTTCTCAGATGGTGTTTGTACTGCATTCACAGGAAGCCAGCTATCTGTTTACAGTGCTGCCAGTTTTTTGTGAGCGTGTTGCTTTGGATTAAGACAGTATGATATGTTTCCTCTTATTAATACCTCTTGCTGCATTAAAATACTTTACATTTGCTTCTTTTTGCTGTGCTCTGCTGCTGCCGCCTTCTCTAGCCGATCACTCGCTCAGCTTGATATCCTTATCTGGCTGGACCTCTTCCATGTACCGTAGATGCTCCCACAACATGCAGCCTGATGTCATAGCAACCTTTTTCTGTTCTTAAAAATTAATTGCAAACGAGTGCCAAGCAGCTGAGATGCACACCACCATCATGCCATTCCAGTGTCCAGTTACCATAAACCTAAACAGTGTTGGTAAACATTTTGGCACTATGTGGGTGTCCTCCCTGCGTTTTTGAAAGAACGTCTTCATGTGGCAGAGTTGGCGTTGGTTTCCATGGCTACGTAGAAGGATGATGCGAAGTAAAATGCGCCAGTGCCCCCGAAACATGCTGCATTTTGCATACCTTCATTATGGCTGTCTTTAGTAACGTCATCTTCCTGAATTCCAGAAACTCAAAGATACACCTACAAATGAGCGAAATATCTGAATTATTTACAGTGCAGGCTGTTGTCGCGGCTTATGTAGGCGTCTGTGCAGCCTCTCGCACAATGCAACAGCTGTATACTGCATGACTAAGAGCAGAGCTGATGGTGGGACTTCGGGGGGGATATTTTATTTTGTTCGAACATTCTTCTAGGCTTCCCCTACCTACTCAGAAAGCATTTGTCCCTTCTAGACTCCTAGCCTGTGGTGATGACCAGAGAGTGTGTGAAGTTTTTGGAGCTGCCCATCTGTGTACCTGATACGTTCTGTCAATAGAAAGTGGGAGGGAATAAGCCACAGGGAAGGGGGTGGGGGGGACTGTAGGCGGTGTGGTGGCCCTGTGGGGGGTGGGGGGGACTGTAGGTGGTGTGGTGGTTCAACACACAGTGCTGTACCCTAAACCATACAGGTTCATGTTTCACTATGGGACCATTGCATAGTATTACCAGCCTTCGGACAGCAGCTTATTAAATGCTATTGGGTGGATGAACCCAAGTTCTCACCAGTTTAGCCACCATTCAGGTTTTAACTATAACCTCTAAGCTGACGGAATAGGTGTGAAATTTCCAAAAAAATATGTTTATGTCTGGTGGCTTTACTGATTGCAACAATGCAAGATGTGGAGTAGGCACACTGCTGAAACCTTGAAAATATTTCCATAAAATAAGAAAGCATATCACGTTACAGCTGGTGTGTCTTGTGACAGACCAATGATTATGTGCAATAGAATCATAGTGACAGATTAGAATGATCAGTGATGGAAGTCACTAGGAGTGTGTACTTTTGTGAACTTTTAGTGGGGTGCTTTGAGCTGAAGATTTTTTTTAAACTTAGCTTGCGTCTTTGACCTTAGTTTGGCTATTTACAAACATTGCCAGTATGACTTTAATTAAAGCCGTCATCTATAATGTCACAGCACTCCATCTCTTACCTTATTCACAAGCCAATTCTTACTACATAACCACAAAGGCTGCTTGGGGTCATTATGTGTTGAAAAACAGATGATTTTCAGTTAGTGTGTCCAGACTGGCACTGTATGTAACAATGTCTAATAGCTTGGGTCGTAGCAAAGCATTCGGGAAGATGGCGTTTGTTACTAAATTTTATATATATATATATATTCAAATATTTAAGGTATTGTGACCCATTGTGAGAGTTTTGGAGCTGTGTCATTCAGTTAGAGAGGTGCCTATGATAGTAATCCTTATGTGATATGTACATGATTGAAATGACATCCAATAGAAAGCATATGGTCGATATAAGTGCCATGACTGTGGTGAAGCAGTTATGATAATGTCCTCCTCCTCTTGTAGAGAAGCTGATGGCTTACGAGCGGGAGTTCCACACCTTGAGAGAGCGCCTCCGTGTGGCAGAGCACAGGACATTGCAGCGCTCCTCTGAGCTCAGCAGCATCCTCGAGCAGCTCAGGCACACCATCACAGACAGCAGTGGCAGCAAGCAAGCTAATACCAGCACCTCAGGTGGCTATGGTCCTTCATATTTTGCACAATAACCATTAGCATTACTGCGTCACTTGTTATGTCTATAGGACAAGACAGTTACGTAAGTGGTGGTATTAATAGAGGTGTATCTCCCCCTTTCATCCTTTTCATAGGAACCTTTGTTTCCTCTCCTTTGTGCTTCTCATGGTTCCCAGGTTGCCTCTATGTATATATCACCATTTTGTATACATTTCTCTACAGTTGAAGTCACCAGTCAAAAAATCTGGATACACCTGCTTTTAATGAACGTGTCTCTATTATAAGTATGTTATTTACGTTAAAGTAAAAGGCCTTGAGGCAATGAATTAATAAATATCAATTTTTGGAACGACCAAGAGATGTGTTCAACAACTCAACATTCTCTCAAATTTTACGCCCTTCAAAAGTTTCACAAGTTTTAGGCACAAGATGGATGCCTTGCTCTTACTCTGCAATCCAGCTCATCCCAAAGTACCTCTGTAGGGTTTAGGTTCAGGGACTGTGGGGACCAGGTCATCTGTCACAGCCCTTCATCTCTTTCATTGTTCACAAGATAATACTTATTGCATAACCTGGAGGTGAGCTTAGCATTATTATCTTGTTGAAAAACAAATGATTTTCAGTAGGTGTGTCCAGAATTTTGTCTGTTACTGTACATTGTTTTCCTTTGTATCTTTTATATTGGTTACAGCGTAAAAATGCTCTTTGAAAATCTTATACAAAGGCATGCTTACAACGATGTATTAATCCCACAAACATTTCTTTGAGGTTTCGTCGTCTTGGTAACAAGAAGTGTTTATCACAATTGTTCTTCTAATAAATTTTAAAAATGCTCTTAAATGAGCTTTTAAGCTCGGAGTCCTCTTCCCTTACCATATACTCATCTGCTAATAATGTTAGCATGCTCCCTAGTCTATTCACCTAAACAGATCTGAATCCCTGGAAGTTCTTGAGCGGTGCGTTGGTACTGCACATGGTCAGAAGCCATAATCCATGGTTTTCCTCAGACTCAATGCTGTGTCCAACTTTCATACCCAGAAACAGGCCCAGTGTGGACTATTCTGCCTTCTTCATTATGCTTACATTGTAACATATTGCTGCATCATCACTTGCTTCCTTCAGACGAGACCCAAAACCTGTTGAAGGCTCTGGCACACAAGGACCTGCTCCAGGTGCCGAATGTCTACTACCACGTACCTCACCTCTCCAACAACCCGGAGAGCCTCTACCCGATGGTGCGAGTGGGGCAGGGCCGGACTGGAGGTGGGCATGACGACAGTCTCTCACGACAATGGCAGAAGTGTGGATGTGAATAGTACAAAACCTGAAGGGATGCTGTATGGCTTTTTTTGGTTGGGCCATCAAATACAACTGCATCACGTGGGAATGGCTGGACAGATAGGGAACTTAGGGTACAAGTTTAGCAGAGTGGTGATGAGGAAGGAAAATAGAAGATAGCCTTTTTAGGTTCAGTAGGATGAATGTGTTCTGGGAAACAAAACAGGTGCCAGGAAGATCAACAAGTCTGGAGTGTGTGTCCTTGTGTGAGAGACAAAGCAGAAGTTTCGTATTATTTTTAATTAAGCACTGATGAATGACTCACTAACTGTTTTTGCCCCACCCTGGGACGGCCACACATCTCATCTTACAAAAGTATTTTAGAACAGTTGTCACAAACGTTTATTGAGATATTCTTGACCTTCTGCATCAGTTTACCAAAGTGTTAAAGCACATTTAGTCAAGCAAGAGCACAGCAGATAGATGAACAAAAGAGCCATATGGCTGTTCTTTTGATCAAGACTTCACTTCCATTACAATTGAACTGGGGATGTTGGATATTGAATGCGTTTTCACTTTCAGGCTCTCTTGGTTCCAGAACTCCTGTCTGGCCCAGAACTCCTGTCTGGCCCATTCTCCATTGGGCTAAAGGCCTCATAGCAGACAACGCCAAACTGCTACTTTCGGCCACTCTGGCTGCACCTTTGGTGTTGCCTTTCAGGGCCTTTTTGTTTCTGAAGTCCGAAACTAAGTTCACATGCCATTTGAAGTCAAAGCAGCACAACAGCAGAAGCAACATCCAGCCTTTTTTACTGCAGCATAATCAGTTCGTGCTCTAAGTGATTGTTTGGGAATCTGAGTCAGGGTCCATGGGCTTTTGTCCTCTTTAGTGTGGGAGTGAGCGGATCAGGTTTGGTCCCTCGCTGTGGAAGTGCGATGATCTGGTTGGCTTTCCTAGTGTGGTTTTATTGGAAAGATCATGTTCCTCTGAAATCTATAAGGATAAGAGGTACAAAAGACCATCTCTGTTACAAAATAAGGGAGGAATAGAAAGGAGGATAAGCTGATTTCTCTTGTACTACACTTCCTTTGTCTCATTGTCCAAGCTTTTGCACTGACATATTTGTCTGCCCCTGGTACTAGTTAACCCTATTGTTTCATGATTTGTTTTTTTTTTTTTTAATTTATGAAATGAAGTCCTGATTTTTACTCCCTTTACCTGATTTTGGCTGATTGCTGGACTTCAAGTGAGGTAACCATACAAGATGAACTGAAAGAAGTCATCTGTTAAGAAAGCATTTCTCCCAGTCTGCCTTTCCCTTCCCAGTGACTTCTGCACCAGACTCTTGAGCAGACGTTGCAATGAATGCCGCTGAGCTTTCACTGCCATTTTGACGTCCAGAAGAGCAAAAACAAACAGTGATGTGAGGGCTGGAAAGATTAACTTTAATTACACATTTAAGGTAATGCAAAAACACACATGACCATTCTGCACCCGAGGTCTCACAGCTGTTAGTGTGAAGCCAGTCCATTATCCTATATGGGATATTTGTCATGCAAACCCACCCTTATCATCTTCAGACTGAAACAGAGAGCCTGCCTTCCTCCCCAGGGTGGGTGTCACGGGGAGAGCTGCGTTCAGATGTGGAAATCAGATCTGCTGCTATCTCAGCATTTCACTGGTGCTCGGTTCATCGATGTTTCAGGCCACTATTTCTCAGCGCTTTTGAGATGGAATCCCTCGCATGCTGTCATAATTTGGAAATGGGAAATCAAAAAATTAATTGATGAGGGAAAGCCGACTGAGATGAGTACGGCCCCATATAGTGGAAATAAAAACAACGCTGAATCAGTGCATGGATATTAAAGCAAATAATAGACAGATTTGCACTGAAAGTGATCTCAGGTCCATAGCATTTCCACTGTGGAAATGTCCGGAAAAGTCAGCATCCATATGCAGCCAATGATGAGGCATAAATGAAACATATTTCACAGAATTCTTGTATTCCAGAAGGGGCGATTCAAGGATTTGACCCTGAAAAAATACGGGATGCCAGCCCCACCCCCCTAGTCCTGCATGTTTAAATTTGCTGAACAGGGGTGGTACATGATACTGAGGGCTGAGACAAAAGTCTGGGGGTTCTAGACCCCTAAATAGGGTTTAGTATCAGATTAGCACATTTCAAACATCTCCTACAGTCACCCCAGTATTGCAGCAATTGTCCAATACACCCATGTGTTTCTTGACTCAACTACTACCCCACCTTGTTTGGGTAACCAGTACCTCACTGAGTTTTTAAGTTAATTAATCAATTTGGAATTGAAATTTAACAGATACATGGAATGGCTGAGGTGCCCCTGAGGAGAGGTTTGGGGACCAAAGTGGCACTGATCCAGCCATCCAACAAAATATCAGTAATGGGAGAACAGAAGAAATTCTTGTTTATATTTTATTGTGCTACTGTTGATTTGTATATGTTCAAATGTTTAATTGGTTTATATATATATATATATATATATATATATATATATATATACACACGCACACATTTCCTATCCAGATAAATAGTCTTAAAAATGTTCTTTGACTTGTTAAGATTTTTACACAATTCTGTAGTTCGTGCCACTGAGTTGCTTTGACTTCTGTCCCTCTTCTCTCCTGAGGTTAGACTGCCTGATAAACCACAACTGTGAAAAATTATAAAAAAGGAAAATGATCACCCCTGGGAATGATTAGTACACCTCTCCATGGTTCCTTTTATCTTCAGTCCATTCTGTGTTCCGCGGGACGGTGAGCTTTCATGGGAAACAGGGTGGATGAGGGTCTGATCTGAGCCATAGGCACATGTGCCATTGTTAAAGAGCACTCTAATGACACAAAGGGCTCTCCACTGAGACGTCAGCTCACTCCTATAAATAGACCCTTTAACTGTGTAATAGACCCACAAAACGACCCCCTGTGTAAACCCAGATCCCACCCTCTCAGAAATCCAAGGTGAGCCTTTGCACAGAAGCACACGCTGAGCTGTTTATATTCACGAGATGTGATGGTTTGCCCCATGATAACTGTCATCATATACCATACCGGTCAAACCTCTGGACAAACCTACTGAAAATCATTTGCAACCCCCCACCCAAACCCAATAGAGCTAGTTAAAGACGGTTAGGGTGAATATCATGGCTAAGTTATAGACATGCATTAAAAGCAAGAGTGTTCAGACTTTTAACTAATAGTGTGTTATCTTGTTGAAAGGATAATATTTAATGTGTTATTACCATATAACTTGTGATTCTGTACTGGATAAACAGTTAAACATGGATGGAAGAACCAGAAATCTAATAAATCATCAAACAGTTGGCTACAGTAGGTGTTCCCAGGGTAGTTTAAACTTTTATTCAAATTGATTTGCCTTAGTTGTACAGCTATTATACAGGGTATTATACAGGAGGAGTTCAGACTAAGGGCACTTGCTCAACTCTGATTGAAAACCCTCTGGCCCGAGGGTTTTCAAGTCACAAGGCCGCATTCCTTACCGCTAAATTGCCGATGTGCACAGAAGGCCGCTGTTACACTGAATACACATTAACAGGAGTCCCCCGCAGTATTATCTATTAATGAAATATTTCTGTCTTCTATTAATAGCTCATTGTATTTTATTGGCCCTGTTTGATCGCTTTATATTTTTATCCTTTAATAACTGTCCTTTATATAATTCATAATTTTGCAAGGATTCTCTAAGGTGTAAAAGTGAAGAGGTAGTGGCGAGGGGTTAAGGTGGTTTTCCTTCATATCACTACTGGAACTATGTTAAATGTCGATTCATTTGTTTTTGTACCATGTTGCCATGTCTCATAAAACTTTCCCATATTTTTTGCTAAGAAAATTTAATAATCGGTACCAGAGCATGTGAGCGGAGCGGAGCGGTGAGAATTTCCTTCGCTCACGAGGCTGTTGGCTCCGCCCACTCCTCCGCTCTAATTCGCACTAAGCCGCTCCGCTCAACACCGCCCCACGCTCGCTCCAATTTAAAAGAGGGACAAATAATCTGCATGCCTAACATATGTCACCTTAAACCGAAGCCTTATGTCATAAAGAAATATGAGTAACGGCAACATTGCCAGTCAGAACAGAAAATATTTATTTTTAAGCAACTTATAGGCAACAACGGACAGGTTTGGCAA
>JAODLC010000038.1:12751512-12764318 GCA_026781145.1 Hippopotamyrus pictus | reverse complement strand
CTTATGCTGACTATTATAATGCATTATGAAGGTATCTATAATGCGTTACGCATACAGACTTTAAGTAAAGTGTTACCACAAACTCTTTATCAGCAGAGCGTCTCGTGACGTGCCTTCAGCAGGACTGGTCTTTAGATTAGTGCACTGGTTATGTCCAGGTAGAAGAAATTAACATATTTTCAGTAATCTCTATTCCATTTAGGATTGTCCTGACTTTGGGCGTATCCCAGAATGTGTAGGAAGCAAGAACATAGGACAGCGATAGCTTTATTTGTAGATGAGCAAGGGTGTAGTTTTCCTTGCAAACGAACATACCAATGAGTAGTGCAAACACAAGTTAGGGAGTATTTTAATGAATCACAATAACACATTTTATATGTACATTGTGCTTTTGCTTGCATGTCTTAGAAGCAGAAAGAAGGCAGTCTGATAACAGTGATGTCATCTGGTAATTATTTTCACGTTTGACTAAAGCCTGATCTTGTTTTCATTTAGAGAGTTTTTTTAAGGGTGCAGCAGGTGCATGTTGGAGAGTAACAACAAAAGTAACAACATGCATCACAGGACAGACAGACACAGACAGACAGACAGACACACACACACACACGCACACACACTCACTCACTCAAGTACACACACCGAGACACCAGGGCACCATGCAGAGACAAGGCGTCTGTAGCCTGTTACTGTGGGTCAACAGCACGACCCATAGAGACACCAGGTTCTCACGCCATCACTATCATGGTGCAAACAAGTGCCAGTCTCTGGGAAAATGAGCCTGGCTTGTGTTTGGTGATGTCAGCCAGAATCAATGTAGGAAGAAAGTCGCAGCAGGCTCCAGAGTGTCAGCATTAAACAAGCCAAGATATAAAACCCGGTGCCATGAAAACTGTCGCGGTGCTCAACATCCTTAATAATAATTCAGTAAAAATCAGTTCCAGGAGGGACATCATAAGTAAAGAAAGTCTCCTGTAGAACGGCCTGGAAACTGTCTTCATGTTACAGAAAAGGCTTATGAAGGAGGTACCTGAAAGAACAGCCCTGAATTAGCATGTTTAGACCAATACTCATGTTTCCTGATGCCTTGGTTAAAGGTCTTTCATTTATGCTCCCCTGTTCTGCTTCTCTATCCCTGTCCATCTCTGCAGAAGCACTGTGAGAGACAGAAGTCCAGTCTTCGGATCCGCTTCAGACCGTCCCTTTTCCAGCACGTCGGGCTACACTCTTCCCTAACAGGAAAAATCCAGAAACTGACAGTATGATCCACCTTCCACCTCTCACTGCTGACTGTAACTCCATCCATGCTCTCGTCAGCTTTGGAGAAGCCACTTGCATTTAAAGCAGCTATATTGATTTTCGGCTAAGCATGTAGACACATTTTTGTATATCTGTGTCCTAGAATATTGCTGCAGGGTGGATCCAGTTTCTTTGATGTGGTTACACAGGAGTCAATAATACCTGTGTAGATGAGATATATTTCAACCTACTATCAGAGCTGTAGGTGTCGACTTCAGTTCCCAGCTAACTCTATTTCCAGTGTCCACTCTTTATCTGTTACTACGTCTGAAGTTAATTATCCCTCTTGTTCTTCCCAGGATAAGGACTTCCTGAAACCTCCGCTCCACAAGATACACGTGAACCCACCTGCAGAGCTTTTCACATCCATGAAAGTCTACCAAGGTCATACTCTGGAGAAAAGCTATCTGGGTGAAGACTTCTTCTGGGCCACTGCTCCTGTGGCTGGTGACTACATCGTCTTTAAGTTTGACCAGCCTGTTAATATTGAAAGGTGAATGAGAGCATCAAGGAGGACATATGAGTGGACATAGTTCTGCTGGAGTGGGCTTCAGATGTCTGACTTGGGTCACTGCAACTGATTTGGGATGTCGGAACAAATCTGTGTACGGTAGGGACAGAGAATTGAGTGTCAACATGGGTGACATCATGAAAGGTCTGTTTTACTTACACAAAAATGTTCTGAGGGCAGAATGAAAAATTATTGGTTTAGAGAGAGATAACCAATAAGATTGTAGAGGAGGTGGGTCCCAGCAACTAGAGGAGGCGGTATCAAGATATCTGATTGGTTGGTGCTGACTCCTGCTGATGCTTGGACTTTCTCTAAAATCTGATTGGTTATCTCTCTGAGCCAATCGTTTTTTTCTACCCTCAGAATATTTTTGTGTGTATAAAACTCCCATGAGCCTCACTGTTTAAATAAATGTATTTCCTTCTGTACCTGGATGCCTCATATGTTAGCTCTAGACAATATGGCATTTAAAGACATGAAATCAAAGATTGCTGGTCCATGTTCTGTGTGGGACTCAGCTATAGTGACACTGAAGAAAACAATCCTTCCCACAGCTCAAAAAAAATGCCCATGGTATGTGCTCACCTTGACATGGATTAGCATCTCCTGCCCAGTACCCCAGCTTTCCTGGGAACTGGATCTAGGTCCATTGTGAGCCTATACTTAACAAGCTGTTATGGAAAAGGATGGATTTTGAATAAAAGTATCACCTCAGCAGATGAATATAATGGAATGTGACAGTCATACTGGTAATAATGACAGGCAAAAACAAACTGTCACAGACAGAGCTTAAAATCTGCATTGCAGGGGCTGTAGAGGCAGGCAGAAAAGCAGCAGATTGCGACAGTGGTGAGAAAATGCTGGAAACGGGACAGATGCTTTTGAACAGACACCTCTGAGCAATGAAGTACGCAGGCAGAATGTCTGCTTGGAGAGACACACACTGCAACTCTTTACTTAAGTAAAGGAGGGGGAGAGCCCAGACCTGGGCCTCGGTGAGAGAACAAGAGGTCACTGTGAACCAGAACGCAGAAAGTAGGATGAACATTTCCTGCTTGCTGCATCGTGCTGCTGGCATTCCTTATACAGCTTCAGTACAGCTTCAGTACAGTACAGCTTCAGACCAGTACAGCTTCAGCAGTATCATTTATAGGGTAAATTAAATACAAATTCATTATATTTCCACAACTGAGTGGAGCTTAATTAATAGTTTTGATTGTACTGTATGCGGCGTGTAAGTGCTGGGTTTTGCTTCTTCTTTGTGACGGTTCTTTCTTTTTGTGACTGTGTGTATATGTCTCTTTCAGTAACAGTGCACTTGTGTCAGCCAATCACTGCCCACATGACTGACTTTCTTGATCGACAGGTACCTGTTTCGCAGTGGAAATGAGGAGCACCCTGGAGACCAGATAGAAAACACCAGCATTGAGATTTTACCATTCTCGGTGAGGGGGAAAAAAAAGCTTTTTTAAAACAATGTTTTAAAATTTAAAACAATATTTTGAAATTCTCCTAATTTGGAATGGCTCCCTCATTTCTCTCTGGTCAATTCATAACACCCACGCCAGCATGGTGAGTGCTGTCACGTATCTGCCTGTCTTTGCTCTCTGTGCTCCAGGCTTCAGTGTGTGATGGAGCAGTTTCTGGGGATGAGGGTTATTTATTTGACTCTATTTCACTATTTGGTGCTGTGGAGCAGCCATCTGACGGAATATGATCTAATCTGTGTTCCCTGCACCTGCCCACCACAGATGACTTTGTGGGGCACATCAGGGACTGAACATAGACACATGCAATCTAAGAAAAACAGAAAATAAATATTCTAAACACATCCAACGTTGCATGTTTAAAATTATCCTCAAGGGTCTAAATGTCAGATAGTTTCAGTTTCAGTATTTTCAAACAGTGAACTACGAAGAGCCTCAAATATGTTGTTCATTATACTCTTGATATGGTTCTTATAAGATGGGCACAGAGTGCCTATGAAAACACCACACACCGCCTTGGATGTCTATGAATGTTTATTGTGAAACTCAATTTGTGACTTTGGGCCCCCAGGTGTCAGTGTAACTGCACCGACTCCTCAGTTTGTCCTTAGTGTGACAGGGCCGCCCATGTTTTTCTGACTTGGCCATTAGGCCATTAGTTACACTCTTCTTGACTGTCAGACGGGAAGTAAGTGCTGCTTTCTTCCCAAAAATAGCCCCCGACACAGGACACCCTGGGGTCACTGCTTCTCGGTGGGTTCACTCTGGGGGCCCTCGTCCACATCTGGACTATGTATTTCCACCATTATTCAAATCATAAATCATGCTCTACTGCTCGGTTTTGTTTATGATACCTAGTGATTTTTTTTACTATTAATCAATAAATATTTACGTTGGTTTATTTGCTGATTATTGCAGAAGCACAGTAAAGGTCTTAAAAACACATCCACAGTTTAACACAGAAACCCAGTGTTGTATAATTTGATATGTGTGGCTAATGTTTGAGGCTTATTTTGAACCACAAGTCTGAGAGGACCTGTTACTTACTGTAGCAAACCTTGTTGTTGTGCATTGTAAGGTTTATATGGTCTAGGATATATGATCTGACACACTGTGTGTGCATAGTGACAGATCCATAATAAGAAAGTAATACTTGCTTGTTGTATTGATCCAATGTAGGACAAGGAATTGCAGACCAAAGACAAATATAAACGAACAGAAGACAAATTTTACATCATTGGTGAGTGTGCCAAAGGCCTTTCTGGGTGTGTCTGAATTTAGTACACCAAAGTGATTCTGAATCGTGAGCTTTTGGGGAATGATCAGCACAAAAATCTGACCCACATTTTATCAGAGGAATAACAAAAAAGCTCAAAAGATAACACACCCTTCTACTGGTGCTTTCCATGCAAACTTTACATAAAATTAAATATTACCTGCAGTCTAAGTACATGAAACAAATTAAGATCAGTTTAGGCAAGCTTTTGCACTAAATCTGCTTTCAAGCTAAATATAAAAATAATTTTAAAGAAAAAAGAATAAGTTATTGAAAAAACGGGTACTTTAATTCTGTTAGAAACTAACAGAATTTTATTTTTTAAATTGGGCTGTGGTGCTGAAATTCAGTAAACAGCTTTCAGACACAGTGACTCACATACCACGTGCTTGTGTGTTGTCGTCCCAGGTCAATTTGCGAAGGGCTTGGCCGAAGCTGTGGTAGACCCTATCTTTAACCCTGCGGCGGCATTGCGTCTCACCATGACTAGGAACTCCTCTTTTTGGGTTATTCTGAATGAGGTCAGCCACACTCCCCTTTCTACCTGTGGAAGGACTCTGTGACAGTCACATTCACCCTTTCTCACCAGTATGCTCTTTGAGCTGGGAACATTTACATTCACATATTTGTCACTCACGCTTATCCAAAGCAGCATACTGTCACGATCAGTAATGGTGCACGAGCAGGAGAAGGAGACGCAGGATTGGGGAATACGGGATTTAATCGATAAAGGGAGTAGGGACATGGAACAGGCAACGGATGGAAACACTGCACAATGAGACTTCAATGACAGACCTAGGGAAACGGACTCAGACGCGGACTAAAATACACAGGACTAATCAGAGATAGCACAAAACAGCTAATTACAATCGGGGTTTCACATGAGGTAAATGAGGGGGCGTGGCACACAGGAGGATCGGATGAGCTGGGCATGACACATACAAGAGAAGCAGGGTCAGCCAGTCCGTGATGTAATTCCTCCAGGGTCCAACTTTGAAATCACTCTGCCAACTATGGGATTTGAACTGACAACTACCTGACTGTGGGCACACAGTCCTAAACCAGAGAGCCGCACACCACTCCAAACTGGTCCTTAGAGATGAGATTGTATGTGATAACGTATATATGCTCACGTCCTTTTGCAGATTCACATCAAGAAGCTACCTCACCATTAAAGGGGGTATACAGTGTGGCATTACACTAATCAGCGGTGACAGTCATTGGGCTGAGAGCTCCACCAATCCCGGAAAATCCTGGTGATGTCATTCTACCTCAAGGGTTCGTCATGACAACTGGCAGGATTCCTGTCACAGCAGAACGACTAGCATGTAACTGGACAGGGTTAGCGTTTCCACAGAGGGGGTAATGTTGCTGCATCGGACAAATGCTGGTGAGAGCCAAAAGAAGTTTCATCAACTATTTGCTGTATTTTCTGACCCCACTAGATGGTGCTCTGTGTTTGTAGTAGGGCTCTAAGCATGCCCTAAAGCAAACCAAGATCGCCATCTAGTGAGGTTAAAAAATGCAGCGAATGGTTCATGAAGTTTCATTTGCCCATCACTAGCAAATGCATCGACCTGCTGTGTATGGTGGACTGAAGTGCTGTATGTTCCATGTCACACCATCATCTATATGTGCAGGGAAAGTACCTGGACGGCCTTCACATTAGCAGGCTGGGTCCTATTGTATAAACGCATGACTCTGTCTGTATACTGATTACTTTTTCAGAAAAGTGGAGGTACTGAAAAACATCAAACACAAGGACTGTTTTTTTATCTTTTTGATACTTTTGCAAACTAAACACATAATTAACTGATCAGTTCCTGTAATTTGCATCTGAACTGGCAGTGGCGTTTTTCGCCAAAGTGTTGCAGTAATGATATTGTGTACATGATCAGAAATCCTGCAAAAACAAGTTAATGGTATGCAAAGGTACTGTGAACTGGGGGATGTTTTATACTTCTGTGTTAATGTGACATTTCTGCCTTTTTATGGTATCTATGTAATTTAAGAAATTATTATTATTATTAATTTAGGCATAGCCTACAGTTCAGTGTGTTCAACTGAAGGGAAATATTATCAGGACAAATGAACATAGTCTAATTTATTTTAATTGTATAGTATAAATAGTCATATCAAATTTTTAAATGTATATAGTTTGTAAAGTGTTTTGCTTAAATTTACTACCTTTTTTAATTAAGAAAATTGTCTGATTTTTCTGTATACTATTGATGAGAGCATGTTAAACCACAGGTTTGTGTAGAGACAATTTCAGACACTATCTATTAAATGTAATGAAGTATTTAATCACTTAATGACAGTCTTGCCATTCACACATGTGCTGTTGTGTGCTTTTTTGCTCTGAATGACAAAATGATTTGTTTCACCAGTTTTATTGTCTCCATGGCGCCTGTAATTTTTTCAAAATCTAATTGTAAGCATTTTTTCATCCCTGTTTCATTCCATGACAAGTTATGACCAAAACTGCAAGTCTGTCCATATTTCACAGAATATCTGTTTATTTTTTTGCAAGTAAATTCAGCAGTACATTTCACCTTGCATGTATTGTCATAAGTGTGAAGCAATTTTAATGGTGGAACTTTTGATTGCAAAGTGCATTGACATTTATAGGGCCTATTTGCTGGTTAAACGAGTTTACATGTAAATTGCAGTATGGTCAGTTTATTATCAATATGTGTAATGTTTGTACTGATCAAGCCACATAAAAAGCACAAATGTCTATAGTTGTGTTTCTCAGATATTTTATCAGATTAGTGGACACCCTGGGCCGACCTACCCTGCTGTCTTTCACAGAGATTCTTGCAGCCCACCGCTGATAAGTTAAGTCCTTCACCTTCCCTCCCATCTCCCTGATTTTGGGGCATATCTTTCAAATAAACTGAAATTTTTTTATATGAGTAGTGTGATCTGTGAGCTTTAAAGTTTTTGAAATTTCAATTGAACTGGCCTTATTCAAACTTAGCACTAACTACCCCACCACAGATTTTATCGTGTATTTTCTTCTGCATATAGTTCTGATTTGTACTCAGATTTTATACTCAGTCATACGATCTAGTCAATTCAATGATATCCTTTTAGTGACATCTAGAGCTTCATTTGATGTACTGCAGCCATACAGCAAGTGGAAAAAATTGAGACCACCACATTTTTTAACAAAAATACACTTTAAAATCCTGGTTTAATCCTGCTTCTGCTGGCTGAAGGCTACACTGAGCAGCAGGATTCTTCCTGGTTCTAAATTTCATAGGCAGCAGTACACATGAGCAAGGTAAAGCAGGAGACACTGTGAAAGACCAGAAACCAGCCAGGTAAAGGGCAGAAGCAACATTCTAATGCCAGAGATGACCGTTAACTTATCTGACAGTTTCTCATGAATCATAGGATGACATGAAGTGACCTTCAAAAGGAATGGGAAACATCAAGTGCATATGTGAAGTGCACTGCTAGGAAAGTTCAAGCTCTTAGAAGCAGGGCTGAAGACCCATAAAGCAAGTTAAGAAGCCCTTAAACTAGGAAACACTAACCACACACTAGGAATTATGGCACTGAGCTAATTAAGATGGAACCAAAATACAAACATGACCAGAAGTGAACATAACACAAGCAGAGTAAATCTATAACTGGGAGACAAAATAGAAAATAACAAACACTGGGGAAACAGACAACCAGTGAATAAAAACCTCTGGCCAGCCTCAGACCCATGAGTGGAAGGTTAACGGTCTGAACTACACAATAAACCCACTGAGAGTTAAGTAAAAATGGTGTTGTTTCCCCAAAGTTGCCCCATACACACGAATGATTTATCAAATATATTTCGCATATAACACCACGAGGTGGCGCCAGAAAACTACAACAAAAAAAAGCGAGAGATAGCCTCCACATACTGTAAACGCTGAAATAACAAACTAGACAAAGCGTATAATAATCCACAGGCCATAAAAGATGTTGAAGTGCAAATACAAAGGCGTGATATTCTTGACATTATACCGAGAATACTTCATGATTCACAACAGGGTAGAGCATTGCTCTGAGTACCATAAAATAGATTTTGTGGGTTATTGAAACTCACACCACAGAGATGTTTATATCAGAAGCTCGATAACCCAAACAGATAAAATCTGCTGTAACTGTTAAAGAGAGACAGTGACTCATTTTTTTCCATCCATCCAGTTGCACTCCCAGTTAAAGATGCCCATCACATAACACACCTAGAGGTGAGTCAACATGCAGTGCTATCCCATATAACTACACTGCCACCCTATAGCCTATATGTTTGAGAATCAGAGGTGGAGAGTTCAGGTCCAGAGAGTACAAATCTGAACCAAGATTTTGTTCCAACCAACCAGTTGAGTACTCTGTCACTGTGACTCTTTAAACTTAACTGGTTGGTTGAAATAAAATCTTGGTCTGGATTTGTACTCTCTGAACCAGTGAACCTGAAATCTCCACCTCTTTCTGAGATGAAAGAATCTATACACATACAGTATAAAAGAACTATAGGCCTATATTTCTATAAATCATTCACTTTCATTTACCAACATTTATAGCAATACTTATGTAAAACGTGTAGAAATCTACACATGGAAAATTACATACATATAAAAATAAAGCAATGCCAGCTGGTGTTCTAGGGGGTAAATAAATACCACACAACTGAAAAGGTCGAGCATTTCTGCCTTTAGAGGCGTGTAGTTGTGGATTCTGGTAACAAAAAAGAAAACATACAGAAAGTAAGGTGCTCAGCACTGGAGCATTTCGTGACGGATGTAAAACCGTCAGAAATTCAGATTTATTTTATAACCAGGTGAATGCTGTGTTTTATGATTTCTCTGATGTATATTGTAATGAGAATATTGCAACATAGGAATAGTCGGGGAAGAAAAACAATTTTCTCTATTGTATGCATGACTGTAGCCAGGGTTATAGTGAGGTCCGGTACAAGGGGAAGGGTCTCGTCAATCACGATATTTATACCGTCCCGGCCCTTCATAGGCTGTCTATTTTTCAAGTCTTCAGATATTATTTTAGCTCCTAAAAATCACGCAGTTTAGGACATCGGTGACCTCATAGCTTGCCCTGAATGCATGTTCTTTTAAAAAGTGTCCGAAAAAAACGTGAAAGACAAACAAAATGGTGAGAGGAGAGGGCAGGTTGATTCCCCCTCCAGTGCAGTAGGTGGCAGCAGGCACGTTTCCTACAGCTAAAGGGGTTTACAAATTCAGTCGAAGAAGTATTTTATTACGGTCGTATGATTACTTGATACAGCTTTTGAAGATTCATAACAGGGATTATATTTATTAAGATATTTTCATTTTTGCTAATCTGACAAAATGCCCAAATATTACGAAGATAAAGAAGATGATTACAGAGCGTGTGCGGGTGTCAGAGAAGACTTAAAAACGTGTCTCCTTCAGCACGACTGTGTTATCAAGGTATGTTTGTAGTGGAAATGCTTGCCTGACTGCTGCAGTGTTACCACGTTAATTCTGCTAATCGCTAAAGCTGGTTACTCATGATGAGTGGAATGTTGTTTCCCAAGCCTCTCATTAATTGCACGTCCTGGCTAAGATAAAACTTTTTTGGTCGTAGGAGGGGAAGAAGCCAAGCCAATGCTTGAAAGAAGGTCACTGCAAAAGTCTGCAAGTGTCATTCTTCGAATGCAAGAGGTCCATGGTAAGTACACGGATCGTGTTTTGATGCTGAGGGATATTTCTACCAAAAAAAAAAAAAAAAAAAAGACATTAACTTACAGCAATTGCAAGCCCTAAAAAGAGAAACTGAAAATGACGTTTTTTCCCCCTCATTTCCAGTTGGATACCAGATCACGATTCAGGGGCAGAAAGGGATACTGATGGGAAGAGAATAACTGGATGTGCAATTGTACATAACAATGTATATAAAATAATTCAAAAGCAAAATGATTTTTTATTCATTAGTAAATAGCTTAATAAAATTACAATAGTCTAATATTTATTCATGATTGAACATAATTGCTTGCTTGTTTCTTTACATATATTCACACTCAGACACAAATACAGAACATTTCTGGCAGTACTAGTGTGGCACATGCAGACTCAGGTAAAACACTGTAAAATCAGTATTTTATTATTTGTCTCAGCAGCAGATTTTGATCCAGTGATTTAGTTAAGACTGTCAGTTAATCAATCCAGTGTATTAGCTGCAAGGTTCCTACATCATTTTAGTGCATTTATCAGCAAACTTTTGAACTTGTCCATGTCCACATGCTTTAAAAGGAAAGCCTTGTGCTTTTTCTTCAGAAGTTCAAGAGTGTCTAGGACCATCATTCCTCGTGTGCAGGTTCCTGCAAGCTCCACTGTAACTGCAACCTGCTCATACTCTGTTACAAATGAGTCATCAACGGCCGCTGCCATTGCATAGGAGTCACATGACACAAAACCAAAACCATCCAACAACTCCTTTTCAGCCTGTGGGCTGTAAGCCTCATTCATAGAGTGCTGGAAAATTCTCTTCATGAACTTTGCCTTCTCAGTGTCTTGGGAAAGCCATTCATCACAGAATTCCTGAGGGAAAAAATACCTACGTTAACTGGAAAAAAATATTTAAAACAAATGATTTTTAATTGAACTAACTATGACTTGGTATGAATAATCTATATATTTGCTAATAAGCCATTTGAATAGCAAAGAATCAAAGTTTACGATGCATTGTGGGTATGGCTGTCACAGTATAATCGTGTTCATATGGTGCATGTGCAATAATCAACAGGGCTTTAGATAACTGGCGTAAACATTTGTCTGAACTCTGGATTTCTGGTACTATTCGGATGCTAACATCCACAATCTGGTAAGCAGTTTAGCAGTACATAGGGTTGCCACCCGGTGTGCTCAATTTTGAGCAATTTTCCCAGAAATTAATACTTTCACAGGACGTGAATTGCCCCAGATTTTTTTTTTCTGTGAAAATGTACATCTAACATAGAATTTCGTGGTTTCACTTGGTTTTCTTCTAACTATTCTGTTCCCTTCCTGGTTATGTTTATAAATCCAATCCTGTCTGTAAACAGTTAAAAGCGGATAAAACAGCGACGATTGGTCATGTCTATACTTGTATTTGATTGGTAGCAGAAATACGAATGCATACCTTGTTACCTAGCAACCGCGTGGGCTGTCAGTCTGTATTGCATATCCACATCCCCACCGTGACTTAAATTGCTAGCTAGATGTAATGTTAGTTTTAAAAAGTTATCTGGTCAGTTTTGTGAAATGGGGGGAGTGACAGGTATAGAGCCCCTAAAATATTAGTCATCAATATGAATTCGACACATTCCTTATGTTTAATAAATGTGTGGGACTTTAAACTGCAAAAAGTACCACCACAACACCGATGTCTATTTTACCTTCTTTGTCCAGGATATCTCTTTCAAAAAATGTTATGGCTGCTGAACTGACCCTTTCCTCACCACCACTTCAGTGCTCATCTGTTCCATTAGTTACCAAAACAATAGCATGTGGTGTGCTCTGCTAATGGAATGTAATAAACATAATGATATGTTGAATTTATAGATTACAAACTTAATTTGCCTCATTAATATTTTAGGCATGCTACTAATCTGCATAAGTAAACATCCATACAGACACTCCTCTACTTACTAACTTTCAGACATACGAATTCAAAAATGTGTTCGTTGGGCTCCCGTTTCCTGTCCGCAACAATTTTTTTTTTCTGCACACCAATTCCACTTAGTACGACTTCTGGCCGCTATTCCTGCTACGTAGCAGCGTAGCGTGCGTACTCCCAGCATCCTAGTTCTTTGTACTTGCGTATACCCTTAACATTATGTTGAATAACGACTTATGAACATCTTAAGTTACGAACAGCCGTTTGGAACGTAACTCGTTCATAAGTAGAGGAGCTTCTGTATTACTGAAAAGCTGTCATTCAAAAAATCTTTACGCCCGTTATCTAAAGACATGGTGATTACTGGGCATGTGCCATACAATCGTGATTACAGTGGGTACGGAAAGTATTCAGACTCCCTTCAATTTTTCACTCTTTGTTATATTGCAGCCATTTGCTAAAATCATTTACAATTATTTTATTTCCTCAATGTACACACAGCACCCCATATTGACAGACAAAAAAAAGAATTATTTAAAATTTATTAAAAAAGAAAAACTGAAATATCACATGGTCCTAAGTATTCAGACCCTTTGCTGTGACACTCATATATTTA
>JAODLC010000038.1:12719411-12750958 GCA_026781145.1 Hippopotamyrus pictus | reverse complement strand
AAATGATTTTAGCAAATGGCTGCAATATAACAAAGAGTGAAAAATTGAAGGGGGTCTGAATACTTTCTGTACCCACTCTATATCGTGACAGCCCTAATTGTGGGTAAGCACTCCCTCAGCTAAAAGGGGCTCACCCAGGGCAACTTATGGCGACAAGTGAACTCCCAACAGGTAACGTAGACTGGACAGAGGTAGTCGTTCAGGACGATGTAAGCAGCTTCAGGATCGCTGACAAAGTTGAACTCCCCACACACTGTCGTGTTACCCCGGGCTGCAGACACAGGCATAAATTGATGAGTACAGAGACCACAATCATCAAGCATTTACTGTCCTTAGTACTAAACGCAAATAGCTGCTTCACTGACGAAATTCTGTTTAAATATCTTCCCTTAGGGTACAACAGCTGGGCTCCTACTGGAATCTGAACCAGCAATCTTCAAGTAACTTACCTGTGTCTAATCACTACGTTACCCATGGTCTAACATGGTAGCAGTTCCCCTTAAGGAATAAGAGCAACTTAGAAATACATAGAAATTAGAAGAAAGTTAAAGGATTTTTCCATCCATCCATCCTCTAACCAATTTTCCTAGTCAGAGTCACTGAAGGCTTGGAGCCTGTCCCAGGCAGCAAAGGGCGAAAGCTGGGGTACACCCAGAACATTATTCCGTTACCTCACAGGGCACATACATGCACTAAATGCAATTCAGATACACCAATTAATTGGGTGGAAACCAGAAGATGGAAGGAACCCTTCAGGACATGAGGAAAATGTGAACAAAGAGTGTAGTTGAGTGCTGAACCCTCAACCCTGGAGGTGTGAGCTAACAGTGTCACCTACTGAGCCACCCAGTATAACTGTACTATAAAGTGATGTATCTGAAGTAAGAGAAACTGCAGAAGAGCAGGTGGTGGTGAGATGTAGGTATGAAATGAAATTCTTACACTCAGTGTTTCCACCCATAATGTAAAGGCCTTTGAGCTTTTGGGGAAATGTAGGGTCAAGTCTGACAGCCAAGGCGAGGTTTGTTACGGGGCCCGTAGCCACAAGGGTCACCTGAGAAGACCAAACAAAAAACAAATGACACCCATCCACTGAAATCAGATTATTCTAGGTGAACTCACCCATGACACAACTCAAGACCTTTTCTCCCTCCTAACACAGGTGTTTAATGTGCTAAACTGAATGATAAAAGAAAATCAATCTTTAAAGGGAAAATTAAGAGTGCCAAGTTCTGTCACTATGTCAAAGTGATCCCTAAGTAAACTTATCAATGGCATCTGCCTGTGTTACCTTAGAAGTGTGGTTCACTGATGCTAACATTTATACTACATTTACATTTATCAATTTAGCAGATGCTTTTGTCCAAAGTGAGAAACAAGTGAATATCAGAGGATTAGACCGTGTCCCTTGAGTAAAATTCAGGGGTTAACGGAACTACAGTGGAATCACTCTCAGTGTGGGATTTGAACCAACAACATTCCAATCACAGGCATACAGTACTTACCCCACAGAATCACACACCATCCAAATTACCTTACTGGCTTAGCATCAGAGTTCGATTCGGGTGATAAAATAATAATAATAGATACTACTTCATTGATCCCCGTGGGGAAATTTGCTAAGGCCGGGCTTCAACCGGCAACCTTCTCCATACCTGTTTATTGGCTGAAATGAAGTGAAAGATTCTGTTGCGTAATAATGACATCCTACCTCGCCAGGGTGCTCTGTGGCGATTCGGATCATGGCAGACACAGCTCCTTCCTTCTGGACCATGTCCAGGCCTGGAGCCTCGGGGTCAGGGGCATCACCCAGACCGTCAACCCCATGGAAATAACTTGCATTTCTTGTGATCCCCAAGATGGGCTTGGAGGCACCTCTGAACACTGGAATCTGCAGACGCCAACACCCTTCGCTTTAAACAGCAGTACATAACTTTAAAACTAGGCTTCATTTCCTGATGGCAAAATGAGGCCTTCTGGTGTGCCGAGGCTTTCCTCCTGTTTATTTACTAAATATTTCTGCTCAAGTGCTCACAGCTACTATTTTTTCCATGCCGAGATTGACCGACGCATGTAACTGCCGATAAACGGTCTTTCTTTTCCACCTTGTGCACAACATGCTCTGTTCCCTTTGCCTGATATGGTGTTTTTCAGCCACATAAAGGCAATAAAAGTGAGAAAGTTGCACGTGAATGACTTGCTAGTGTTTGCAATAGCAGCGACATCAATGTTCTCTGAACCCTTTATCCAGAGAACAAAAGGCCATGACCACAAACCACAATAAAACTATTTGGCAGCAGATTGAATGCCATAATTATTAGAGGAAGTTCAGAGTCCTGCAACCAAACACACAGCAGCGGATTGCAGATGTAAAAGTCAAGGCTGTTTTGCTGATTAAACAGATTGCATTAGACAATCGTATTAGGGAAAGGGTATTCTTTGTCGTTCATATACCCCTTCTGAGAGGGTGATGTCATGGTTTTGTGGGCCTCCTTACCTCCAGTTTGCAGCAGGCCTTCAGAACACGAAGCACATTCTTACAGACGTTTTCGATGGTGGTGTTGCCATGGACACAGGTCACACCCAGGATCTGCACGTCGGGGACGGCCAGTGCCATCATGATGGCCTGGGCATCGTCTACTCCGCAGTCAACATCTACCAGCAGCTTCTTTGCCATCCTGAATCTAGAGCCCATATTTACCATGAGAAGATGGACACATGCCACTAGACCCACTACTAATGTGTTTACCAGGCAGAGAGAGAGTGAGAGTGTGTGTGTGTGGTTGGGGGGGTGGCGGCTGAGGCTGCCTCTCCTCCAATACAGACAATAACGCGCATTTTTTACAGAGAGCAATGTTCACTGAGGGAGACCGTCCCTCCAGTCGGCGAATGTTACTGATCACCGACGATCACGCGAAATGTACCGAGGGAGCACCTGCCCCTCCAAAGGTCTCGCACGGGGTTGGTCTTAACCACAGATATTCTGTACGTAATACCACGGACGCGGGGCATGAAGTCATGTTCACTTGTCTAATTTTGAAAAGCCCAGACATAACCTACCTGTTCTTTTCCTAAATTGTCGAAGCGTGCTCACCTCACAATACACTCTCTGCGCGATGCGTTAAAATTTTTGTTTAAAAACACGAATATAATTCAGCCTTTTGCGAATAAGGTTGTTCGGATTGAAATAAGTTATTTGTAGAAATAGTTTCGTGATTGTTGATGCATAGCATTAATGCATGCATTCTTAATTAATGATACTCCAAAATTAACCCGGTACGGGATTGGTTGGTCTCTCCGGTTCGGCAGTCCATGCACAATACTAGTTACGCATACAATTGCACGATAAAACTTTATGAACAACACCATTTAAACGATTATTTTCTCTGGATTACAAAGTAATTAACGCATCTCTAGAAATGCATGCATAGCAATACATAAAAAAACAACACAACTTTAACATTTCGTCGACCGACTACGTAAAATAACACAGCTTACCCTTCGCTGGACTGCGACCTCGCGACTCCCCCAGGAAGGCGGCCAGAGGCCGCGCGCTTAGGGGCGGCGCCTCCAGGCCGCACGTGCGACTTATATTATTATTCAGGTTTGTGCGGCGTCGGCACACCGCTGGTGTTTTTAAACCGGTGTTATGTTGCATGATTTGGGAAATAATGTAATAAAATAAGAGTAATTACGACAGTCGGGTATTTACCTTATTTACTTCCTGTTTTTTTTTTTTTTTTTTTGAAAGTACAGCATTTCCTATGATCTCATGCATGTCCACCAAATTTCCATTCCGAAGTTCAGAAACTCGATTTTACAGCTATATTTTTGTAACGGACGCTTTCAGTCGTAAAATAGACAATTAAAGCGCAACGATAATGAACGAGAAAAGTAAATAAATTGCAACAGACAAGTAACAGACCGGTATGATTTTTAATAGCTTAACTTAATACAGGAATGCATCGCAAACAAAGCAGATTATACAGCAAAACAAATCTTTAAAGATCTTCAACAAGAGTTCACTGTAATAAGAATAGTTATAATTAAATAACAAAAACTTTCGTTGCAAATAAAACTTTGAGAGCATATCACACACATTATACAGTATTTATATGTATATAACATAAAAGCAAAAAATAAAAATTTAAACAGGACCGAAACCTCTATGGTTTCAATTTACGTTAGATATGTATAGAGCCAATAAAAATAAACTGATGTGTACAGTGAATACAATAACGCATTACAAATTGCATCTCACAACTTTTCCTTTAGTAAAATAATTATACAGTATCTGAGGCATTGCTACATGCATTTAAGTTTTCGTTTTTACCCCTCCTCTTCCGTACATACTAAATGAAGAATATCACTTGTTTCCCGGGTGGGGTCTATAGTGTACTTCACACATTGGCACAAAACGTACGAAGCTACATGGCGATAATGGGATTTCATTGCTGACAGAGTAATATAACGGTGCCACCATCCAAACAGAGAAACAGATGCTCTAACAGCATGTGGAAAAGCCAGAAGCCTCTCCCTAAGTGCTCGACAAATTCGCAAGGAAATTCAGCTTGGCCTGATTAGAAAATGTGAAACCTTTCTTCATGAAGGTACATGTTGTAATAAGTATGCTGATGAGTCGATAAAAAAAATCTGGAAATACAATGGAAAATAAATAGTACAGGAAACCAAGTGTCAGTCTTCACTTATTTCACTCCACAATATTTATCATAAACATTCGTATAGGTCAACAGAAGGGACCGTATTTCACAGGCACATTTTGAACACTGCCTACTTATTACAGTATTCACCGTTAAACACAATCAAGCAAAATACGTGTATTCTCTCCCACAGCCCATATGCAGTGTTCCTGCGTCATCAGCTATAGCAGGCAAGTGGGTATTTTTCTGATACACGTTTGTGAAATATTAAAGCTTTTTGGGAATTTCCAAGTAGCACGTTTAGTCAGAAGCAGTAAACTACGCTGACTGGCCGTAGCCGGTGGTCTGGCTACACTAACGTGTTTGAAAGCTTTAAATATAAACTATGAGCATGTCTTTGCCATTTTCAGTGCTGCCTTGTTGATGGTCAACCAGACTTAATTTCTGGCTCCCCCATGGAGCTGCAGTGATCAAGCCCAGATCCCAAGACCTCATCAGACATGTACATAGACAACACAGCTCTAGACCAGCACTCTTACACCAGATTAACTTCAGCCTTTAAAAACACACAACATAATATGACCTGATGACACCCTATAATACATCTAGTTTTTAAACCTTTCATATCTAAGACACAAGGATTGTATTATTCTGGGTGTGGCTCTGCTCACAGATTATCACCCCAGAGCAATAGGCAAATTTTAGGCACCAAGCTCTGATGATTGTAGTGTGTGGGCAGTTAATGATGTAAAAGCAGGTTAACACGAGTAAGACAGAGGGGTACCCATGGAAACAGAGTAGCAAACGAGAAAGTTGCCACTGGCTGTTGAACCTTAAGCCATGCCCAGCATCTACGTCAGAATGTACACACCCTGGCTGAGTTCAACCGGCTGTTGTGGGTGTGCAAATTAGACTGGTGCACTGTTGCATTGTGGGTCTGACTGGACTGAAGATGTAGTGAGGAAGTATGAGTCATGGAAGGAGACAGCTGGGGGGGGGGGGGTCATTTCTTGGATGATTGGTGCTTCTCGCCTCTTTTTGTGTGCATCTTGTGCACTTTTACCTACGCTGGGTGGAGAAGTGAAACCTTAGCTGGGTAAGGTAGAGTCCTGAGATGCAATTACCTTTCACACCAGGTACTGAGCTTCTCAAAAGAAAACGGCATCCAGATTAAACCAGGCAACGCAGAAAGTGTATAAAAGAAAGCCGACCATGGCGCTAATATTTCAGCTGATAAAGAGGTCATGTGCACAAACAAGCCTGCAGAGTACAAGGTTTCCATACTTATTTGCCTAGCACATATCACAAGTACACAAGTATTTATGATATATGCAAAATACAGCGAAGGAGGTACAGTGAAGGTTTTCTACAATCACAACATTGTCTACCAGCCATTGGAGATGCTAGAAAACGTGAAGCCGCCTTGTGTCATGCAGTATGCAAAGGTCAGTTTTGTCTCCAGACTTATTTACATACTCAGACTTGGAAATAAAACAAGAATATATCCATTTGGTACATTTTTCCCCATCTCGTGAATTGAACAAATTGTACGGTCCTAGGGAGGCATTGATAAACCTTTAGTGAAGCTCCAGAAAGCCCCCAGGGCGCAGTGGAAAAGCTCTGCGTTACGCCAACCCCAACGCACCAGAGGCCTGTGATGTAGTAAATTCCAGCAGCCCATTTCATGGTTTGCTTGTCTGTAGTCACTGATAATATCCATCATTACCTTGGACACCACCGGGCTGCCACTCCCGCTGAGGCATGTGCTTCAGTGGGTCTACATACATGAATCTAGATTTCGGTGAAATGATCTTTGGAGACCCATGTCAGAGAAGCATGCTTTATCTATAGAGGTGATTTTGGGTCAGATAGAGCAGTTGTCTGTTTACCTCTAATATGTACATATTCTTCTATATTTACGAGTTCGGGAACTATTTATCTATCACATAGACCATAAGTACACAAGTAATGATAATTTGTTTTCGTTGAATAGTCTTCTCTTTTCGCCTGGCGCTGTCCTATCAAGTCTCGACTTTCCCATAAGTCCCATCTGGAGGTCTGTAATGTTTTGGGAAGGCCTTCAGTTGCAGAGAGTTAAAAGCATACTTGCGACATCCCACATTCTTCATGGTGTTCTCTCGTCGACAACCCTCGCTGGTGGGGGGAGGGGGGAGGGCAGGGAGGGGGGTAGGGGAGGTCAAGTACAGAGAGGATGATAGCAAGTGAAAAAAAAAATGCTTTAAAGACAATGAGTAAACACAAGCCGACACCCGTCGAAGGAACACAGTGGGAGCTTCCAGGGCCAATGACAGCGAATGGGACGTGGGGGTTGGGGCAAGCCATTTTTTTTGAGGGGGGGAGGGGGCGGCATCTGGGGCAATTCTCAGAAAACAAGGGTAGATACAATGAAGAATCATGATGGTTTCCTTTCTGTCACACTCCACAGTACAATAGACAGTGAGTGCTCTTAGAAATCCAGCGTTTGTCGTGCTATTACGCCAACGTTTCAGGGAGGAAATGGTTCTAAGCCATTTTCACAGCCAGAAGTCCCGTTGGACTTGAACTTCCACATAGTTTAACCATTAATGGTGTAAATTTGTTAAACCTTTACTTATGCAGTGGTGTGATGTGAATGCACTGGGAGGGGTATTTTTATTAGGGAGCTGTTAGTGTGGATGCCTCAGGTTACAGTTATTCATTTTTATATTCATTATTTACTCTTTTAACTATTGCTCTTTTAACCATGTGCATTTTTTCTCGCAGGCTTCACCTCATACAATGACAAAGTGACTACAGAATGAAAAATACTGTAGATACACACATATATTACATATGCATGTACATATAGTCTAATATATGACAAACTCATCTGTTTTAACAGCAGAAAATATTTTTAGTGATCCTATTCAGTGATCCTCAGGAAGACCTCTTAATTTATCCACACAGTAAAAGAAACATAAAAACCGTAGTAAACCCAGGGAAATCTTAATATTAGTAGTTATTTTAACGATAATAAAATAAAACTAAAGAACCTTTATTTTGCATATAATCTACAATAAATATATTTATGGTAATAAAATAGAATTACTTGACAAAAGAAACACTTAAAATATTTAAATATTCATTTATAACGTAAACATTGCCATTGCACAAGATGATTAATAATATCTTATACCCCAAAAATGATCAATTTCTCTTGACAACATTGACAGCCATAATAATCTAGCCCTCAAGACACTTTTTGATTCAGGCAGGACTCAAAACAACATTTGATCGTCACAGTTATGTAGCAGGACGTCAAGTTGAGCCCAGAGCAGCCTCATTGTACCATAGCTCTCATGGGTTCAGTCAGTAGGCTGACTGCCTATACAACTGATAATTATAATACTTTTATACTTCACAAAATAAGAAGTCCATTTTCTTTGGCACATGCTTCCCGAGCACATAATAAAACATTTTTTTGCTTTCTGCCACTGTCCAATAAAATTAAAATGATCATGATTTTGACAGAAAACTGTCAAACATGTATATTTTGAAAGTATCGGGATATATGTCTCCATATTGACACATTTCAGTATTTTACTATTTCTGTTTGCACTTAATACATTATAGTTTGTTTATTTTTGTAAGCAAAAATTCTTCAGGTTTAAGTAAATTATTTTAATAACTCCTGTGGTTTCATGTGTTTTAAAAAACGATTAGAACGTGTCTGTGAAAAAACAAGACCCCCCCTCGTATTTCATTAAAATGAACTAAAACCATTATAACTTTTAGTAATCAAACACGCAGTGTAATCCTCCTAAAGGCTATTAGCGGTTAATAATAATTCCTACACATTCTTGAAAAACTACAGCAGTTGCTGCAGCAGATATAAATTGAAAAAGTAAACACAACACCAGTAGGTCACCTGAGCTGAGCCCGAACCCAAAGCACAAAATTGCCACTTAGTCCCAACTAACAAACAGGAATTAATAGCATCGGGCCTGGATTATACTGTACAAAATCTGACATTAGGAAGGAAGACCTGCAAAGCAAGACTATCACAAAAGCCTAAAGGAAAAGTTTTCTTTGACTAACAACATTGTTTACAGCTAGTGTAAAAATCTTATTAGAACCCTCTGTTTATGCAAACAAGGTAATATATGTATTTAAATAGCAAATCGCCTTTACATTTAGCTGCACTTCAGCTGAGCTGTCTGGGAACAGCTAAAGTGTAACACAACAATGTCAGCTGTTCAGACTCTGAAAGACAACACGTGTTTATTTCCCCAGCGGTTTTCATTTTAACTCGAAGGCAGAAATGGGGTGGGGTGGGTTGCTATGCAGCTCTGAGGCTACGCAGCGGTAAAGAACAAAGCGGGGGGCCTTGTGGTGGAGCAGTCCGTCCTGGTGCCCAAGCCGGCGGAGCCCTCAGCTGTACCGCAGCCTGGCGAGCAGGCAGGCCACGCTCAGGAAGAACCAGACAAAGAGCAGGTTGGGGCTGAGAGCCAGCAAAGGCACAGAGTACAGGAGGCTGGGGTCTAGCCGGAAGTCCCGGACGGGCAACAGGCCACTCAGGTTCTTCTGGGTGACCCCCTCCCTGGTCCCAATGCTGTTGGGGGTGTGGGGGGTGTGGGGGACAGGGTAGGAAGAGGACAGGAGCCAGAGAGGAGGGACAGACAGACATGCAAAAGGACGGCATTTGGAGGAGGGGGCGCAGGTGACGATAAGAGATGGTTGGAGTAATAAAATAAATGACATGAGAGCAGGGACAGGGGAGAGGACAGGGCCCAGGGTGGGGACACGGCGGAGGAGTCGATCAATAATAAAATTAAAATAAATCAACAGTGAAATCAAGTAAAAGTGAGCGAAAAACAAAGCCGAAAGAATGGAAGAAAGGAGGAAGTACAAAACAGGCACATAAAGGCAGAGAAGAAAACAACAGAAAAGAAACGAAACAAAAAAAGAAATTCACCATCATAAAAAGAGAGAGAGAGAGAATAAAAAAAGAAGAGAAAATTAACAGAAATGTTCTGTAGTCTTTGGAAGGAAAAGAAAGAGCAGGTAGTAAGAAACAGCGATGGTTCTCTATGTTTAACAAACAAGAGGGTGGGGGAGGAGGCTGTTGGGGGGGCCATGCAGTGCAGTCATGCTTCTTCCCAGCATGCAACAGGCACAGAGCCGCAGAAGGGTAGCGTCAACTGTGACAGATATCCCATAATTCCTTGCCACTCCATGGAGTTATTACCAGTAAATGAGCTCAGAGAAACTAAATATACAGGTATTCTCTGTTCTTGTTTGTTTGTTTAAAGAACTGTTCGACACATCGGACGGACTAGAAAGGGAAAAAGTAGGAGAGATCTGAGACAGAGACACAGGAAGGAACAGGAAGTGACGGCAGGCAGGGGAAATACAGCATGGCTCTTCCACTACACAAGCCCTGAGGCCTATCCAATCAACCGCGCTTCATTTGGTCATCTCCCTCCCTCGCAAAGCAGAGACGTCTTAACAGGAGCACAGGGGTGCCCCCCTCCTTTCGTTTTCCTCCTGGCAGCAGCGTCAGCACATAAGGATTGGAGGTGGGGGGGTTGGAGGGGGGGTGACGGATGGATGGGATGCGATGCAGGATGGAAGATTAAGAGCTCCATCGCTGGAAATCGAACATTCCCTCATAGCTCGGGCGAATAGATGGACAAGCAAAAATATAACTGCTGGACGCTAAGGGTAAAACAAACATTAAGCGGAAAGGAACAACTGCTAACTTCAGGGGCGGGGATTTTAATTTCAGAGCCAGCTGTGACTATTTGTGGTGTTACCATTTGAATCAAATCCATCCTGAAGTTCAGATAGCCGGGCAGACTTTTTCTAGCTACTTTGCCTTGTAGCAGTGGTTGACGTATGTAGAAATACAAAAACTGTTATCGGATAAATTGATCATGTGGGTCTTGCCCTTCTAAACAGCAGCACTGTCATTGGTCCTCCAGTCTCTGACTGTGTACTGGTCAAAATTTACTGCCCCAGCATCCTGAAAGTACCCGGTGGCACTTAACCCCGGCGACCTGGTCGCGCCAACAATCCTGCGGCTGACTGCCTGTCGTGACCCATTAAATAAATCTCACGCAGATTCTCATGGTGAGAAGAAAACCAAAAATGCGTCTTTAGGTGGCCGGTATCAGTCAGCAGCCTCCTAGAATCATCACAAACCACAAGAACTAAAACGGAAATGCAGACTTATACGTAAAAATATAAAATAACTAGCAAGAATCTCTCCACCAGTTTAAACTCTTTTTAGTAATCTAGTTAGGTAAAAGTCTGAATAAAAAAGTACTGGATTTAGTGAATTATTTAAAGTACTACAGATTGGCTCGTAAACAAACTGAACACCAAAATAAAAATAATCTAAATTCATGCCTTAAATATGTCTGGAATATTTACTACTTATAACTTTGGGTGGTTTGTACTTTTTATTAATTATTATTATTTTTTTTTTTTTACATTTGCTTATAGCCACAGCGATGCTGTGGGCATGAATTGCGCCCCCTGTAGTTGGCACTGTCCCAGCATTAGAGCGGGGTTTGGGTCAGGCAGCCTGGCCGGACACCTACCTGCGCATGCAGTCGAGGGCCTGCGTGAAGACCTGCGGCGCCATGCCGTGCTCGTGCTGCAGGATCAGACACTGCTCCAGCGTCACAGACATAGCTGTGCGGTCCTTGGCGCTCTTGCAGCTGGTGAAGCGCACGCCGTTCAGGCGTCTGCAGATCTAGGTGGGCAGAGGATGGGTCATGCTTCACGTTCTACCGGATGCTAACTGTTAGCGTAGAGAGGGTGAAAAACAGCAGCTCGTAACCTCAAGGTAGCCGATTCAAGTTCCTTCCGGGACCCTACTGTAGATCAACTGATTAATATCGATTGGTATAAATTATTACAATAAACTTTTTGATAAAGTTGTGAACTACTTGTACATCATTGCTACTACTGCGGAAAGTTTATGTCCTGCTGACAGGTAATTTGAGTATAACTGCCCGGTTCACCGGCCAGAGCCCTCCACTACCTACCTCGGCTGCCTGCCAAAGGATGTCCACATTCTTGTTCTTCCTGGCATGAACGTTTTGGCCCAGAAACCTCAGCAGCTCCGGCAAACAGGTCTGGCTGCGGGACCGAGGTAGACCTGAAGATCCAGGGAGACCGGGAACGTGAACCAAGATCACCTCAAAGACATGGAGTGCTTTCACAGGTCAAGTTCCACTCCTGAGGCGTGTGCAAGCAAATTAACGCAAGTTACAGGAAGAGGCAGTGGCCTCAGAAAATTGAAACAGAAATGTAACGTTGACCCACTCAGATTTTAGCTTTATTGTAAAAAAAAATCTACAAATACAGAAATAACCTTTGCAAACAACATGAAATAAGGTTTCATTGATGACAATGACAGAAGATGAATGAGGACTCACAGTCTTCAGGTAAGACCTCTTTAAACTGCTCGTAGTAGGAATTCAGACGAGCTAAACTCTCCCCATTGACGACTTCTTGTAAAGATGTGTCTCCAAACCTTGGAAAAATCGAAGGAAAATGACGTGTCAGATCGAGAGCCTCAGAGCTGCAGAAGCTTTCACTAGTGATGGGTAAATGAAGCTTCATGAACCATCTGCTGTATTTTTTTACTCCAAAGGATGGTGCTCTTGGTTTGCTCTGGGCTACGGTTTGAGCCATTTTATGAACAGGGAGCATCAGCTAGTAGGGTCAGATAATACTGCAAATCGTTCATGAAGCTTCATTTGGCCATCACTAGATTTTACAGCAGCTGACCAATCATGTTACCAAGCTAATATGTTTCTCCAGACGTTTCTCTTGTGTGGTTTCTGGATGATCAAATGCGCTGCCAAACCACATCCGATCACCAGGTTCCCTCTCCACCTTCAAGAAACACCTCAAGATCCATCTGTTCCATGAATTCTACTACTAGTCTGATGTGTCTCTGTGTTCTCTGAATGTTCTTAATGCTGCAGTTCCTTGAATTGTCTTATTGGGTTCTTGCTTGGCTAGAAGCAGCTCCTGCTCCAGTCCTGCATACACTTGTGCCTGGGCATTCATAGGAAGCTCAGCCTGGCTGCATCTACGCCTAGCAGCCTCCTTGACAGCCATATGTTTGTAATGTGCCATTTGCCTTTCTTGAACATCGCTTTGGACAAAAGCGTCTGCTGAAAAAATATAAATGTGACAAGTGCAGACGTTTCATCATCTAACCGCTTATACGGTACAATGAGGCCGGATAGTTTCATATTCATTTAGCTTAAATGTGAGACTAATGTAGGTTTGAGGAGTTTGTCACGTCTTTATGTCATTAGCAACCATGTCCTTCCATGTCTCCTTACTTCTCCGCCAGCGTCTGCTGCTCGTTGATGCCCACGTTGAAGAGCACAGGCTGCACGCGCAGGAGCATGCCGTTTTGGATCTCCCGTGGCAACGCGTCGAACATGGTCCCCGGCAACGGGATGCGTACGTTAAAGCCGTCCCTGTTCCCAGTGATGACAGGCAGCATGTCGGGGCCACAGCTGGAGGTGGCCTGTGTCACCTTGAAGGTGACGTTCCTCAGGTCCATGATGCCTATGCTCATATCCTCCAGCATTGATAGCTCCTCTCCTGTTACACACACACATATATGTCTGGTAAACATACATTAAAGGGAACCGCTCATTCATTTCTATGGGAAAAATGCTAACGCTAACTATGACAACCTTAACCCCTACCGTAACCATAACCATAAGTAACCAAGCACAATACAAGAGTTTTGATTGATTGATTGATTGATTGAATTTTCACATTTTTAGTGTTTTCATTGCAGTCACAGATTTTTATTAAATTGAGTTTTCCTTTATGGGGACACAAAACGGGTATTCATCACGTTGCAGGGACATTGTGTCCCCATAAGGTAAGGTATACCCGCTCACGCACACACACGCCCTTGGGTTAGAGGCATCATTCCAGTATATTCCGGCAGGACTGGGGACCTCACAGCACCGTGATGTGTGTTTCTTTACCATAAGTGCTCAGGAGGCTCTCGAACTGCGCCAGGAGGCCAATGGTGTACAGCTGCCTCAAGAAGCCATCGTCATGGAGACAGTTCCTCAGTTTAATGATGAAGCCGCATATCAGGGCAGTCAGCTAGCAGGAGAGAATCGTAATCACAGCGATTACAGGCTGATCGGATGGAGGCATCATTTATGCAGCAAACTGCTAAAACTACACAGAAAGTTAACCCACTGATCTAATAAACACAACTAATGGAAAAAATATAAAACTAAAAAATCTACTTCTCGCTAAAATGCTAAAAGGATTAGCATTATTAAATACTCAACATGTTTCGTATCTTCCTGTTTAGGCTCTGACCACTGGCAGTTACTGCAGATAAGTGTTTGCCATAGTATCGCCATCATCACGCAAACGTGTCACACCACCCTACCTCGACTCATCTGAGCTCACTTTTCTTCTCACAGTCATGCAACTGAATTAGCTTAAATATTCAAACACGTAAGCACACAGAATACAAGTGACACAAGTATACCACCCACTCTTGGCATCCGGCAAAATAACTAAGCTGAATTCGCAAGGTATGTTTGCCGGAAAAAAGGATCTTTCATTTCATATACAGCATATGGCATCTTGATTCGCTCAGTAGAATTAGGCTGGATACCTTTGCACATTGTGCAGCACCTCAGAAAGCCACGAATCTGACGGGCTCTGTGGATTTTAGACTACGGCTGCCATGCTATGATCTAAGGAGCCCCTCTGAACCCCAGACGGGTCTCAGAGACCCCGGGTCACGACAAGGCCATGGGCTGACCGTCTGGCAGAAGACCACGTCGCGGCGGTACTGCAGGCTGAGGTCCAGCGCGATGGTGGGCGCCCGGTCCTGCATCAGCAGGAACACCATGGACTTCCTGGCCTTGTCGCTCATCATGGTCACGCACTCGGTCAGTGTGGTGAGCAGCGGGTACAAGGCCTCGCTCCACTCCCCTGAGCGAGAGAAGAGGCGTCACGCAGAGGAGCACGTGGCTGCACGCCTGAGAGAACATGACCGCACACACGCACACACACACACACACGCACACACACGCGCACACACGCACGCACACACACGCACACAAACACACACATGCGCACACACAGACACACACACACACTTCGCATGCTTGTCAACAGGAGTGTCACTAGAGATTGACGAAGAGGGGGCTAAGCCTTTTACTTGGGGTGGGGTCTGATTTTTAATCATCAGACAAGAATGAGATCACAAACTAATTAATGTGCATTTATTTTTTTGGGAGGGGGGCTAAAGAGCATTTGATAGGAGCTAATGTCCCTTAAAGTAGTCTTAGCGACACCCCTGTTTGTCAGCACTCCAGTGCTTCAGTCGCATTACTTACTCTAACAAACACCGCATACATTTCACATTAGTAAAAAAATAGCTCTTTTAATAGTTGATTTAATGGAAATTAAATAACAGACTAAAGATCACAGCTATTATAAGTACCTGGAGAGTTAATCATGACAGTAATTTGGTGAAGCCAGGTGTTACAGTAATAATCTGGGCGTTTTGCGGAAAGCGCAGTGACGGGGGCACGGGGGGGGGTGGGGGGGAAGCTCTTACCTGGGGAGGCCTCCTCGCCACCTGGGTTTCCATCTAGACGGGGAGGGGGGGGAGGTGCAACATGCACGGTTAGGAAGCGCCAGAGACAACATGGGCAGCAGCTCAGAGCTAGCTGGACCGCAGCGGTTCTGCTGCAGCACTGCGCTACCGCCGTTCGGGCCCAAAGCAGCCGCGGCACGGGACTGTGCAGATGGCGAGGCAAACAGAGCCAGGCTGCTTACTTAACACACACACACACACACACACACACACACAGGGCCACAGTCTGTCAGCTGAGCGACAAGCTCCAATACCAAACTACAGGGCAAGATGAGCTTACAGACTCTACTGAGACCAGCAGCTTGTTTCTGGGCGGACCACTAACCCTAACCCACCATCAGAGAGTCTTCCCAGTCCCTGTAGGTCAACCTCAGACTCAGGGCCATAGATTTGAAGCTAACCATTCACCGGAATAAAAAGGCTAACTAACATTTCACGTAACTAATTACTTTAAAAAAATAAATAGCTTATGAAGGGGACGGTATCAATAATGTGATTGACGACCTCGTTATTTTTCAACAGACCTTGGCTACGGCCCTGATCAGACCCCAAGAAAGACACCTTTAAGAGTCTGGCAAACGTGCACTTAAAATGCACAAATCTTTAACTCTCATGCTTTTTAGGGGTGTTATAAAACTACTGTTTGATTATTTAAGATGCTGTGTTAGATTTCTACTTATTGAATTAGTTGCAGTTAATTCCTGACCTGTCAATCAGTGTCTTTTCCCGTTAGTGTCTTGGCATTGTTAATTGCAGTTGTGCCGATGAAGTGATCGGATGAGTGAAACTTGCATAGAAAGTTGCCAGGAGACAGAGGCGAGCGCATGAAGCAGAGATGCAGGATGGAAATGCGACGGACGCACAGAGAAAGGACGTGGGGTCAGGACACTTCCATAGATCACAGGACCTGGGGGTGGGTTAACACCCTTACTGACACAGTGAACTGTCAAATGCTCAGCAGAATTTTATTTTTTCATTTTGTAGTTAATGCTTCTCAGTCATTTCTTTCTTAATTATAGCACTAGTCCTGAGTTAGGAAGTGAATTTCTATGTCAAGGTAGATTGCGTAATCTCAGACAAAAAAGGGAAACAGAACAGAAAAAAGTAAAGTGATTAATGGGGAGAAAGCTGTGATAAAATGATTATGAACCTACAATCAGAGGTGGACTGGCATGCAGTGCTCAGGGCAGGCTGTGTAGATGATGAAGATGTTGATGAAGATGATGGCAATAATGGCGTTGCTGATGATGTCGATGATGTTGACGAAAACGATGGGGCTGACTGTGGCGGACATGCAGTGGATGAGGAAGACTCCTCTGGGCTGGGGTTTATCCAGAATGCCCGTGTCCTCTGGTTACCTTTCTTGTTGCTGGCGCTGCCCTGCTGGTCGCAAAGGAAAACATCCTCGCTGCTGTCGCTCTGCAGCCTGTCCCTGTGCAGCAGCTTGTCCACGCGCTGGATGATGCACTCCAGGCTCTTGTCCACATTCAGCCACACCTTCTCCTGAAGCATTATGGGAGGATGAGAAAAAAGGAGAGTGAGTGGTAATATCACCATTCACCCATTGCTCAATGGAGTTTTACTTACAAAAAAAATGTTCTGAGGGCAGATGGAAAAATGATTGGTTCAGAGAGATAACCAATCAGATTGTAGAGGAGGTGGGTCTAAGCAACTAGAGGAGGCAGGACCAAGGTATCTGATTCTACAATCTGATTGGTTATCTCTCTGAACCAATTGTTTCTCATTCTGCCTTCAGAATATTTTTGTGTAAGTAAAACTCCCACAAATGCACCCATCTTCCATAATTGCTTATTGATCAGAAGGTGACGGTGACCCTGATGTCTATCCCAAGAAACACATGATGCCACTCAATATCACCTTAGTGCTTGTATTACATCCTGCATAATTAGGGGATCACTTCCATTTTTAAATGAGGACTATCTCTGAAGGAAAATAAATGACCTTGGAAACACATCCGTCAAGACCACCTTGAATTACACACCAAAATATAGTATTGACGGGTCTGGCAAATGTTAGACTTTCACTGACAAAGGTTGACGGTTACGTAACCACATACGCCTCTGTTTTTGCATTTACATTTTGCAGCTGTCGCGTAACACAGTTTTTATCAAAAGTGAGTCATGATGTTTCACCCGTTTATATCCGAATGGACTTTTCATGGAAGCACTTCCAGGTGTAGCTCTGCGCTCTGAGGCCGTATACGAAGCCTTCAGCTACAGCATCACGTGCTTGTGTGGAGCTGAATTTGGGTGAAATCCATTGCAGCAGGTTTGACATGTCGGTGAGCCCTGGGTCTTACCCACTCCTCCTCTTGCCAGTTGGCATGTAGGGAAGACCGGCTGCTGCCCCCGGCCCACTTGGCCACCAGCGTGTCCTGGTCATTGCGGAGTACCACCTGGTCTCCGTCGACGGTGGACGGCGAGGCTTTTGAGGCGATGTATTCAGGCCGCGCCGCGTTCAGGGCCTGGATGGCCGAGGCTAGGAGCTTGCAGTCGCACACGGTCACGAGCTGTCGTGTCTGGGGGGGATATATGTCACATTTTAATATTTTTGAAGCACTCACAGCATCTCGAAAGCCTGCAGGAACGAGAGTTGGGTAGCTTGATGAACACCGCTTTAGTTTCCAAACCTCTGCTCAAGGGCACCTCAGCCAATCCATGTATTCATTAAGTTTAAGAAGAACTCAATGAATGAATGAATGAATGAATGAATGAATGAATTAACCTAGTGAGGTATTGATTAGACAAATAAGGTGTGCTAGAGATCAAGTCAAAAAAAATCCATTGTTGTACTGAAAGTTGTACTGCAAATACTGGGTTGACCTTCAGAGAAGTTTTCAAATGGCTAATCTGACACTTTGATAGACATGAAGGTCATTTAAACATCATTTTCTTTGACTGTCTAAGACATCTGCACATTGCAGTCTGTCTCAAAGGAGAGCAAGATGGGATATGTGAAGATTAAAGCATTCCAGTGTACTTGTAGTGGTAATTGTGCAAATAGCAAAGATGTCAGAGGTAGTCAAAGGGACACAGGAGGTGCGTTAGGTCTGCCTACCTTATCCGCCAGGATGGCCAGCGTCCTCTCCAGGCTGTTGGAGGAGCGTTCCTTGGCAGCACGGGAAAGCCGTTCTGCATAGTAGCTGACCTGGGTCTTCAGCGTGTTGATATGGGCGATGATCTCCTTGGCTCGGACGGTGTCCTGCGGGACGAACACGATGGACTGGGAGCTGGAGACTGCACTGCTGTTTGCAGGGATGGGGGGGGAGAGGCGATGGGGGAGAGGGTTACGTTTCTGGAAGCACATGAACACAGTTAAAATCAGCAGCACTAAACCGAGAGGAACAGTGAGGTTCAACAACATTAGCATGCAGGACCATCTCAGGATCTTGTCTGCAATTGAAGAACATCAGGGTCCTATTTCCCAACTGACTGGTTCTCCCTTGGGAAGCACAAAAGTGACAGTACTGCCCACTCATTTAGGGAGTGGCAGCTGTTATAAGTGGCATGTTTTTCAAAAACCTTTTCCAAAAGGAAGGAATGGTCTATCTACAAAGAGTGCCAGCCAAAAAATACCAGTATGAGCTCCTTAAATTCAAACCTAAGCGATGGCAACCTACTTCAGATTCTCACAGCTCATAGATGTGTGGCAGTCAAGTGCTCCAGGGACCATGCTAAAGAACTCAGTGATACTAATCTAGTCGGTGGGGGAGGAGCGGGGTCTATGAGACCCTGGCTGCCTCTAGTGGCAGGCTGGGAAAGAAGCTCCAACCAAGAGGACCTGAAGAACATTCTCCTGACACACCTGAACCACAAACACCCCAATAGTAGAGCAGGACAACGCAGACAGAAATGGAACAAATCACTACCCAGGGGCGTTCCACACGGCCCCCGTGAGCTCCCTCGAAAAAACGTGCCGCTCTGATGCACGAATCTGCCCGTGCACAGGATCTGTTGCTGAGTGCCATGGTAAGTGTGACAGTGGTTGCATGCAAATGGGTCAGATAATATTAGCTGATCTAAGTCTGTTAAGGCATTACTTATTACTTGATTTAGCCTGAGACTCAGAGCAGGCCAGAGGATTCACGTTTGAATTTTCTTTCTGTCAATCAAGTGATCACTGCTATACTTATTACTGTATCCCACACAGTGCTGTTTGGATATGTCTATTGCCATTAGCTTAAACACAACGGTTAAACGTAACTTCCCTTCTCCTGGTGTCCCCACAGTGACTGTAGACAGGGCTGGACTGGGACCCACTAGGATTATTTATATGATATGCGAAAGCACATGACATACCAGAGGATATATGTGTACGTTGTGTGATTTCAAAAATTAAAATAAAGCGCAGCAGCTTACAAGGAAGAGAGTAACCATGTTAAAAAATTGATATGCTCTTTCACTACTCAGAGATTCATCTTGGGAGAGATGGTCACAGTGTCACAATTCCCACCTTGAAGTGAAAGTGGATGTCAAAGACACATAAACATATTCTCATAATGTGTCCATGCGTCCGGGTATAGCCCATTCAAGTGTCATGTAGCCTAACTTTTTATACAATTTAGACAGCACAGAATCATTAACATACTTTAATGCATTTATTTATACAACCACATATTTCCCACATTTTGTCATCAGTGATGCAGTGAAGATATCTCCTCTCTATTTCTTGACGCCAACCCTGCCCATTAATCCAGGCTTGGGACCGGCACCTAGTTGAGCTGGCTTGCTCCCTTAAGTAGCTGGGTTAGGCTAAACTATATACATATTTACAAAGACTACAACACAACATCCCGAAATATGTAGTCTAACAAAACGCAGTTTAAAGAAGGTAGCCTACCTGGCGAAATTGCAAACAAACAAATGAAAAGGTCCACGTCATATAATCGGGCCATATCCAACAAAAAGCAGTCTTTAAGAATGTAACCTACATGGCGAAATTGAATTACTTTCTGGACCAACATACGCAACAGTCGTCAGACGTCAGAGGCAGCCTTTAGGTCCTACCCATCATGCACTGCAGTTTTTTGCAAATCCCTCAAATGGAAAACCATTAAATACAAAAGGAACAGCTTAGTTTGAAAACATTCAAAACATTACTATGTATTATATTTTAAGTTTGTTGTAGGGATTTTACAGGTTTTTTTTTTCTAAAAAAAAATTTAAAAATTACACCATACACCCACCATAATAAGAATGTATAACAAAAATGCAAGATATATAAAATCACAAGTCAGACTTGAAGTACAAATAACATAATTTTGTGTGTATTTAGTGTATGGGAGTGGCCTCTATGACCTAGGGGAGGGCTCCGGGTCGGCCCACCGGTACGACAAATGGCCAATCCAGCCGTGACTGTAGATCATATTTGGATTTTTAAAAAATCCTGCTTCTTTTTACATACTTTAAAAGCATGCGCTTTATATTGGTAAACTGATGTCAGTACTTATCGCTTAGCAACCAGCCTCTCAGGCTAATTTTGAAGAGGCCTTTGTCTAAAGACAGTTATCAAGCGGTCAGAGGTGTTTGAGGATGAAGCGCTAAGATGGCCAACACCTTTTGACCTTTAACATGCTTAAAAATAAACACAGTGAGGTAAATTACACATAATGTGATCCTTGAGGATTGAGAATATCTAATTGAGCCATTTTTTTCATGTGTTATCATGCAGCTCTTACAGTTACTGTTGCTAAACTGCAGCCTAACGAAGAGAGAAATTCGACTTGGAAACTGTGCGTGGGCGGGGTTTAACTCAATGGGACCATTAAACTAAACAATGGATAGTAGGTTTAACCAGCAGAGGATTGGCAGTGCATGACAGTCCCACCCACCAGTGGTTTCCAAATCTTGTTTCTTTCCCTGTTGCTAATTTTCCATTTCTCTAGCTAATTAAATGGCAGTAGCTATGTGGTGAATGAGCTTATGAGCGCTACGCCCATGTATGCTTCGGAACAAGTCATGCTGGGAAAAAGACAGCGTAATGATAACATGCGGAACACGGCAGCAATGAACATGCACCTTCCTCAGTCCCATTAACGGCACGTGTGCGGTAAACGTACATGCATGTTTATGCGTGCAGGGGGACTGGTGTATGAGAACGTAACCATGTCATTTTAACCACTGACAAGTTAAATGAAACAAGACTCACCAACTCTCCTCGTAAGCGCTGATTTTAACGAAAATGTAAAGTAAAAAAAAAAAAAAACATAGCAGCAGTTAGACAAAAAAAATCTAGCATCAGTTCACCTCAGAAACTGCTTTCAAATGCAGGAGAAGCACAGAGCAACAAGAGCTCCAGTTAGCCAAAACACAAGGGCCATCATTAAGGCAGAGACAGAGCAGAGGAAAAGCAGCAATTCACACCAGTCACCAGGCAGTTTGAATCATCACGCGGATCACCATAACTGTAACTGCTAGTATCAGGACAACCACCGCTTTTACTAGGAGAAAGAATTAGCATCAGCTATAATATTAGCATTATTTTGTTGCATAATTATAACACTATTATAGCAATGAGATACTCAATCAGCAGTTAATAATAATAATAATAATATACAATAATGCAGCTCAAGAGAATGGAAGTACACTGAGGTAAAGTTTAACATAACTCTACATATAAATGAGAAATGCTGTCTCTATAGACATGTCCACCTACAGATGATATTAAAAGAAGCCAGCAGAGTGATTTAAACACACAGTGTACTTTAACGTATGTGGGGGCAACAGGGCTGTAGGCAGTGTGGCACTGCACAGTGCCGTCATAGGTTAAGAGCTGCTGCAATGCTGCAGTGCGATGGCGACGCTAAAACATCAGTGTGCAGTGATCTGCGGACACTGGAGAATCTCCAGCAGCGAGGATCATGGGAAAGCCTGAGACCAGTGATCATTACACGTTAACAGGACAGTCCAGGACAGTTTGTGGGAGTAGGTGGGGCATTGTTAGGGACTGGGTGTGTGCTGGAAGATCACAGATTTCAGTCAGTGGATTTGGGGAATCTCTGCTTTTAGGTTATTTCATTCACGATGGATGCGGTTCACTAAATGCCTAGTTGACATGCAAAACTACAAATCACACCACCAAAGTCAGCCAGGATAATCTGCTAAAAATAGAATTAAAGGGAATTTTCTGCCAGCAGAGCAAATGGTACCCTTCAGTGGGGAACCACCAAGGGGACCCCTACGGTGGAGAAATGTCAAAGAGGAGGCCCGCAGTGGGGGCCCACCAAGGGGACAGGGGATAGAAAACAAGCAGGAGGCGATTTGAGGTGCACAGCAGATATGGGCTGTTCCTCATCCCCCCACCGGAGCTGGCCTGGGTGTCAGGTAACAAAGGGGACACCTATGATGAGATTAACCAGCCATTCCAGATTGGAAAGAGACTTCAGCTGTATGGAAGAAAAGTGTCTCTTCTGCAGAGTACCGTGAGAAACTGAGAGGATGACAGCCGTTTTTCACTTCGGGATAAGAATGAACAGCAAGCCTGTTCATGCCCATTTAGGACAGGTGGGCTGGAACAGTGCCTAATATATACATAAAAAAATTTAAATAAATCAGCCATTTGGCTGACTTTTGGTAACAGATCTAGGGGGTACGGAGCAGCCAATCTGTCTACATTGAACTCTGCCTCACCCCTCCCGCCCCCACCTCTACCTTCCCAAACACTTACTTCTTCTTCGCTTCCTCGAACTTGTGAATGAGTTTCCGTAGGCCGTTGCTCTTGAACCCCTGGCAGTGGGCGGCTGGGGCCCCGATGGTGACCACGTCATAAGTATGATCTATGGAGAAGCAGACACAGGCGTTCCAGGGCGCTCATGTCTATCGCAGCTTGACCAGAGGTGGCGCCCTACAGCACGGTGGCTCCTAAAACCCGACTTGGCAGAGGTACTTGCCTTCTAACCGCTGCACCAAGTTACTCTACAAATTTAACTGCTTAACTTTTTTTCTGTGCAAAGCCATTCTCAGTTCATTCTGTCACTCAGGTCAAAGAAGGTTACGCTTACCAAACCTCAAAAATAAACGCCCGATTAGTCAACAAAATCCATTTCCCCAACAAGTCAATCACCTTCAACGCTACAATAGACTGCGGTAACAGAACAGCCAGAGGATTCAAGCACATTAAATCAGAGCGAGGGCACATTTTTAAGTGCAGAGAATGTGATCCGCGTTGGTTGATGTGTCACTCGTAAGCTTTATGCATTTTAATGTTTGGATTCATCCGCATTCCCAAACTTACCGAACCCCGACTCGTCATACACCCTCATCCTCTGGACATGTAGATTGGTGGGCATGAACTCCAGTTTTCTTTCTGCCTTCAGGGTGCTGGCCTTGAAGGAAGGACCTGAGGAGGAGAGATTAAGAAAAATCAAAATAACAAGTAATGGAAGATCAGCTGAGAGAAAAGCAAACAGCCCAGCGGAGTGGGAGGGAAAAGACGACAAGCTGAGCAACTGTCATCCTGACAAGTGATGTGTGGGTCTGAAATCGAACAGTTTCTCCATACAGATGGACAACAATAGTTTTTTTTATTTTATTTTATTTCTTTTTGTTTTTTTGAATTGCATGTTTTTCTTCAGGAAAGAAGCTGCAGGATCCTCATGTGCCTTCAGAATTAACTTACTGCTGTGGACAAACCTCAGGAGGACAGACCTCAGGAGGACAGACCTCAGGAGGACACAGTGTGGTACTCACTAAGGACCTGACGTGCAAAGAATGGAAAGCTGGGCAGAACAAACACAGAAGTGTAGGAGGTAAGGAGAGAAGTACTGCGTGGTAACGTTAGTAACCAGTAGTCATACAGATGATAAACCTGTTTATGGAGACTAACCTGTGATGTCCTGCAGAAAATAAATTGAAAACACTTCACTTAAAGCAGGTATCATAATGCATTATAATGGTCAGTATAAGAATTAGAGATGTTTTGTACTGCATTATGAAGGTAACTATAGTGCATTATAGATGAGAACTTCATAAATCATTCATAATGCATAATAAACATGGTTGTAAAGTGTTATGTTTTTTTATAAATCATTATAGATGTGTTTATAATACTTTATGAAGGTGTCTATGATACATTATACATGACTGTTTTAAGTAAAGTGTTACCAGTGAATCCTTTCCAAGGTTTTGGTTTAAAAGATTTAGAAAAGGTACAAATAGTTTCCTGGACGGGCTCTGTCACAAAATGCTTTGTTAGTTGCTTAGGTGTTGAATTCACACTGGAGATAAGCATTAGTTGCACACTGACCTTTGTACTCGTGCAGGTCAGCAAGCGTCTCCTGGTAGGTGAGTATTATGGTCTGGTACTGAGTGACAATCTGTCTTCTGAGGTTCTCCCAGCATGGAGATAGCTCTCCAAGCTCCTCCAGCTCACAGACCCTGAGCACAAGCAGACAGGAATTCAGCAGCTTTGAACGTGGAGGGGAGTGGAGTGGTTAACATCCAATCAGAGGGAGTACCTTACAATAACTGGCAACCCACAGTGTCTTACTAACTCAATGGAGAAGTCACACCTTTTCCCCTCAGTTGTTAAATTGGTAAACCAGCTTCTATAGCTCAATAAATAGAACAATGCACTAACAATGAAGTCATGAGAGCACATTAAAAAAAAAAAAACTGTGACCCTTCTCTCCCATCTTCCCTCTACTTCAAGTCGTTCGTAAGCATTGGGTAAATGAATAAAGTAAATGTAAAATGTAAATTCACAGCACACTTTACAGACTTTCTCAACCCGGCATATGCAGATCGGAGGATCGAGTCTCAGCTTGTGTTCTCTGTGACACAGTGCGGCACCCAGTGCATCGTTGAACCGCAAACGCTCTATCCTCGCCAATTAACCCTACAGCCAATCCACCTCTGAAAGCATGATGTCCCGCGATTCCCACAGACTAAGCGCAAAGAAAACGGTTCACAGGAGACCTCAGATGACACGCACTGCAGAATGATGGGGACAGAGAGATCAAAACAAGCAAGAGGTAGAGCAAAACAAAACATTACGGACGTAATTCGAGCTACTTCAGATGATGATGCCCTTGGTTGCACGTCAAGCCAGCAGGAGATGAGATGTAGGCACAGCAACAGTACAAGTTCACTCATTCGGAGATCTAGAACCAAGAGTAGGTGTACAACTAGCACTGAGAGCTGTTGTATCTGCATTGCAGTTACAGTACTATTTATACACTGCATCTTCAGCAGACTGTAAGTGAATCCTGTACTGAAATGGGCTGAAAACTATAAAGATTATTTAGATCCTTCAGAGCCCGAGGGCTTGGTCATCGTGGTGTCACACAGCAAAACGCACAGGAAGCCAAGCTGAGAGTGTGAGAGGGATCCATGTGACAGGCAGGGGAGGGTGGAAGGGGAACCTTTCTAGGGGTTTGGAGAGTTCAACAAACTGGGGAGACAAAAGGAAGCCATTTCAGCTATAGAAACGAAGGAGACTAACGGCCAAAGAGAATCATCAGAGAAATTGCTGCAGGTGAATGGATTGCTTGTCCCCAGACTTTGTCCTGCCCAGAACGTTCATGCCCTTCACCCTGCTTTACAGAGACAGTCCCCTGAGGACGGAAGTCATCTGCTAACAGAAAATGCCAGAGTATAGCATGGCATTGGGACAACAATCTTGTCTTGTTTTGCACTGTATGTTTGTTTGTCTCACTTTACATACCTCACTGCACAATACACAATTTCCCCCTAGGACCAATTAAGTTCACTGACATTGTATCTTAAGTATCATATAGTATGTTATTGTACCTTATCTCACCGTATTCTATCTTAATTTATATAATTGTATTGCATCGTATTGTATTGCATCTTCAAGGGCCACCGAGTTTCCATAGATGTGCTTTGGGCCACTGGGAGACGGGCGACTTCCCACCCAGCTTGGGGGGGTTGCAGCACGGGTACCTGGCGGCGTCCTCCTCCAGGAGTAGCTTGACAAACTGCCGGGGGACGCTGAGTGACAGCACACTCTCGGCCATTTGCTCCAGCACCCGTAGGTGGTTGCCGTCCGTGGTGGGGAAGCGGTACATTCGGGACATGGTACCGCCAAAGACTGCGGGACGGGGAACACGAGGGAACACGGGGGAACACGGGGGAACACGAGGGAACACGGGGGAACCGGTCAGCACTCTCGGGCCTCGGAGACAATGACTTAAATGGGGAGAGGGAGCTGTAGGAGCCCAATTCCAAATGCCAATATAGAGGAGAAGCAATTCCAGATCATCTATTATTGATAAATTCAGCTTAAACCTCTGATACAATAAATGTACTGATGGCAAGCCGTAAGCAATAGGAGTCCTCCCCCCTTTATGCTTTCTGTTCCCATGACAACACTGGATGCCCGTGACATCTATTCCACTGAAGCAGGGCATGATAAACATACCTGGGTTTTAAATGTGCTCGTCGCACAGAATTATATCAGGCAAAACAGGACAATCTCTGTAAGACTTACAGAGTCATTCCGGAAATGTAATTCATAACTTAAAGCAGCAGTAAAGAACACAATGACAAAATAATAAACACAATTTTAAACTTGCTGTAAGTCCAGTTGGTGATCATGATGTCATCATTTCTACAGAAAATGATATATATGAAAATGACCGGAGCACCTGATTTTAGCAGAGTGTCTTTGCATAAAGATGCGCGTTTGGCCCGGGCTCCCAAGGATTCGGTCAGGCTTTCATCTACAGGCAGGACCATCTGAGACACAAGGGGGGAGTTAGCCTGTGCCGTGGCATCACTCTGAGCAGAGGCGTGTGGTTGCGTACTAGGATGTCCACCCACCCTGCCGTTGATGGTGTCGGGCAGCCGAGCCACCGGGGTCCTCTGGTCCCTCTTCTCATCCATCTGCCAGGCGATGACAGTGATGTTGCCCATCCGTTCGTTCTCAGCCGATCTTAATGAAACAAGACCTCAGTTACTAGATTGAGAACTTTCCCCCAAGACCTCCATGGAACCACAGTTACGCATTAGTCACATTTAGCTTGCATAGCTTACCGTAGTTTGGCATGGGGGTTTGTCATGGGGGTTCGACATGGGGGTTTGACATGGGGGTTTGACATGGGGGTTACCTGAGGCCCAGGTGCAGCCTGTGATGCTTGTCCTGTAGCAGGTCCTTCACAGGAAACATCGCAGAACCCAGCAGGTACATCTGATGGGAAAAACATGTGGTCAACCACATAGTCAAAGCAACTGCAGGGAGTTTCCCAGAAATCCCTGCAGGAACACACACCGTATTTAAAAAAGCGCAGCTGTGAAAATTCATGGTGTCATTCCGCCTATATACAAAACAACAGGTACTTGTTTATCTAATGAAGTTCCTCAATGACACAAAAATGTCCACCAACAAACCGTTCCCTGAGAGCGATCCTTGACGTCGTAGACCGACAGCTTGATCTGCGTCTGCTGGTTGATGAGCGAGTTCTGGAAGAAGGCAATGCTGCTCAGAAAGACAGGGTTACTGGTGCCCTGTGGAACAAGGGAGGTGAGAGGTCAGTAGAGCACCGAATTACAGCCATGACGTCTGCTCCTCTTCTTGCTTTTTATGTACAGGTAACAAATGTCAGTAAGAACGATCTGAGTACAAATGTCTGAAAATAAATCTCTGGCAGGAAGACCAGTGCGGTGTCTGGAGAGGAACTTTCTGATTTTCTGATTTGTTTTCTGGACGTCTAATCTGACCACTGCACCATCCACAGCAGAGTCGCAGTCTGATCCATTAGAGCAGGGGTGTCAAACTGCAGTCCTGGGTTGCCGGAGTCCTGTGTATCTTAGTTCTTTCCCTGTTCCGCAACAAATGATTCAGCTCAAGAGCTGTGTGGTAATTAGCACAAGGAGGTGCAAGGAGCTGAATCAGGTGTGTTAAATGAGGGGAAACCCAAAAATATGTAGGGCTCTGGCCCCCCAGGACTGGAGCTTGACACCCCTGCCATAAAGGTATTAAACACTGCAGAAAATTTGAGAAGGCGGGGACCTCTATGATCTCCGTCTGGGCGTGCTTGGTCCAGAAGGCCTGGGGGGGCGTGGTGCAGCTGACGGTCACAAACGTGTTTGGCTTGCGGTCCATCGCTGGGGTGGTTAACTCACTGCAGGCTGCGGAAGGGAGCACAATCCAGGCAGGTGACCAGAAGAATGGGTCACTTCTTTAACCTAGATTGGGGGTACTGCCAGATTATTTATTTCCTTCAGTGGGACTTGAGGAAATCATTTTACATTTACATTTATTTTGATTTAGCAGACACTTTTGTCCAAAGCAAGTACCACATTACAAACATACAAGCTGTCGGGGAGTGGACCAGGCAAAAATGAGGCCAAGCTGAGCTTCCACTGGATGCTCATACACAAGTGTAAGCGGTATTGCAGCAAGAGCTGTACAACAACTGCTAACAAAGTGAGAACCTAAGAAGACAATTCAATGATCGGAAGTCCAGCACTAAGAACATATAGGGAACACAGAGAGGCATCAGTGTTGCAGAGGAAATCCTGGAACAGTCATGCCTCTGGAAAAACAAAGTAGGTCATAGATGAACCTGAGCATATGCCTGAAATTCACCAGAAAAACCAAACCTGAGAGAGCATAGAGTTAATGTAGTGTGTCACTCATCCAATCATAGCAGGAAAAAAGATGGTGACTGATTTGAAAACATCAAGGGTACAGTTCTCAGATAGCTGGTGCAGAGAATATTCCTCTAGATCTCTGATATAACTCATCCTATGCGGTGCGGGAAAGGTATGCTTCTAAATTTGGACCCGGCAGCATTCATTGACCTGGGTGCAAGACGGGGACACTGTGCTAATTTAGGAAGCTGTGACCAAGGTTACAGGCTGAAATCCTAATCATCTAACACTGGTTTGTAACAGACATCTGAATATCCAGACAATAGTCACTGGCTGTTTGACCAGCTGCATCATTACTCTGCTCACCAAGGCTGAACTCCAGCACTGGTTCATCAGGGTCCTGGCTGTTCCCTGTAGAACAAAGAAGAGGCAGTTGAAACTGATTTCCATCGACTTCTATCAAGCCAGTTCATCTTTATGGAGAATACCTCACAAAGAGATAAGAGATAAGGCATAAGAGAGAAAAAACAGGTTTGCACAGAAAACAACACCTGCTTATCCAGGAATGAGGAGACTCATTTTCACCTGAAAGTAACAGCACGGGAGGAACGAGAGCTGAAGGCCTGCTTTATATGATGTGTCAAATCGGATTCTGGTAACCAAGGCGACGCTTCCTCACCCGCCAGTGTGAGCCCCAGCATCTCAGCGGAGAGGTCGAAAGTGTTGGCCCGGTACACGGACCAGGGGCGCTGCCGGGCGCTGTGCTCTCTGCCTGACATCTTGGCGTTGTTAGGTTTAGGGCTGGGGGGGGGGGGACGGCGATATCAGCAGCGTGGCCGAGAAGCTTAATACATGCAGGACGTCCCTATGCTTCAACACCCTCCTCCGTTGGGACTCCGTCCCTCCCTGGGCCTTGCAGTCAGGGAATGTCACGTTGGCTCTTTTCCCTGGCTTAATCCTCTCCCCGCTCAGGCACCTGCAGAGAAAAGTCCAGAAATAAGGAAGGAGAACATGAAAGGATCGTGGGCTTTGAAAAGCTCTAAGGATGCAAGGGACATTCCTCTGGACAATCCTAAACTTGTGGGAATTTTACTTGCAGAAAAACATTCTGATGGCAAATAAAGAAGGTGGGACAAAAGCAAAAGATTGGTTTGGTCGCGCCTTCTCTAGCTGCTTAGACCCACCTCCTCTACAATCTGATTTGATATCTCTCTGAACCAATCATTATTCCTTCTGCGCTCAGAACATTTTTTGTGCAAGTAAAACTCCCATGAGCCATTCCTCTACTACACTTTGAACAATACCCTCAGTACCGCCCAACCCAACACAGAAAGCCTCTCCTACTCAGAAGCTTCACAGAGTCTCTATTATCCTTGTAAACAAAACAGAAAAGAACACTTAGAGGACAGAGGAGGGCCTGATATTCCTACTCAGTCGTATCGCATGGCACATATGATATTTGCTGCAGAATATAGGAAAGAGTGGTATAGGTGTGATTGGAATATTCTTCCTCTCCTTGTAATCCTTGTTCGTGTTCCAGGTAATAAAAGGAAACTCAGCATCTTATTTGATAATCTGACCACCTCATCTGACTAGGAAATGGTGACCTCGCCTCCTCAGAGAGGCAAATTTACAAGCCAAGCAAGCAATTTCCTGCTGATAATGCAGTCAGGTTATGAGCGATTGCAGTCAAAAGGGACAAATGGCACAAATGCACAGAATGCAGAATGGTAGGATTTTTGCAGGAAGAAAAACTTGACAAAGTTTAAAACCTCCATCTGTCTGCTGTGACTGTAAGTCCTATGAAAAGGTTTCACAAAAAAGCTCCATAACAGACTCAAGACCACCTAGATATATGCAAAAGCTGAAAACAGAATTCACTTACATACAGCACTCTGTGACAGAAATACTAAAGCTGGTCTGTAGGATTGGTGGTTCTGGTTTGGCATTTCTATCACAATATGACTATTTGGTGCCTTGTTGGCTCAGTGGGCAGCACTATGGCCTCACGTTTCCAGGCCTCTGAGTTTGCTTCCTACCTCCAGCTCAGCAAGTGTCGAGTTTGCACATCCACCCCCGAACGTGGGCTTCTGCCCACAGGCCAGAAGTATGCAGCTAGATGAACAACTAGATGAAAGCGCTCATTGTGTGTAACTGAGTGCATCCCCTGTGATGAAGTGGAGTGCTCTCCAAGTTGTCCGCTGTAATGGACTGCTGTCCTGTCCAAAGTGTCCCCCGTAATGGACTAGCACCCTGTCCAAGGTGTATCCTGTAAGAGACTGCCATGCTGCCTGAAATGTCCCCTGTGATGGACCAATGTCCAGTCCATGGTGTCCCCTGTGATGGACTGATGTGGTGTCCAAAGTGTCTCCAGTGCATCCTGGGATAGGATCTAGGGCAATGTTTCTGCCTGGTAGGTCATCTTTTTTTAAGGTGACTTTTACCATTGCCACCCCTCCCCCTGCAACTTCTACAGTTGCCAACTTCTATGAGTTGTGACTTAACTACCATAGAGAGATGTGGGTCCTGAGGCTAAGCCAATCGAGAAGCACTGCTCTAGCGGCACCATGACACTAGAACATAAGAACATAAGAACATAAGAAATTTACAAACGAGAGGAGGCCATTCGGCCCATCAAGCTCGTTTGGGGAG
>JAODLC010000038.1:12678857-12699572 GCA_026781145.1 Hippopotamyrus pictus | reverse complement strand
ATTAAAAATTTTAATCATTTGACAGCCCTAATATATATATATATATATATATATATATATATATATATATATATCTCACACGTATAAAGTTATGTTTGCACCAGTAAAACACTGCTGATCAGAGTCTGAGGAACACGCATTTACAGACTACCACCCCTTCACCATTGACATTCACAGGTTTAAGACATTAACAAGTGTACCTGTGCCTCTCCCCAGGCCACAAGACAGCAACTGTGCCCAAACCTCAGGGACACAAATACATGCAAGTCTCACCTCACCCAGAGACAGGCCCTGTTCACCAGCCTAGTATATGACCATATGAGAAGCCGACCATAGAGAACATAGCCACATGTTCTTGTTCAATCCTGGTGAGGGCACCAGTCTTGAAACATAAAGTAGGACCACAGTGATAAAGCAGAAAATTGCTTACAGTACTTACAGATCTGCACATTGTGAAATGAAAGCTCAGGCTGAGATAAAACAACACATCCGACTCGGCTATCAGCCGAAACAGCAAATGCATAGGAACATTCATTAATCATGTAATCCACCCATAGACACAGACTTCATAACGTGACTGCAAGGGGCTCACAGACACCTGTTCAGAGGAGCATGTTTGGTGGGTCGAGGGGAAGAGAGGGGGTGTGTATGTGTGGGGCTTCACGCCCACGTTTGAAAAGACGAAAACAGAGGGAGGGTGCACCGCCTCATTTCCGCGCCTCTGCGGCTTCCTGTGCCCCCGCGCTCGGCGCTACTGCGCACACGTGCGGCCGCTGGGGCGCCTTCCCCGAGGAAGCTAAGCTGCGTTCTCACTCGCTTCAGTCTCCAGTGATCCGGTGGCCGCGCGAAAAAACAAACAAACAAGCAAGATCCATCTTATTTTAGTGTACCTCGGCATGCAGTTTTGCCCTTCTACTGGCCTTCAACCCAAATGCAGTTTAAATAATATAAAAGAAAGCATAAAACAACATAGAGTAATAACCTTTTTTATTGGAATGGGGAATTAGGCCATTGCCACCTAATAATTAACAACATAAAACATTCAAATATCCATACACATTAATGCTGCTTAGAAACGTTTACATCACTCTGACACAAACCTAATTATAGGAGCCACACACAAACACACACATGTATATATAACCACCAGTTAACATTTACCATAACGAGTATTTATGCAATTTATAGTAATTTAAAAACTGTAATCAACTCAGAATCTTTCCTTTTGCATTCGATCTGATGCCACTGAGTTTCTCAAACACGTTACAACCTACCCAGACTAAATCCACCATGCGGCCAATTATGTTCATGACTCCAAAACAGCACTTCTGATCTACAGTGTTGCACTTCCAGTCCCTGAAACAGGCTGATATTACAGAAGGCATGGGGATGTTTCTCGCATTACCTATAGGTGTCCCTGCAGTTTGAGCACTATATCTGCTTTATCACTCAAACTCAGCCTGCTATCCCAGGACATTTTGCTCCATCTTGAATCCCTTGACTGATTCACTGACTGCATCATCCAGCATTGTTTCGTCTGAGATAAGGAGGGCTTCTCATTGTCATTAAAGCAGACAACCATGATTTTATTGGCTGATGCTCAACTGTCACTTTGCTGGTTGTCACGTGAGTGATAACAGGGTCTGGCACCAGAATTAAAAAGCTACCCTCATTTCTCAAAGCATATGTACAATTCTGGGTTTCCCGTCTAGGGAGATGAGTGACCCACTAACGAAGCTCATACTCTACGCAAGCCCTGTGCAGGACCCACACTCTGGCTAACCCCGATTCTCAAACCCGAACTTGTAGCCTTATATTCCAGCACCTTACATCAGCTACCTATTGGCCTACTTCTGTCAGGTGAGAATCCTTCGATTCACAGATACCGTTCACGTGTATTAGTCACACCAGCAACCTAGTGGATGATGAGCCTTCTGGGATATCATAAGGTTATGCATGGACAGGTGGTCTTTTTCCCCTTCTCCACTAGTGGACTACATCTTAAATTATGTTTGCTGGCAGTTTGACTGTTATATCCAAAATCACTCACAAGTATTGCAAGCATACATGTATACCCCGTTCTGCAAAATACTTGGTCTGTTTACATTGTGTGCATTTTTTGTTACAATTGCAATCAACATACTAAAGCACAAAAATGCAATGAACCCTCCAACAGGGGTAGATCCTTCATGAAGCTCAATAAGGAAAAGTAAGCTCAGTATAAAAATATAACAGAAGCGCAAGGGAAGGGGGTGCAAGCTCTGGCGTTAAGACGACATATTACAGTCGGTGCATTTTTTAAGATCTCCGGGGGGGTGTTCAAATGAGATTGGACAGTCTGGTGCATCATGTTCCACCCGCGCACCCCTTATTCTGCATAATGCGCATCCTAGATACTCAAAAGCGTCGGTTAATTATTCCACACTATTCATCCCAGTGATGTAAACGGATATAGCTTGAGAATCAATCGGCTCCCGTCTGAAATACTGGAAGTCTATCGAAACCGTTGCATTTCCGCAGTATTACAATGCCTAGCCTTCGCTATGCAAAATGCCTCACATAAAAATGTTAAGGAAAAAGAAATCAACTTTGCTTATGAATTTTATGAAGATATTTGAGTTTTCATCTCCGGTATAAACAACATTACATGTAATATGAAAATAATTTTAACGAGTCAATGACGTTTGGTACAACATGTAAATAAATGCACAAATCAACCACGTCAATGATAAAGATTAATAACGGTAATATTAGACGATACAAATAACAAAAAAAAAAAAAAATACAAATCTGCGGTGCTTAATTTCATGTTCCAGATTTTGAATGATTTTACTATAGTAAACAAAGCTACCATGAATTAAGCCGTCCATCGCCTATTTCCAGATTACGTGGAAAATTTTCAAATCATATTGTCAATGTTATGAAATGCACTTACAGTCCTACGGGTCAGGCACACACTCCATGTCGGCGACTCGATATGCTCCGGTTTTTATTCAATCGTAGCCATTTCGCTGCATGCACCCCTTCTGCTGTTACACGGTACTCACCCCGCCCCTTGATGACGCGTGTTGACGTCTTGTCGTCATCACGGGGCCCCGCCCCTTACAAAGGCCACGGCAAGACCCCCTGACTGGCGCTGAAGCAAATACGCCGCAATTCTCTGTGACAATGACTTTATAGCGGCCGCAGTAACATCACGTGTGTTAGGGCAGCTCGACCTGATATGCTTAGTGACACTCACAACATGAATAACCTGTTTTTAAACGTCAAATTCACCGCATATCCCATACTTCAACAAATTGTGGTAATTTTCGTTTTCTTGAATTATTATTCATGCATAAAATTAATAAAAGGGTTTGGATTCTAACCTTCAGCGAATTTGTATTTCCCAAAAAGTTAATTGACACAACTGAACGAAATTAGCACGTTAACGGAAAAAAGCTATATTTAGAAAAATACCTCATTACGGTTTCGATTATGTCATCCGCTACTGACTGGGTTAAAAATATAACCATGCTACCATCTTGTGGTACTAATTTGGTATTTTTTAACATTGCGTGAACTGGGAAATGCTGGAAGAGTCTACCAGAGAACAGGGTTTCAGTCTTATGTGTGATGCTCGTTTAATTCCACGATTCAAAAACATTACATTTCCTTAGACCTGGAAAGAGTAGATGTCTGTATTTTTATGTGTAGACCTTTTGTTACAAAATGTAACAAAATGTAAAATTCTGGTCTTAAACAATAACACGACTTATCTGTGTAACGGTAAGCAAGTTAGTGTAACACATTGAACTAGTTTAGTTAAACATACCCATTGTAGCATTTATGATTTCGTACTACTAAGAAATACGATAGGTAAACCTTTAATGGGTAACAATTCTATCAAAACGCCCCTACAATATATTTATTAATCCTAATATCCCGGTTCCTAGTACTAATATTGTTCCAGCCTTCCATTTACGGCTCGGTTTTTTCTTTCATGGCTCTAATGCGACACCTGCTGTTCACTGATCAGGACCAAATTGGAAAAAGTGAAATCCTGTGAATAAAACAACATCGATTGTTAAAATGAGACTAGATGCTGCAAGTACCAGCAGTGAAGTATAGCCATGACTGCAGGACAGTGACTGAATAGCAACCGACCAACATCATAGATATGGTTGGCTAACATCGTAACATGAAAATGTTATAACACCAGTGAAACGAAATGTTGCTGAATTTGCCATTTGCACAAACACTGCTAGGTTGGGATGTTTCTTTTCCCATGCTCTTCCTTGATGGATGGATGGATAACACCATATCAAGGTATCAGGTTTAGCAATCTATTGTCAATAAATGGCATTTCTCAACGAAGCCAGTCACATGTAGAGAAACAAGCCAACACCTCAGCGTGCCCTGTTCTTCTCCTCCCCTCTGTGGTCTGCTGTAGACATATATGAGAATTTGTGAGATGGGGCGGACTTGTCTCTTTCCATTTTTCAGAACATCAGCAGAGAAAATAATACACAGCAGAAATAAGGTTAAAAAATGCCACATAACAATGAATTACTATTGAAGAAGGTGCACCAAAGCACCAATCCACTTAAGACTAGTTAATCAGTTCTGTTACATAACAAATTACAGCAATATTAAATGTATTCGTGTATCTTTTATGCAGATACAGAATGATGTATACAAAACAGGGAATATATCTTCTTGCCAGTATATCTGACCATTGCTTGAAATACAAAATATTTTATATCCTTAGCCAGACTGAAAAAGCAGGAAATCCAAGAAGAATGTTGGCATCCTGAGCATGTTGGTTCTTTTTTGGTTAAAATGGACATAGAGTAACATTTAATGAGATTGTTCCGCTCAGGCTGTAGGGCTGTCATAGCCACTGTTTTGCATGTTTAAGTCTCCTCTGGGTATTCAGGTTTCCTCCCACACACATGCTGTTGAGCTGAACTGTGACCTGATTTGTGTTAGTGAGTGGGGGCGGGTCCTGAAACGGTCACGTGCTTTGCATGATCTCGAGTGCTTCCGCCTTACCTGGATAAGGGGCAGCTTAAAAGGAATGGAGAGGTACAGGATTCTAACTATAACCTCTATCGCACTGATGCGAGAAGTGAGACACTGATACCTGCTGTGGGTGATCACGCATCATTGACTAATTTTACCCAAAGGGAGACAAGATTCCTTTATTCGCAAATACAAAAAGTACAGGTGCAGGTGGCGGTGTTCTGACGAGTTGAGCTGCCTATCGAGAAGTACGTGCTATCGAGCCTTTCTGCGCATGTGCAGTTCCACTGTCTTGGGATTAGGGTTAGGTTTTAGGGGTTAGGGTTAGAGTAAGGGTTTTAGGGGTTTTTGGGGGGTTACGGTTAGGGTAAGAGTTAGGGTTGGGGCTATCGATTAGCACTACGGTATAGCCTAACTCGACAAAGTAGCTCAACTCGACAGAATAGGGGCATGCAATACACAATTAAACATAAAAGACAAAACTACAAAGAACAATGTACTAACTCTAGATAATGGAATAAAAGTCAACCACAGATAGAATTATTAATAAAATGGCCTATAATTACGCATAAAAAGGTTAAATAAAGGTGAGACACCTGCTGGGACAGGGTATAAACAGTTTTACGATACGTGCTTAATAAATACGTAAACAAACAGACAAGCAAACAAACAAACAAATTCGTACAATGACACCTATTCGCACAGTAATACCTATAAATATAATGCAAAACATTTCCCATGAACGCCCTACCACCTGAAGTCATCATATATACCGTGCATAATTATACCATATGCAATGCCATTCTAAAAATAATGAGCTTTTATGTATTTATGTTTATATTTTTCGATTTTATAAGTTGTACAAATTTAGTTTACACAGATTTAAGTATGAACTTCATAGTCTAGCTATTATTAGCAGATTTGGTATCTTCAGATAGGCTATCAGTTACGCTTAGAACCTATGGCAAACCTTACTTAAACAAAACTGTATTATATAACAAAAATGTAATTAAATATCCGTGTTTTGAAAAGAGATCAAATCTAAGGTGTCTTGCTGGTTGACCGGAATGCACTGAAGTACTTCCAAAAGTGACAATTGCTGGGTCCCGCCCAGGACGGGTGTGGCTCAGCGGCTCATCAGGTAATAACGCCGAAACTGCGCTCGGCGGAGTTAGTGCACAAACACATGTGCAAGACAGACACTAATCAGTTTTATATAAAAAAGGAACCGTTTATCTTAAAGATTTAAAAAACGTCTGCCTACAATGCTATTTATTAATAACAATATATAGATTTAAGCTTGTATTTCATAATTTACTTTTCGTGATATCCTGTAAAAAGACATAACGATTTTTGCTTTTAAGTTAATTAGAAGTGTATCGCCTCAACCTTGATGCAAATGGACAAACTTTTTAAAAGGAACTGCTATGCAGTTTTTCTGATCTTTTTGGTAGTCCATGCGTCCTGGGGGCATGTATCAAATGGAAATCAGTCTGGTACAGAGGACGAGTCGGAGGATGAACAGGAGCAGAATCTGCCTGTGTTCACGCTCAACTACAGCCGTATACAGATGCCGCTGGAAATCACGCTGTGGATCCTTTTGGCGTCATTTGCCAAAATCGGTATGTTGCATTTGCGTTCATCGTTATATTAGGATGACTGCGTGTTTGTATTGTTAGATATGTTTGTCAACTTCCCAGACGATCAGTGTGAAAGCTTTGTCGGTCAATAAGGTGGCCACATTTTAATGTTTTGAAATCTTATTTTCATTTATTTATTTGTTTATTTTGAGGTTTCAATGTTTACGAAAGGATCACTATATGGATTCCGGAGACGTGCTTGCTGATTGGCGTTGGACTGATAGTGGGTGCCATTATGCATTCTGTACAGGAGCGACCCCCTGCGGTGCTTACATCCAGGGTCTTCTTCCTGTACATTCTGCCCCCCCTTGTGCTGGACTCAGGCTACTTTATGCCCATCAGGCCTTTCATTGAGAACATTGGCACCGTGCTATGGGTTGCGGTGGTGGGAACGCTATGGAACTCTATTGGGGTCGGCTTGTCCCTCTACGCCGTCTGCTGCATCGATTTCTTTGGCGTGAGGGACATCAGTGTGCAGGAGAACTTGCTCTTCGCCTCCATCATCTCGGCTGTGGACCCCGTCGCAGTGCTGTCCATCTTTGAGGACCTCAGCGTCAATGAGCAGCTCTACATCGTTGCACTGGGAGAGTGCTTGTTTAGCGACGCTGTCACTGTGGTGAGAATGACCTTGGCAAATGCAGGATGAAATAAAGCACAACTTAAGGCACATGGAAGTTTTACTTACTAAGCAGCTAGAGGAGCTGGGACCAACCAATCAGATGTCTTGGTACCGGCTGCTGTAGTTGCTTGGACCCACCTCTTCTGCAATCTAATTGGTTATCTGAACCAGTCATATTTCCTTCTGCCCTCAGAACATTTTTGTGTAGGTAAAACTTCCACGAACCAACTTTAGTGATGTTCTGGCTCCTGTAGCTCATCAAGTGGAGCATTATGCTAATTCCAGGATGTGCATCTCAGTTATAACCCTTACTGTTTGTTGCTTGGAAGAAAAGCATCAGATAAATGTATTTTTTTTGTGAGGTAATACATGCAATAAATAGATCTTTCCTCTCCTGGCCAGGTGCTTTACGATATGTTCACCTTTTTGGCTGGTATGCCAAAGGTGGAGTCTAGGGACGTCTTCCTGGGTATGACACGCTTTCTCGTGGTGGGTGTGGGGGGCCTGCTTTTGGGTGTCCTGTTCGGTTTTGTGGCCGCCTTCACCACGCGCTTCACGTCCAAGGTGAGCGAGATTGAGCCACTCTTCGCCTTCATGTACAGCTACCTGGCCTACCTAGTTGCGGACATGCTCTCCACCTCCAGCATCATGGCGTGAGTACCCGCCGCACCAGGATTCATATCCCCCTTCTATGTGGAAGGGTGGCTACCACAGATGTAGCATTAGCAACATACCCTTCTGTTGGCCTTCAGCATTGTGACCTGTGCCCTGACCATGAAGTACTATGTGGAGGAGAATGTGGCCCAGAATTCCTGCACGACCATCCGCCATGTCATCAAGATGCTCGCCACATTGTCTGAGACGGTCATCTTCCTATTCCTGGGTGTGGTCACTGTGACAACAGAGCACCAGTGGAACTGGGGATACATGCTGTTCACACTGTTGTTTGCTTTTGTCTGGAGAGCATTAGGTAAGCAGTTCTGTGAGCAGAAGGGTGTGTATGTGTGTGTGTGTGTGTGTGCTCGAGCAGGTATACCTTACTTTATGGGGACACAATGTCCCCAGAACATGATGAATACCCTTATGGGGACCAGGGAAAACTCAATTTAATAAAAATCTGTGACTGCAATGAAAAAACTAAAATGCAAGAACTCTTGGTATTTTGCTTAGTTACTTATGGTTAGGGCTGGGTAGGGGTTAAGGTTGTCATAGTTAGCACAGAAATGAATGAGCGGTACCCATAAAGATATGTTTACGTGACATGTGCGTGCGTGTGTGTGTGTGTGTGTGTATGAGTGTGCACGTAAAATGTAATTTTATTATTTTTTTCAAATAATTTTTAAGGCAGATTTTTGTGAAATCTCATTTATTATATTTCACTGATACTCCAGTGTATAACATTTCTGCCCCCCCCCCCCAGCTGTTTTTATTCTTTGTTGTTTCTTTATTCCTTATTACATTCTTTTGCTATGTTTATTTTGTCACTGTTTATTTTGCCCTGTCTTCTCACTGGGTTCATTTCTGTACAGACTGTCCCCGACTTACAACCTATGCAACTTACAGTGACTTGCACATATGACTGAAGTAAATGTGGGTAAAAATACATTTCAGGCGGCCGTAAACCCGGCAGCTCTAAGCTAGTCGTAAGTCGGGGACAGTCTGTATTTCTTCCTAGAAGCTTGCTGCTACATTAGAAGATGACCCCATGACTCCATCCGTTCCCAGGTGTTGTGGTGTTGATGCATGTCATTAACCCTTTCCGCACCATCGGCTTCAACTACAAGGACCAGTTCAGCCTGACGTACGGTGGCCTGCGAGGAGCCATCAGCTTTGCTCTCGTCTTCCTCCTCCCCCAGACCATCGTCTGGCGCAGACTCTTTCTTACTGCCACCGTCACCATCATCATATTCACCGTTTTCATCCAGGTAATGTATAGCCCAGTGCTGATAGACTGGCAAAGACTGACTCTTAGACAAAGCCTGACTTGAAGATTAATGTGTACTCAATCTAATGAGATGCACTGTACTTCAGATCATTGTGTACACTTTAATCATTATTGAATCTGTTGGTTTTTGAAAGAATAACCAAGTTGAATTAAATGAATGCTTAAAAATGTGTTAATGGTCGATAAATCCAGTAATAACTCAGGAATGAATCGATTTTCCACAACTGCTATACCAGTGCAGAGTCATGATGAGCCTGGAGTCTATCCCAGGATGGGGCACAAGGCAGGGGCCACCCTGGATGGGATGTCAGTCCACAGCAGGGTCACACTTCAGAGATACCTTTTAGGATCGTGCTTAATGCTGAACAACCAACAACAGTAGTGGCTATCCTGGCTATTAATGGATACGCTTCAGCAAAGATGAAGCAGTTTTTCTCATTTGGCTTTTCATTTGTGATCTGAAACAGGGAATCAGCATCCGACCCTTGATCCAATTCATAAATGTGAGGAAAACCAATTGGAAACTGGAAACTATCAATGTTGAGATACACGTGCGGGTAAGAGGCTAATCTTTAGACTTACTTGTCTTGTCTGCCCCTATTCTGTTTGCACAATTACTGAAACTCAAAGTACTTTTTGGTTCACTTCTGGTGGCCCTAAAATCAGCATCCTGTATGTTCATCCAGGCGATGGAGCACACTGTTGTCGGAATTGAGGACATCTGTGCTCAGTGGAGTCACCATTACTGGAAAGACAAGTAATAGCCTGACTGGTGGTAGCTTTTTGATGATTTACCCATATGAAATGTGGAATGAGCAGTGATGCTGCTTTTAGCTGGATTCTAGTTGTTAAACCGGACTCTTTAAATACAGGGACAGAGCATTAAGACACACTTGTATGTGTGTCTGCTATCACTTTGTTGAACTTCAGTCAGTAGTTTCCATATTCTTTTCTTTTGCCCTCTGCTGGTGACCCTGCCCAGATCTTCTCATGAAGCTCTTTCTCTTACCCAGTCTTCCTCCCGCCCTTTATCATAGCTTAAGAGCAGCGTTTCTCAAACCAGTCCTCGGGGACCCCTAGGTGGTCCACATTTTTGCTCCCTCCCAATTCCCCTGGACTTGGGAGGGAGCAAAAACATAGACTGTCTGTAGGTCCAAGACTGGTTTGAGAAACACTGCTTTAGAACAATGCTGAGAATGATGATAAAAGATGTCAAATGGAACATCCATATCGTCACAGGGCAGTATATTTTTCAGTTATGTGCTCAATACGGAGTACTAGTACTTACCATTTTATAATATGAGCAATGGCAGTGAACAATGGGCTAAAAAAATAGAAGCAGGTTTTTTTTAAAGTCGACAATTTTGAGTATGGGTGTGTAATTAGAGCACTTAAAATCTATTCCATCACAGGACTGCAGTTAATTTCAGTTAAATGGAATGAACTGGGTGTCAGTAAGGATCTGTAAGTGAGTTTGGATGCTGGGCCAAAGTTCTGTAGTGAAATGGATTGCCAATGTTACCTCCCCTTGATTTAGACATCCCCACCGGCTGTACTTCCAGTTAACTGCACTCCTGCATGCTTGTTACAGACAGGGGTTATGTTATTTCATTTATGATTTAATGGATGGGCAGTTTTCTGCTCTGATCCCTGCACACAGGTTACAGAAGTTTAATGACAGGTTCATCAGATGGATCCTGATCAGGGACAACCAACCAGAATCGAGCATTGTATCTCTTTATAAGAAGCTGGAACTGCAGAATGTCATGGATATTCTGGAACCTCCTGCAGTTGGTGACTCGCTATCTCCCGATACCCCAAAGTGAGTCATTCTTCTGCTGCAGCTTCGTTTACAGTCCATTGATCTTATTTCCGCTGGTCGCAGTTCCTTTCTCTATCCCTCCTTTTACTCTCTAATCTCACTATTATACGTCGCCAATGTCGGCTTCACATTCCTACACTTACTAGGTTCTATAAGGTTCTGTGTCATTTCTCAGCTGCATGAATACTGTTGAATATTAGCAGGTTGAGAGACTGCTTACGATACATGGCGTTTATGAATTAGCATTTTATATCGCTGAATTACCAGTCAGGAAGAATCTGCCTCCAAACTGAAGAAGAAATTCTTGGCAAGCGACCTGAGGAACATGCACAATCTCTTGTCGAAGAACATGTACAAGATACGACAGAGGGTGAGTCATTGCCGTATTCCCTGCATGGATATCTTGTAAACAAACACTTATACAACTTATATCTTTGCAGATCTGCTATATAATTCCTGATTTCTGAATCTTTTGCATACTTACTAGGACTCCTTGTAACTCCTCTGTGGTATCTCATAATTATATTGTCTTCTAAAATTGTTATGTATGTATATAAAAAAGGCAGCGTACTCACTATAAGAATTTTTTGTCTGTGACCATGTCAACACTTCACTACCAGATGTGGTTGGCTAGGAGATGGAAAAGACAAAGCAAGGGGGTGGTTTTACAGCTACTCCAGCCCATGCCAAATACAAGACAAGCTTGACAACATTCATTTCCTACTATTACATGTGGGGAGCTGTGAAACCGATCTCTGAAATTGAGGTTATAGAAAAGACACAGCAGTATTACTATAGAATGTCACATGAGATTATACGCCTAGTACCATGTTTTTGTTCTAATCGGCAGCTCTTGTTGCAGTCTTTAAGCGCTTTCCTTCCTTTTAGATTTCAGGCCTACACATGTGCAAGAGCGAAGCCTTTTTCTAAATTCAATTAAGCGCTTATGTGTTAACGTTCCTGTTACCTCTAAGTATCTAATGAGCATATTCATGATGGTGAATAATTTCAAACGCCCGTGTGTTTCCATCAGACGGTATCTTACACAAGCAAGCACGCCTTGCCCGACGAAACCAGGACCAGGGAGATCTTGATGCGGCGGCATGCCAGCGTTCACCACAGCCTGAGAGGCGTGGGGGGGCTGCACAAGGTGCGGTGGGGAAGCTTGGAGAGGCTTATTGTGTTGCGTTGATTTCAAAGCAGGATTGTATTCCCTTGTAATTATAGGGGTGGTTTCACTTCACTCTTCTCATTCATTTCCAGAGTTTAGCAACCACACAGAGATATTTCTCCCTCCCTGCTCAGAGGAGATGGGAACACACCTCAGCTTCTAAGAGATATCCTATTTCTGGTAAGTTTAAGAATAGTATTGTCATTGTCAAGGTGTCATGGAGTACATGTATTAACTACCATAAACACAGCACAGTGTTCACATTTTTGGTTTCTGTGTTGCTTTACTGTTCCTGTTGTATCTAAGAATGTTTAGGGTTTTTTTGGTGTTTGGATTATGACCCGATTTGGAGAGCCGCTGTCTGTGTGCCCATGCAGGAAACTTTGGGGCAGAGGTGGAACTGGACCACCCTCTTGCCAGTCCCAGGTCCAGACTGCTGAGACGATCTACATCCCTTGGCGTGCGGAACTTGGGAGCCCGCCGGGATATGGCTACAAACGCGGCCATCGCTGTGGTGAAAGACCACAGGGGGCGACACGGGGCTCGTCGGACGTCCCGTCCAGGCTCCAGTCAGTCCAGGCCTCCTTACCCCTGCCCTGCCCGTCAGCACCACCTTCAAGACCCTGTGAACAATAGTAACAACAGGATTGAGGCAAGCGACAATGGAATGTGGAGCCCTTTGCTCTGACTGCTACCATGGAAACCACGGAATCTGCAGAAGAGCATAATCAGACCAGTGGGTACTGTACATGACCCAGTGTTTAATGCCATTGCGTCGCTTCCCAGATCTCTGCTGCAAATTGACCTTGAATCAGTCAGGGACCATTCATAGGAGAACTGTACCGGAACATTCTAGGTATTTTGCTTTCATATTCCACAACTCTTTTAGCACTCCTGTTTTGAAGAGGGCATACCATAGTGCTATTCACATTGTTTTAACACAACTCACCTATAATATGTGCTGGAACATCACAGCAGAACACAATACTGTCTTAGCTAGGAGCACCTGCACCCAAAGGCTTTGTCTGATGATATTGGTAGCAATTTGCAGCTAAGTATCAGATATTAAGTACCTTCAGTATCATTCAGCATTAGTAAAACTTCTGGATTGTTTTGGGGAAATCAAAACAGTGGTTGTGGCTTTTGTTCCTCATCACTGGAGGGATCACTGTTCTGTGCGATCATCGGTCCTTCTGCGGCCACAATGTCACATCCCCACAAAGCATGTGCTACCTAAAAAGCACCACCAAAGGAGACAGTTAAGCTGGGTAACTACCACCAAACAGAAATTACAATTTAATAATTCTGTATTAATAGGCAGGAGCCACAGTGTTGGCTGGATGAGATAAATGCCACCCCCAGTGTAGAGGGTCCCGCAGCCCCCATCATTCGCTGTTTGATAGCCCTGGGACTGCATGTGTGGGCCTCGAAGTGCTACTTGTCACGTGTGTTTTGATCCTGAATAAATAATACAAGTGAAATGAGAAAGAACATCATGTTTTCCTTATTGTCTCTTTGTCAAAACACTAAGTAATATACCAATATGTCATAATAATACTATTTTAGAAATCCATATTTAATTATGTCCATATTTATAAAAATATAATACATATATATAATTATGTAATTAAAACATTTATATCTTTAAAATATCTATATTTTATATTGCATAATTGAATATAACATTTTATTTCTGTTAAGTTCGGGTCGTTGAGAGTACACCATAAATAAAAATATACTATTTAATACTGATAATTGTTCATTATAATATCTGTGGATAAGCGGTTGATAGATGGATGAATGCACCTGAGCAAACATCTCTTTGTGAGGTTACTTTTATACCTGCACATATTGTATGGCCACTTAAAGGACACAGAGATTTATTGTTTTTTGATTTTATTATAAAGTAGTGCACACAGACACACAGATTAGGTATCTATGTCTTTGTGAGGACTCTCTACCCTAATACCAACATGACAACCTTAACCCCTATCCAGCCCTAACCTTACTCATAAGTAACCAAACAGAATACAGGCAAGTCTTTTGGCATTTTTAGTTTTTTGATTACTGACACAGATTTTTATAAAATTGAAAATCAAAAAAGTGGTTTTTATCAATGTAATGTATATCTGACCACACACATACAAATACAGAGGGAGACCTAGGAACATCCATCCATCCCAGCATCACCCAGACCCATTTCATTATTTTTTTTTTTTTACTACTTAGTATATTGCACATTTTTCAACAAGTCACACTACTGGCTATAGATCTTTGTTCATGAATGCCAGGCTGAGTGCTGAGACCCTTCATTATGCTATAAATTGACATAGGCTACATGCAACTGAAAATGTTCTAATTCTGCATGGGGAGCTTAATACTTTACAATAATCACAATAAAAAATGTATTAAATTTGTATTAATTTATCTTAAAGATATAAATTAATATATTGAGAAAGATGGCATAGGTAATATGTTGTCACACACTATTAGCTAAATCCATTTTTATTTAAATTCAAAAGTTTGAGAATGTCATTTAATTAGGCAGAATAGGTTACGTAACTCAGTAATACATTAACACACAAACAAAAAAAAAACATTATGGCAATCCGGATAACCTTGCCAAGTCGGCCTCCCTTTGTTACGTTGTCCCACATCTCAAATCTCCTCATTACATCGGAGCATCTGTACTGTGTACTTAGCTGCACTACTTACATTCCGTATTCCTCTTATCTATCTTTGTGATTTGCCCAGTTACGTAACAGATTTTGGCACCCCCATCAATGGTTTCCAGTTTATCCCATTTCTCGCTACTCAACCAATCCTGGTAGCTTCCCTTAAATTGAGATTAAAAAAGAGGTATGCTTAAATGAGATTACACTTTTATCTTTAATGTGTTAAGTAAAATCCATCTCTGTTCAATTTAGCTGTTATTTTGTTATGTGGCATAAGCCTATCTGAAGTTTGCATGTCCTCAAAACCACAAAGCATTCATATGGTATTTAATGCTTTTAGCTGCACTGGTTCTGCAACTATGGTTTTATGTAAACCGTTTCCCTCAAAGATCAATACTGATATGATTTACTTTAAAACGATCGTTTTAAAAACACGTAATCATATTAGATGCATTACTGGTGTATTAAATGTATTGCTGTACCGAATATTAGATCTGTAGTTGTTTTTAACATAATTTTTTATAGGGTGTAAGCCTCATACTATTGGTCAGTCAAGAGATATTATTATCTCACCAATAATGGCTTGTTCCCTACTGGGGTTTCCTCTGTCTTCTGGAATTTTCCGTTTCCTTCACAATCATGTGACCCATGTGATCCTAGCTCTACAGTCGGAGTGGAGGGACACGCAACAATGTCACCAATCGCTTACCCTTTATGTTTGCTCTGGTTGGTGTCGAACTACTCAAGAAGATGCTTCTCCTTTGGACAGGATGATGCAAAAGTAGGGCCAACAGATGGAGGTATAAAAAAATATTGCATAACATTTAGGAGGTGTGTAACAGACCTGGCAACAAAATAAAAGGCAATGAACAAGATGTGCAATGAGATGTATATGTATGACATCTACAGTATGAGTCTATAGGACTCCTATGAGGGAAAAAAAAAAGTTATGCAAGAAAGTACCTTTTTTGTCCGATTTATCACAAATAAATGATTATATATGATTATTAGATGTTAGCAGAAGTAATTGAAATTGACTTAATTTCAATACAGGCCTGCCCTGAGGTGCGTGGCAAAGTGATAAAACGATACTCTGCAACGAAGTCTTTAAGATTTGACTGGGAATTCTATGAGATGCGATTTTGTTTTCTCTTGAGAAAAACTATGAGAAGTGTAAATGAAAAACCTAAGTCTCATCTTCGTACTGTAGCGACTTCATTTTCATCTTTGAGAAACAGAAGAAGAAAACCAGATCTTTCTACTTACTACCTCTAGGGGCAAGATGACACAGTGATTTAAACCAAAGGTGAATCCACAGAAAATAACAACCATAACCTTTACAGCCTCATTGGAAGATAATTCAGCAGCATGACATGTACTTTTCTTCTGAATGTGTCACAGATTTTCTGCACTGCTGCAGCAGTCATTTTAGTCCCATCAATTTGTAGTGCAACATCAGATCTTGTGTGGTTCAGCAATGCTCTTGGGAGGATAACTTTTGCATCCATCCATCTTCCAAAAACACTTAACCAATCAAGCTTATCCCAGGAAGCACAGGCCCCAAAACCTGGACAGCCCACATGAGATGGCAGTCCATCATAGAGCAGACGTACAATACGTTCAGTATTCTAAACAATTTAAATCTAACTTATGGTATGATGGGTTGATACCCTATCCTGGGTTATTCTGGGATAGGCTGCAACCCTGCACAGAATAAGCTGGAACCAAAAATGGATGGATGTAAGTCACGTATGTTAAGGGAGAGGGAGGAAACCCAAACAATCACAGGGGGATTATATACCCAGAACTCCCCACACACTGAGCCGAGGGCAGGATTCGAACCCAAAACACTTGAGGTGTTAGGATACAGTGCTAATATATGGTGCTTCTTGGGTACCCTGATTTACATAAAGAATGATGTCAATTTGTTCCTTATGACATCATTAAACAGAACAATATTCAAAATACCTGAGAAAACACAATTACAGTATATGTGGTGTCTAGTTATAGAATAATATAGGTATCCCAGTGCTTAACGTTTACCATCAGCACAGTAACTGATTCAGGTCTGTATCCCCAGTGTGTAAGGAAACCGAATTTCACTGCATTGGCAAAATACCGAAGCACCACTAGGGGGAAATCTTGTTCTATCTGTTGCAGGGATTTATGATTTTTTTTCCCTTTCTTTCCATTTTTCTCCTTTTTTCTCTTTCGCAGAGGGTTGCATATAGTTAAGGAATCTAAAGGTTTACATCAGTATCAGCCCTCGCACATCTGTGAGGTTTGGCCGTAATGGTTCAGAGCTGCGGGGGATGGATTTGTATTTAGTTTATTTCTTTTATTATTTACTGCCACGTTTTCCCCTGATGATGTGCATTAGAGTACTTACGGGTGAAAAGAAAAGTTTCACGCCTCTGACTTTATAACGGATGATTTGTGATCGTGCTTTTTTTGAGGGAAATCGAGGGCTGTCGAGAATGCTCCTTAAAGACCTGTTGCCAGCTGTAATCCCCATATTACAAAGGATAACATTCTGCCTTATATACTGGCAAATGTGAAGAGGAAAGGGGGTTTATGACAGACCGGGGCTACAATCTTAGCACAGAAAGAGGCAACTGGACTGCCTGTTTCCCTCTGCCTGGCCGTCGTGTCCAGATAACATGCATACCAATGCGGCGTGTGTGTGTGTGTGTATTACCTGCTCTGCTAGTGTTTTTCATGATTGCTGCTTGACTTAAACAAATGCATTTAAGGACACCAATATTTTTATGCTCTTTATCCAGAAAAACAGGCACCAATGAAGATATGCTGAATAGTTGTTGTGTTATGTTTGGACCTCTAGAGTTTTTGTCTAGTTAACTTGACTTTGTTGCCGAAGAAGTACAATGCCTTGTTCCTCAGGCCTTGCAACTTTTATTTTAGCTCAGCCGAATGCGAGTCACCTTGCGGAGTTCTAATAACTGTATAATAACTCACAAGGGGTGCTGGTGTCTTGTGGTTTATATGAAGGACGCGAAGGACTCCCAAAATAAAAACAAACTTACTCAGAACAATATCACATCTGAAACTGTAGTGAAATACAATAATTACAGGTCCGAACAGGTCCAGTAACGTGTATCACAATATTGTCTTACAGTGATAAATATTATCTGTGATGATATAAATATTATCTGTGATGATATAAATATTATCTGTGATGATATAAATATTATCTGTGATGATACAATATATCAGTTAGTGCCGCATCAATCATCTTCTGCTAGCGTCGCTTTGTTCAGCGCAGTGCGTTCTGTTACACACTCAGCGTGCCTTTGTCTAACTTTACAGTACTGCGGCCCGGCGCTGCACCTCGATCGCCCTAAAAGCCACTGATCCCGCTGACATCTCCTCATTCTTTTTTGACTTCCCAAGACCCGTTCATAAATCCTTCTTTTCAGTCAATCTGCTTTAAGCTTCTTTCGAACCCGTGCACTGAGGTTTGAACACCTGAACGCTGCAGCGTATTTACAGTGCGTCATCACTAAACCACTCTGTTATTCTACAGCTCAACATGCATGTCAAGGGCAGATGTCATTACAGCAATGTATGTATTACCTGAATGGTATTCAAGAAAAGCACCATTTGTGTAAAATTTTGATTTATTAAATTTAAATGTTTTATAATGATCATGTACAGAATTTACCGTGGTGAATTACAAATTGTCAGTTGTATTTTTAAAAAGGTACATTTATTTGAAGTCACGGAGCTTACAAGGAGAACCGCAATGAAACACTCAGTGTTACTTATATGCAGTCTTATTTACATAATCATCTACATGTAAGGTGCATTAATTCTTATGATTATATTTAGAGTCAGCTAAATATTAATTGAAATTTTGACAACTCCATCACTTCCAAACTCTGTATGAAAATTAATTAATAAAATAAAATGTACATTCTTAGCTCTGTGTTTCACTGTGATCTAAAACTAATTCAAATTTCTTTACAGGGATCAAACCCTTAAAATTCTGACACGTGGAACTTCGGTGTCAGGGATGCTACGGTGCCAAGTCAGTATGTCACTATTTTCCCGTTTTACTGCCTAACTATGTGCTAATTTCTGCTGCAATGACATCGCTGCCTGTCACTTCTGTTTCAGTCTCGCCGTCCGGTTCAGACATCTCTGTCACTTCGGCCCCCGATCGGACGGCTTGATGTTTTTAAGGTGGATTTTAATGAATACCGTGTCGTGTTCAATCACAGAGCCTGGTTAATTTGTTTCACATAATCGGCTGGCAGATTCATTAAGTGTATTCTGATTCTCTGGTCCGTCACCTCTGCCTGAGTTTCCGCTGCTCGTGCAGACTGTGTGAGTCTGCTGCTCCTCTTCATGGTCATCTTTGTTGTCCCGGAGAGATGGTGCTGGCCCGGACGACGGCTGTGGCCACAATAGTCCAATACTCCTTCTCCCCTTCTGTTACATTTCCACCATTTTTGAGTTGAAACACTATTCCAAAGGCCAGCTAGTCTCAAAGTGCAGTGGGACTCCTAAATGTACAGTGCTTTTCAAATAAGCTGTGTTTTTGCCTGAGATCGACATGATTTTTTTCTGTTTTTCTGAAATCTGCTCCAGTGAAATTGCACCCACATGGTAGAAGCTGTGGCAGCTTCTGCTCTGTCCCGGGTGTGACACTAACGTGTCCCCCTCAACGTCCCTTTAAATCTGGTTAATAAACTTAGGTGACACTTTCTGTTCCTGAGTCTCGCACAGCACATACACGTAGAGCGATGCTGCTGTGTGCTGCTCGTCGTGTATCAGACACGAATCCTGTGCAGGCTGCTCTGCCGGTCACACGAGGATGGCGTATTTTGGTGCGGCTCCAAGGCACACCCCCGTCCCCTCGCCTTTGCACCATTTGCCAGGACAAGGCAGACCCGCGAGGTATAATTACAGAGCCCCCACTAACAGGAGCGCGGGAAATTATACTCAAAATAATGTTTCTTGGTTTAAGACCTTCCCCATGCCAGAAGCTCGTACATCCGCTATGTTTTCTGTGGGGTGGGGCCGCATAGCCGGCCCGTTCCAGCAATCAAGAACCTCGTTCTTCTTTGGATTGGGGTTCCGGGGGGCTGGTGGGGTCGACCCGCCGTGTTTCAGGTCCCGCTCCACGCGGTAGCGGGATTGGAAGGGTGGGTGTGAACAAAAACGAAATGGCAATGTAGTGTTGTGCCGGTCCTTAGCGAGGGGGAGGCAGACAGAACCTGCTGTGGGCTTGCTTGCAAGGTGGTGGACTCACAGAGTTGAGGTCTCCTGTGTAAAAATCCATCCATTATCCATTCTTATGACCAGCATGACATATCATCGTACCTTTATGTATATTGCAACACTGTAAAATAGTTGTGAACCTGGATGAAAGCAGCAGTCTTAGACCTTGGCGATACCTTCCATCCCAGAGCATTGTTAGCGTGCTCTCATCCCCTCCTCTTTTCCATCCAGCACTCACCTTGTCACCCCCCCCCCCCCGACAACCCCCCGAATCCCTGTATCTCATCTGGCCGACCCTTTTTGTCTACATAATGAGTTTAGTGATTGCTTGGTGGCCTATGCCTCCTACCCCCTTGCCACTTCTGTGAGGGTTAATGAAGATCTGAGGGATCAACAAGGGGCTGTTAAACGTGCCATTAACAGGGCTGCGGATGGGGGCCCCGCCAGCCACACCATTGTGCCTAGCAGTGGGGATCGCGTGATGGGTTTTGTCAATCTGCGTGGACCAGCTGTGTGGAGAATGAAACGCGCATTACCTCCTTCTCCATCCCTATCTGCATTCACCACCCCCTCCCCCCACCCCCCCCCCCCCCCC
>JAODLC010000038.1:12595888-12626569 GCA_026781145.1 Hippopotamyrus pictus | reverse complement strand
GGGGGCGGGGGGAAGGGGGGCCGGGGGGGGGGGGGTCGCAGCGTATGGCTGAGCAGCAGGACAGCTCTTCCTCTCTCCGTAATCAGCCCCCCCTGCCTCCCCCCCCACCACCCGGATACACAAACCACGCACAGACCTAGAGCGCGACTGATGACTTATGTCATACTTACAATTAATGAGGTCTGAGAGATCAGGTTCAATATTAGGGCGATAGCTACATAGTAACACTGAATCTCAAATTTATTGTGGGTTGTGCGTTTAATAGTGACCCTTGGAACCACAACAAGTACAGCAGCATCGTGTCACCACAAAAAGCACGAGGTCACACCCCGATCGTATCACTCGTGTCGCCCCGGCGACTGTGACCGGCCTAGGATCACTTCGAAATTGGGTTTCTGCATGCTGCCTGTTCAGCACTGTACTATCAGTCTGTTTCTATTGGGAGCTGGGGGGCAGGGTGCAGTTTTAAAGTACAATTGAGAGTTTTATACTTATATTTCTTTATACCCCTCCCCCGATTTGGTCCATCGTCAAATAATGCGCAAACTTTAATCAATGTATTAGGTCGCGTAACCACAAGTCTCTTGCGTGTTATAACACAACAGGCATGCCATTTAATTAACAACGTTGAGATGTCGAGTAGCAGTTCCCACTTATTACAATAAATATGCAAACAAAATTATAGCCCTGTGGATGTCTCTCAGTGGCAACCTCTTATAGCCACTCTTTGATTTAGTGCAACGTAGCTAAAAAATGTGAATCTATTTGCCGTTGTTAATTAGTTTATTTGTTTTAAAGTAGCACCCAAAATAGCATCACTGGGCTTTTGCCTGTTTGTTCAAGAACGAAATTAATAACAGCACAGCACAAAATGCAGATAAAGTAAAATTACCAATGCATTATTTTAAGATTTACACATGAAGTAAATCGTGCAGATGTCTGTATGTGTGGTAATGTAAACACCATTAGCCTGGGGAGGATATTAACTTCTTCACTATATTTATAAACTGAATATCATGTAATAATACCTAGAAAAATGTAAATTCAATACTTTAATGGTTTTCTTGCCCCTAATAAGACATAATCAAGAATAGCAATTCTTTATAATTATTTGTCAATATAAAAGTGTTATAGGGCTCTATAGACAATTTCCCCGTGGGGATCAATGAAATGTCATTATTCTATTCTATTCTGTTCTATTCTATTCTATTCTATTCTGTGTGCTTAAAAAAACATAACATGTAACAGCAAATTCAACAATCATAGAGGAATAAAAAATCTGTGTATATCTCAGAGACATCAGAGATGTGAGAAGTGGCTGCTAGCTACCTCATAGTAGCCTAACGGGTCACATGTAAAATTCCAGGATCCTCATTATGCCCCCTGTTTAAGGCTTGTAGTGTTAAAAGCGGTGTACCTGTTCCAGGCTGCAGCGGCCCGGTGAGGAGAAGCTCGCTCCTTCACCCACAGCTCCCTGATTAAAATTTCCCGTGTTCTTGTGAAACTGTGAGCCTCGTCCTCCTGTTATGTCAGCTTGAAATTCAGGATCTCTCTCTCTCTCTCTCTCTCTTTATCTCTGTCTCTCTCACTTTCCCTCTCACTGTCTCCATTTCTACTAATATTACGGCGCTATCACTGCTGATGGAATCCTCCTTAAAAATGACTGAATACATAATGTATTATCAAAAACATGAAACAGGGAACATCAAAATGAAAGACATCTTTTAAAGAGAGAGACAAGATTTGTTGTCCCTTTTCCCCACTTAAAAAATACATACAATTTAAAAAAAAAAAAAAAAAACTTTGCAAAAGAAATTAAAGTAAAATAAAAGAAAATCAATGCTAAATATGTTACTTTATTATATTATTATAGGTGTATTTAGATTATACATTGTTATATTCTTTTAATAATTAGCTTTCTTATTGATTTCTATTTTTTTTCCGTTAATGCAAAAACATTTTTGCAAATGACCATTTCTTTAGCTGCATAAGTTCATCATGAAATGAAAATATGAACAAATATTAATGATGGTGAGAAACAAAGTTGGTGTTACTCTGGGTTATTCCACTTAACCTTTAGTATTTATTTAAAACGAAGCTGGTGTTACTCTGTGTTACTCCACTTAATCTTTAGTATTTATTTTGCCCCTTTTTCAGCTCCTTCCCCTTTTGCTTTGTTAACCAGTTATTATTATTAAAAGCTTTGATTGTCTGAATTAATCTTTTCTTTTTTTTGTATATAAAGGGGCATCATTGTAAGTGAACTTTGATCAAGGGAAGGGTCTCTCCCAATGAAACATCTGCCTAGTGCTTTCTGTACTATATATTTTATTATTTATTTATTTATTTTTATTTTTTTATTTTTTAAATAATCACTATCGTTTCTGTACATTTATAAAATGTGCACACTGTTGTACTTCTCGGATTATTACGTAGTTTATTTGTACAGTGCGTCTCTTAAAAATGTGTCGCTTGACAATTATACTCCTTCCAGAGGTAGTTACAGCACTGAATGTCGGGTTCCACTGTTGAGGTCACCATCAACGTGTGGAACGTGAACCAAGTGAACCAAATGAGGTCGAGGATTCCATTTTGGCAAAAACTCCGCAAAACTGGCCTCGGTTTTTCAGATTTCCTCCTTCCGAGAAGTGCAGGTTTGCGAATGGCACATCAGAAATTCCTCCCTGCATCAGCTGGCCGTCTGGGCACTACTGCTGGAGCCCAAGCGGACTGGAGGCCAATCCCTTCAGCACAGGATGGATGGCTTGTACTCCAGGTTTTTTTCCTTCACACTCAGCTCCCAATACTATGTAGACCCCTTAAACTTCTGGATAGTTCCAAACCTGCCCTTACAGTTTAACCATTGGGGAATTGAATTTTGCAGGGGTTGAGGTCTGACAGATACACATTAGGTAGCTAGTGAACGGGACAAGAAGTGCAACCCAAGATTAATGATCTGACCTGCCCTAAAGGTGTCTTTATGTTGCTGCACACATTTTTATTTAAAGGTATCTGCCAAATTTGCAAATGCTTTTCCAATGACATAATCCACAGATTAATACAATACAAAGTAATATACAGAGCACATCTCACTGAACATAAAATCTACAAAATGGATTTCTCAATGTTTTCAATGGTCCCTCAATACAACAGAAAGTAATACCCATGCCATATGGCATTGTCTGTTGATTTGGCAACTTTGGGAAAGCATAACCCACATGATGATCTTCAATTCGGGATTCTAGCATTCCACTGTCTCCAAAACTCTGCCTACTCTAAGAACTCTTGACCCTCCACCTTATGACTCAAAAATTAGCATTAGTCACCATGGCTATTGCGAAGAAAACCATATTCATGAACTGTAAAATGAAACATAAACTCAGTATATTATATTGGACTCAATTAATTGCAGAACACATATTACATAAAAAATGACAGCCTCTTTGCAAACCAATCTACCTGTGAGTTAATGCCGCTTCTGTTTTTTCTTTATTTTCACAGCCCCCATTATTACTATTATTGACATGTCTGTTTCTGTATATAATTATTGACACAAACCCCCCCACATGTGTAAATATGATTTAATCTTGACTTGGTCGTTGTTCATTATTAGCTGTCTAGGCTCTGTGTGAAAATAGGTGCATGTGTGTTTATCTATGTTTTGGTCAATTAATCTAATTAAAATAACTATAATTTTACTGACCAGTGCAGGATCTAAGAGGTGCATTATTTTTGTTGATTTGGGCTTTTTGACCTAAAATTGAAATGTGAGAACAGGTCATGGAAAAGCAGGTGATGCTGCTGAATGCAGATCATCCCAGGGAGTCCTCTCAGTTGCTGAAAGAAGCCGCCATCCTCTCGTGCAGGGAATCATGGGAAGGGCCGGTATGATGCGGTTTCCTGGGCCCATCCATTTGAAAAACACGGTGATGGGCACACTTTCACTCGTGTGTTTTGAGAATAGCATGCGCTGGCGGGAGAATATCGCCAAAAGGGAAAGAGCGAGATAGGGGGAGAAAAATAACAATAAGGAATGAAAAGAGGAGATGTGAGACAACAAAAATGCTGCTTCTGGAGGCATTTGTGTCAGACCAATGAGAACGCAGCTTTTCACCTCTGTGTTGTAGAGGTCAGACTTTGCTGGGGGCAGAGTCAAATGAAGCTCAGTAGAAAAATTTCATCTGTTGTCTTGGGGGAAGAAGAAAACAAACAGGAAAAAAATGCAAGGATTTAAAACAACTTTAGCAACCGGGGTGGTAATGACAGCATCTACCAGTCGCCGGTAAACTCATAATTGCTGAACAGTTCCTTGTACTTCCTATAAACCCTCATGAATCTTTATTAAAGAGTCCTTCTCGACACTAATCGCCGTCGACGGAAACGACTAAACATTTCCATGACACTGTACGGCCACCCCGGAGACGGCCGCCCTGGGTACGCCCGCCCCGGATACCGCCGCCCCGGATACCGCCGCCCCCGATACCGCCGGCCCGGGTACAGCCGCCCCGGGTACCGCTACCCCAGATACCGCCGCTCCGGATACGGCCGCCCCGGGTACCGCCACCCCGGACCCATACTGTTTACAAACACATTGGTTCGGACAGAAGGACGGATCTCGGTCTCAGCAAAGGCCTCGGGCTCTGAGAGGGTTACTCAAGCACTGAGCTACCTGAGGTCTTTGCAGATGAATAGACATGAAGCAGGGAGGGAGAGAGGGAAAAAGGGAGGAGGGCAGTGGATTAATTATTGTGAGGCTGCTAGGTGCTGGTTAAGCTTTTCGCTTCAGTGGGCCGGCACACAGGTCCTGCCCGCGGCCGTGTCGATGGGGCTCATTACAGACCCTCCCGGGGCCTGACAGGAGCTGTTAGGGGGATGCAATGGCCGGCTCCGGCACCCCCGCCCCCCTCCAGCCCCTCGCTCATCTGGACAGGAAAGAGGAGTCCCTCATCTCCTTACGAGAACCCTAACAAGGCCGCCTGTGCAGCACCTGTGATAAAAGCGCTCAGAAGAGTGCCCCAGGAGCGCAGCGAGGCTGGGTTTGATTAGAGCACCAGGATCGGAGTAAGGAGACGGATGTATAATTGATGTATGTGCACAATTACTGGCCTCCAGACACCTTCCAATTGTTGCGCAAGCATGACTCAAGGATACGCTCATTTTAACAGCCGCGGCAGAAATATCAAGGCTATCGCGCTTTCACGTCTGATGAAGCCGACCAACGCTCCAGAATATCCAATTCATATAAACAGATTTCTGATGCCCTGTCTTTTTTGTTTTTAATTTCAGTGGTTTAAAATCGATGTTTTCCCTTCAGGTCGGATGGACAAAAGAGACATCCAACCACATTCCTGCAAGGACATTCGCTTGATGAGATGTCTAAGATTTGATGATGTTTTATGCATCATATATTTATAAGTATCCTTTTTTTAAGCCATTTGGTTTTATATTTTGAAAAGCATATTTTCCTGCTGTTGACTTTGGGGGGGTTATCTTCTAAGCACAAATGCCATAAAACTAACGCAGCACTCCAAACAGACGGGAAGGAGCAGAAGTTCGCCAGATGAGCGTAACTCTCCATGTGCTGTGACTCTCACTTCTACGAAATGTGCACATGCGTCTTATCTAAATCACGGGCCGGTGGAGGGACTAGCTGAAAACAAAATGTGCTAAAGCTTCAGAGAATAATCACAAAATTATGAAACTGTGCCTGGCTGACATTTGGAAAGGTCACTCGTTTATTGTTTCCCCGCATTGTGCTCCGAACGCCACCGGCCGGCGAGCCCTGTTTTGTTCATACTTGCTGCTGCGACTGCCTCTGCTCCTCCTCTCTCCCGTTACAATACAGTGTTGGTGTACCTTTGGGTATATATTCTGAAAAGCAGTTTTAATGACATTTCTGGGAGAAGCCCCACGTTTCTCCTATAAACAGAGAGGTCGGAGCTTTTTCATTAGTGTGATGCATCTCTACTTTACTGTCCTCACAAACCTGGGGTGTGTTCCTTTCATACATTCCCAAATCTGGTGCACTCTAATGTTACAAGGTGGCATACCATCCGTGGATTCTTATTGAAAAACAGGAATGATAGGATGGGAAGAGCAAACACATACCCTCTCAAGCCAACCCCAGCGTCCTGGAGCCTGGGCGAGGTCATTTTCAGGAGATCCGTTTTACCTTTAAGTTTCTCAGCAGAATGGCTAAATTATGCAGGGATATAAAAGGTGGTCGATAGCAATGTTTTCACGCGGGAATTCAGCTTAAATTCGACCACTTGCCGAAATGATGGGTTGCGAACTGTAGATTTAAATAAAGCCTCTGTTCAGAAGAGGGGAAAGACAGGAAGGGGGAACCCGAAATGCACACCATACACCCGAAACGCACACCATACACCCGAAACGTATACCATACACCCGAAACGCACACCATACACCCGAAACGCACATCATACACCCGAAACACACACCATACACCCGAAACGTACACCATACATCCAAAACGCACACCATACACCCGAAATGCACACCATACACCACGATCCGGACAATTTAACAATCGTTATTGATACTAAGCTTGAAATCAAAGTAGATTGGTGCTCATGTACACAAAAAGCAAACAGTTTAATGACCTCTGACCCTGATGCTGAGCTAACAGGTTAATTCTAAATGAATTGTAATTTTTTAAAAAACCTTTTTTTTGTAAGTCAAATTAATAATTGCAGTTCATCTCACATTATACCCCCTTAATCACATCCATTTGTAATAAAATGCAATAAAATTAATTAACGTGAAATCATACTGGGGTTTAACACTAAATACAATACACACTTTGTAAACAATAATAACATGCAGGTTAATCTCATAATTTTCTCATTTAAATACTGAATTCCACTCTGTGGTTAACCTTAAGCAGTGACATACAAATATATTTTCTTTTTTATTATGGGAAGTTACAGAACATTCTCTTTCTCCTTCTATGAAATTTTTATATTCAGCCATGTGACTCAACTAATGGAGGAAGAGAATGAGGATAGAATGTTTTTTATGAAGACCTGATGTCCGTGTGTGTGTGTGTGTGGATTAGGTTTATATTACAATGTAATAAAAGCCTGTTATTTTGACATTGTGGGGACCATTTTTTCAGGTTCTCACAATGACCAGTGAATGCAATCTAAAAAGTAAAAATGCCAAAAGTCTCATGTTTTGTTTGGTTACTTACGGTTAAGGTTAGGACTGGGTAGGGGTTAAGGAAACCTGTGTGTGTATATGCATATATTTATAAGAGTGAAACAGGGGAAACACTCCTTCATTGGTGTCTTGGTGACAACAGGTGAGAACGGGTGAAAAATGTGACTGGTGATGCCAGATTTAATTTTAAACAACCAGTTATTATTTCTTCTCCTAGACCTCTTAGCAGACTTCAAAGCCCCCCCCCCCCCCATGTACTCCTTTAATCCAGTGCGGAGGAGCCCTCCAGTTCAAAGCACCTGTCCTTCTTAGACCCCATCTTGAAAAAAATGCAACCTAAACTTTTTCTTTCCTCCTTCTTTCAGAGAGTAGCAATTACAGCCCCTCCGGTGTGGTGACCAGCTCCTGCTACTAATTAATCCCACAAAGAGGCCTCATTTCCCGGCTTCGGGGATTGACATAAGACTCAAGAACAGAAAGCGCCTTTCAAAGCCGCCTCGGCCCTGACCAACGGATGGAGAGCACAGGACATAAAGGGGACATGGAGGGAGGATTTTCTCCGCGACACACTGGGGGGGCGGACAGAACGTTTGATACCGCTCTCCAAGGAAGTGACCAGACTCCGGCTGGGTGGTCTTCACTGCGAATTAACAACAACAACAACTATAGTAATCAAAATACCCAGGTAACGGACTGTCATCCCATCTGGGGTGTACTCCAGCCTGGTACCCTGTGCAGCTTGGGATAGGCTCTAGACCCCGTGTAACCCTGTCAAGTTTAAACATATAGAAGAGGGATGATAGATAGCTATTTACTGTATAACAATAATAATAATCCATCTATCCACTCATCTGCCCAATTTCTTTTCCAATTTGGGACCAAAATAATAATAATAATAATAATAATAATAATAATATTATTATTATTATTGTTATTATTATTATCATAAAAGATGATTACTGTAAGTGAAACACTGTGATTCTTAAGTACAATGCAGCTGGCGAGATGCTGAGTCTCACAGAACTGGCCTCCCTCACACTGCACAGGAAGGCGGTCATTCCACTTAAACAGACTGACATTCAGAGGAGAGAGGAGGACTGAGAAGGAGGGGGGGTGAAAGCTGAACAGGGAAAAGAGGAGAAGCATGCTGTAAAGATTACTGCATTTCATTCAAAATCTCCCTTTCATATACAAATCGTATGGATGGATGGATGGATGGATGGATACCGAGTAGCCAACTGGGTAGTAAAAGACAGAGAGGAACTTCTACATGAAACAAATCAATGCACATCTTTCAGGATGTGGCAATAGTGTGGCCAGGTTGAGCCTCCAGTCAATGCCCAGGTACAACTGTAAGCAGCACTGGAGCAGCAGTTTCGCAACAACTCCTAACAAATCAGGAACCTAATAAGATTATTCAAGCACCAGAAATGCAGCATAACAATATTAAGAACATTCAGGGAACTTATAAAACCCTGGAATCATTGAGGGCCTCAGGCCCCTGTAGTTTATAGCATAAAAGTAGTTAAAGTGAGTATAAATGTCACAAATACAAAACAAATAAAACAAATATCCCAGAAGAAATCCCAGGCATTATATAGCTGATATGAGAAAAAATTACTCCAGTTAGAATAAGCTGTTTCTACACGTCGTGGTCCATCGTCAGCGGGCCATTCAGAACTCCAGCACCAATCTACACGTCGTGGTCCATCGTCAGCGGGCCACTCAGTACTCCAGCACCAACGACACAGAATCTGCCCACCTGTGCTACAGTGAAACTCACTGGATGCCAAGCGCTTACAGCACAGCTAATGCAGTGTCTGCTGCTTCATCTGACAAAATCGCTGTTCCCACCCTGTTAATCAATGGCTCAAGCCCCACAGGGCAGACCAGGGAAATTCTTTAAAATTTTTGTCATACTGCAGCAAAGAAACAGATAGGCTTTATTCTCGCCTCATTCATTTGCTTGTTTTTGCTTTGCTTGAGGTCAGGGCTGAGCCAGTTTAACTTTATTTATCACGTGTAAAAGGTAATTCTCTCCACATTATAACACTAACAAGGTTGTAATGAACTGAGCGGTAAAACAGTACAACTAAAGGAGGAAAGACAAATAATTTGTGCGCTATAAAACAGGGTTACAAAACAGGAAGATGAGGCTGCTTTTGAGGTACAAGAGACAGCAAGTCTTCAGTTTTGCGTTGTGGGATTTCATGCCGGAGCTGCTTCCCGCGCTCTTTACCTTGCGGCTGTCGGCTAACGCGTTGGTGAAGATGCTAACTCAGGCTGGGAGCAGAGTCAGGCGGACAGCCACCAGCTCAGACTGCGGGGGCTCAGGGAATCTGTCCATCTGGATTCATTTATTTAAATTGTTTCACTCTCTAATATTTGAGTGGCAGACGAGTCTGCTTCAGTCCTTATCTTCTCCTGCAATCGGCAACAAATTAAAAAAAAGTTATTGCACTGGTAATAGTTAGCTAAATTCTGAAATGATTCCAGTATAATTAATGGTACTATATTTTGAAGAATTTTCAAGATAAAAATAAAAATAAATAAATATAAGTTTAAGGTTCTGCTTTTCTGTTTGGGTGCATTGATGCTGTGGGAGAGTGCAAAATAAAAACAGAAAGGCAGAGGATGTTTCGGTCATCCGAACAGCCGGAGCCCGATCTTCCCGGACGGCGAGGGAGGGTGACGGAGGTGGCGGAGGCGACGTGAGGTGGGCTAGCGGGAACAACGGGTGAAAGGTGGAGGAGAGGAGCGGCAGACATTCAGTCTGGTACACCGGCTGCGCAGGTCCTCTCCCTCCCCCTTCAACCGTACAGTATTTACAATTCAATGAGGTGCGGAGAGCAGCAAGAACAAGAAGCCCAGATGCTGCGTAACTAGAGCAGTCATTCTCTCATTAAAAAAAAGAAAAAGAAAGAAAACTCCATGCTCTTTTGTTGCCTTTGAATGATTTGGGAAAGAACGCATAAATGTGTGGAGCTTTCGTTGAAAAAAAGAAAAACAACTGCAAAAAAAGGCCCTCAACAATTCATTCATGCCTGAGACGACCTTCCATTGAAAATCTGAAAATGAAAGAGATCATTTGAGGTGTTCGGTGAATGTTTGAGTTTATGATGCGGTTCTATTATAGTTTTATAATGATTAATTAATATTTAGGCTATTTATTATAGCCACATTCTTTTCGTCATCTCTCCAGGTAACATGTACATCAGTGTTAGGACACACGGGTCAGTGCCATGACTGTAACTGTACTGCTCCCTGTCTGGCTGAAACATGGGACATGGCGGTCAGAAAAGCAGTCAGGTCCTGCTACAGAAGGAAGAACCTCTCCCTCGACCCCCCCCCAACTCAGCCTCGTCAACGGCTAATGTGCCCCTCCGCCCCCCAGCTGCAGTAATACAGGCTAGATGCATTGGGGCACGTCCGCGTTTTCTCCATGCTCGCCGCATTAATGAGCGGACAGAGAGCAGCGGCAGGCGTGGAAGTTCGACTCCGAGCGTTACAAAGCTCTTTGGAGGAGCCTGAAACTCAGCGGAGGGGGATAAAAGAGAAAAACAAATACATCTGATCATTTAAACCTCTTCACCGGGCTGCAGGCCTAATGAAATCCCTCATCTGTTTACTTTTTATACAACCAGATACAGGCATATCCACAACAGCGACGCACATTCTTGCTTCGTTTTCTTCCTCTTCATCACCAGCTTGAACAAAGCCTGGTTTACATGGTCAGTTTACCTCCATTGTGTCGATAAATTAAACGCAAGCTAAAAGTCTGGCAGCAATACCTAGTTTATTGTGATTTCCACTTCCAGGTTACTGTATGTACGGCATCACAGTGCAATTTACTATCAAACTGTCAATCATTAATTTGTTTTTTTAACAATGTATCCATTTTAATTTTTCTAAATGAAATACCTAGCTCCAAAACAGGCTTTTTGTTTTGAGAATGCTGAATAGTGAAGGCCCGAGATTCATGCCCACAGTTGCTATATTATTGTTGGAGTAAATGAGAGCAGGATGTTTTACTGGTGGGTAATTTGGTTCCTCTGGGACTTCTTGCGATCTATTAACAAACTTCTCACCTTTGTTCCTAGGCCACAATCCTACACTCAACACTTCCAAAAAAAAAAAAGACAGTTTTGATCTGTTTGGTCAACCTGATTAGTAGAATGCAAATTCAGTTTCCTGCTGCAATTAATCAAAATTACATTTATAATCTTGAAGCGAACGTGGAACATTTGTCAAAGAAATAGCACAAAAGTTTATTATGTGATTCGCCTGTTTGGTCACACCATGTCACATGACCAAGCAGTGAACACATTGTTTACATAGACTGAACACGAAGCATATATGAAAGCTTTAAAGGTAGAACTGTGTTGGAAATGGTTACTGAAAAAGATGATGACAAGAGTCTCTCTGCAGAGTAAAACAGGCTTTGCCCTTTTTAAATTTCTACCCAAAGAAGGCCACTAGGACACATGTAAGCTAACCCAGCACACACAGTCTAGTCGTTAGCATGAAGATTTCCGACTGTAAAACCATGAAAAGGCTCAGAATTGTAGCACCAAACAATCACAGAAACTGAACATGCCTATAAGATGCCCATGGGTAAAATATCTAACTGCACTACATATGCAACACAGGGGGAAAATGTTTATTCTCTGTTTCATATTTACGCCTTAAAAGACATGATTTACTCTTTCTTCAGTATACTACCCCTTCTCATAATGCATAACAGCTACTTTACTGAGATACTGGCTAGTGTTGATATAATTATCCTGCATAAATATGGGTCTCTGTGCTATGTCGTTGACACACTGTACCGCTAATGCTACTTTCTTTTGTCTGCCGCTGAACAGACACAGAGTGGAGCCCAGCCAAGGGAGAGGACTTAATCCGTTTGCTTTGTGATTTGAAAGGTTTGAATGGAAATCTACTCTTAAGTAAATTGTCGTTGCAGTTCCATCCTCAGAGCGTCATGCATGTTAAGACTCATGCGTTAGAGACGCTGCAGCCTGGGATGAAACTGATGTCACTGACCCCAAGAGAAACAGCCATTCATGTCAAGGACAAATCCAATGTGCACTCATCCAAGCTTTTACAGCCAAATTTCACACCCATTGACTGTCAAACTTCTAAAATTAGGTAATACTTGTTTCTGTTAATTACTGATTAGAGGCACATAGCCCAGTATAAGGTGAATTGTTGTGGGCCAATTTATATATAGCGTCACAGGTTTTAATATAACACATAACAGTGTTACAGGTTTTCCCGTAACACGTTACAGTGGTTCCAGGTTACAGTGGTTACAGGTTTTCCTATAACATGTTACAGTGTTACAGGTTTTCCCATAACACGTTACAGTGGTTCCAGGTTACAGTGGTTGCAGGTTTTCCTATAACATGTTACAGTGTTACAGGTTTTCCGGTAACACGTTACAGTGGTACAGGTTTTCCCATAACATGGTACAGTGGTTCCAGGTTACAGTGGTTACAGATTTTCCTATAATACGTTACAGTGTTACAGGTTTTCCCGTAACATGTTACAGTGTTACAAGTTTTCCCATAACACATTACAGCTTCATAGGTTTTCCCACAACATTTTGCAGCATTGCAGGTTTTCCCCATAACATGTGATGTCACAGGTTTTCCCATGGTGCCTCATTGCCATTGCAAGGCGAAGGAGATGCTGGCCTGTGCTGCTCACAATGCCAGTAACTTAGAAAGTGATTCAGCCCCCCGAAAAATAAATAGAAACTAAAACCTAAACCTAAAAGCGTTAGGGATGTTTGGCTCACAAGACAAGAGGATTATGGGTGTGCGAGGTGGCCTTAATGAAATAAATAATAATAACAGCTTCCTACTCTGAGCGAACGAATCAGCCACTAAACCAAGCAAATAAATGCAGGAAAATGTAGCTAAGCTGAAGTGAGGCCAGCGTCCCTGAGAGGATTCCCCCTGTCGATTTCAGGGTATTTTGTCAACATTGTTGTCGTAATCTTCAGCCAGGTATGACAGCTGCACACGCCATACAGATTGTCTGTGTATGTCTGTATTCAGCATTCTGCTGTCAACTGGCCAAAACATTACCTCCACAAAACCCCAGGAATTCCTTAAAATTTTTTTTTTACATGCTCACATAGAAAATTAAGTGTTTTAAATTGAGTGACTCCTCGAGATCAGAACTGTTTTAAAGGTCTCTTCGCTCTCAGTATTTTTTCTTTGCACTAATTAAATATGTTCAATGTTATGCTGTCGCTCAGCACACGCTGCCAACTATTTAATCTCATTTCCATTCTCACCACCTCATCCTGCAAGTAAACAGAATATACATTAAGTATGCGTTTAATATCAACCAAAACACAAGGTACAAAGGCTAAATCAATTCCGATGATTGATTTTTATTATTCCGTGCATGCATCCTTATCCCAGGAGTCAGGAGACACATGGCAGGGAAACAACCCGTGTTGGGCAGAGTTAAATTTTAGTCAATTGAACAATTTTAATTCTCTGCAACAAGCCTAATTCAGTTAAATTTCTCCCTCAATCTTTCAAGTGCCAAAGGGGGTGGGCACATCTGTATAAACAGGAACTCGACAACCCTTGATTGACAACAATATTAACCAATAACATGCTAAAACAAATCAAATCAACTAAGAGACTGGGTGGTTATTCAAGCAAATCAAAAGAAAATTAATGACACTGCAGACAGATTAAAATCAATACAACAGAACTAGAATACATGCTGCTTATGGGGTTTACTAGCCATTTAGCCATTTTTAATATCCTGGATGGGATGCCAGTCCATTGAAGGTGCACCCACACACATAAACACACGCTAAGGCTGATTCGGAGACTCTCTGGGCTGGACAGCATGTTTTCGGACTGCTGGGGGAACCAGAGTACGGGCAGGAAAATTGTTCTTCTGGCGGCAGGGGGGGGGGAGGTCATGCAGAGACACACAGAGCTAGGCAGAAGAAATGATCTCACAATCCTGGAGGTGTTACGCAGCAACCAATGGATTTTACGCAGTGATCTTTATTAAAGCAGCTCAAATCTGATTTTTTTTTTTCCACACTATCTTCCTTTTGCTAAACAGATTATAAGCTCCTGCTTAAAGCTTGGTTGATTACAAGCTTATGAAAGGATACTCAGTGTTTCACTGCTAGTTTGTAGATGTATTAATGATGAGAAGGCATCCGCTCTAAGTTTAGCATCTCTTATAGCACGCAACCCTAAGCTGGAAAACAGGAGTATTTCACTATTTCAATGTGTCCAATAAAAACAGTTTTTTGGCAGAATAGTAGTACTTTATATAAATCATTTATTTGACTAATATCATCCCATAATACAGAGCACACATACACACCAGGGGCAACTGAAACACACCAGCTTATCTAAATTAGTTTTCTTTGGGTCTGTGGGAGGAGACACACACAAACCACACACGCACGGTAAGAACTGGGCCCACATGGCTGGAGGTGTGAGGTCATCGTGCTGCCCACACTCAAGGATCAATTTCTTAAGAGAAACCAAACAACAAACTCTTGAATTAGTCTGCTGGCCTGTTAGCAAACTATGTTCATACACTGTCAAATTGCTACCCAACACACGCAGCTGTAAACACATTATAAAAGAAGTAAAATTCCTGACTGTATCCTTCACTGTGACTGTGGACCTCTTTAGTTTTCACATTAAAAAAGGGGTGCACAAATCATACAGTGTCCACCTTAACGGCACAGTGATATTCCCTGCTGTAGACAAATAAAAAGGTAGTATTAGCAGCAATTGCGCTAGTAGCAGTACCGATAGTTTTGACTGGGGAGAAAAGCAGAAAATAACATTATGGTAGCTTATTCCCAATATGTAATGAGCACCTATAAGACGGCAGGAACTGAAACAGTAAATAATGTATGAGGTGTTAATGTGATCAAACTGAATGAGGCTTTTTTTGCTTATCTAGACCAAAAGCATTCACTTCGGTTCACTGAAACGCAGCGTCTTGAGCTCATGATTTTGAGAGATTAATATTTTGTTTATGATTTATTGAAATATGATCTTCAAAACATGTCATTGTAGCTAGTTGCAGTGTCAGAGGTTATCAATACAAAATGATAAAGTAAACCAGACATGGGGGCTATTTCACTGTTAAAGATAGTAGCCATCGTTATTTAGTTGCGTTAGCGACAAGCAGAGTCATACGTAGCTGTGCAATGCATGATGGGAAATCCGGAAGCCACTCCTTCACCTGGAAACAGCACTGTTTACTTGTATGGCTCTGTCCCAGGGCTAATTGTCCCAGAGACTCTTCACAAACTGGCTTGGTTGTGAGCAACAGCTTCAACACCTGCCCGCCATCGTGATAATAGTGATTGTTACCTTTCGCCACCCTAGAATCATGGGAGTTATGGAGATTGAGGGGGAGGCCTCATGCCCTGCCGGGGCTCCGACACGGACGGGTGACGGATGTTGGCGTGGACCAACGGGAACCTGCCTGGAATCTGTGGCTAAAAGACATAAAAAAGCAAAAAAATAAAAAAAATCAGAGGCCTGCGATGAATATTCAGCTGCAGCTGTGATGGGACTTGACATGTTTTCCTGGCACGGCGTGCAAACCACGCGGCCGATCTGTTGGGGAATGAGAAAGGCCATGTCAAATCACATTACCGAGTGTTGGTTTACTTAATTGGATTCAATAATGATCTTGTGCTGTTGAGTCATTCCATTTTCAGTCATTTCAGACACAATTTTCACTGTGTATCTCCGGCATAATGGAATGGGGGGAGTATGTGTGTGGGGCTAGGGGGTGGGGGGGGGGACCTTGGTGTCTGGGAGTCATTAATAAAAGGGCTAGTCTATGGTAGCTCCAAAGATTGGGGTCACTTGTGATTGTCTAATTATTATTTTTTAAAATTTCTTCCTTTGCCTCTGCTGGAGATGCCTGTCTTCTGAAAGGTAACAATGTGCACTGGCACTGAGTATGGGGGGGGGGCGGCGTCTGTGTGTGACCAACGTGGGGAGGCTGGCACAGACGCGGCCTCACAATAGCCCTGATTCGGCCGGCCGCCATTGTTCCCCTGATCCCTGCATTGTTCCTCCTTGGCAGGAGCCAGCTGGCACCGAGATGGCGAATGCTTCCTGTAACGCCCGGCGACATCGCTCCAGTGAAGAAGGGCACAATGGACGGGCATGTTTGAGTGAGCCTCCACTTTCACAGAGTAGCAAGGGGCTAGGGGCCGGGGGAGTGGTGGAGGCGCTGAATTGGGGGCCCTGGTACACCGGAGGTGCTCTTGCCTTCATCGTCACAGATGTGCCTTTAAAATAAAAAGCGCCTGTGTTTGGCAATCAGCCCCAGTTCCCACCCCCCCTCCCCCCCCCAACAGTATCACGTTTCGCTCTTAAATCCTTCCCTCTTGTTGACAAATGTTGTGGAAATGATTAGGGTAAGCCTGACAAATGCCTGGGGAACAGATACACACACAAAAAAGACATTCTTGATGTAAAGACGAAGATAATTTAGGTTTGAAAAAAAATGTATGAGTCCTGATAAACTGCTGAAAGGTTAAATTTACTAGTGAAACAAAAAAATTTATTAAATTTAACAGGAGTGGTCTAAAAAGTATTAGATTAAGAATTAAATTATTGGTTAAGTCTGAATGATGCGATCATAAAATATAACCAGGGACAAAGTAGGTGAGTGGATTTTACAGGGGTCCTTGAACATGCAAAATTAGAAAATTATAGAACATAAGGGGGCAACCCAAAGTGACCTTCTATCAAGGGGTCCAGAATTTCTAGCGACACCCCTGACTATAACTAAACACTTTTGTTGAAGTTATAAAAAGGCTTCATTTTTTGGGTGGAGCTCAGATTATCCCAGATTTGAGGACTCAATCAGTCTTAGTTGTTTTTGTTTTGTTGAAACCATGTAGAGGCATCATCAGGTCTACCTGTATATTGTCGCTATCCGATAAAAAACACTTTTTAGCGATTGTGAATTTTACCTTTGGATGGAATACACCCATTCTCCTTTGTCTATCTAATAACATTTGATGTCTCTCTGACCAATGAAAAGATGTTTTATGAAGTCATCGATTTAACCAGTATTTATTTGGACCAAATTTATTTGTACTAATTAACATTTGTATTCATGATGTTCATTTGCATTAATTATTTTATATTCCATAATTTTAAATTAACATTGATAGCTAGATAACAAGCAAACTAACATTATGTATTCCTGAAAAACCTCACAGTCACTAAAATTGCATGCTAAAATATACATATCCAATGTAAAAAATAGGGTTAGGGGAACGCAAAGTAACTTACGTCAAATTAAATATATTAACAAAAAACAGTTAATACCAGTGGGCAGTAGTGCACTGGTATGCATTTTAGTAAGAAATATTAATAATAATAATAATAATAATAATAATAATAATAATAATAATAATAATAATAAAATATATCATAAACATCTTTGGGTCTTATGATTCTCACGAGAATTGCCTAGTAACTTCAACCGAACGTGCCAAACTAGCGAACTTGTCGATTGCAGAGAGTGGGAGTAGTAAAGGCCAAAACAATGCTTCATGAACCATTTGCTGTATTTCCTCCCCCCACTAGATGGTGCTCTTAGCTTATGATGGGACAATGTACTGCAGCAAATGGTTCATAAACCTTCATTTTGGCCATCATTAGTTGAGAGTAGTGAGCCACAGCAACCATGTGGTCGGGCATGCACCCGGCACAAATATGACAGATTATGGTATGCAGAGGGGAACTGAAAGTAACATGGCTACAGACAGTCTACGAAAAGCAAATGTAAGTAAATTTTTAAAAAAGTGTTGTATTAATGTTTTATATTAGTCTTTTTATATTAATTTGTCAAATATTTTTAGATTTTTAGATTCTAAAACTTTAACCTGTATATTGCATGAATGCACAAAAAGTTTGATTCTTTTAGATTTGAAATCCCGTTCTGATTTCTGATTCACGAAAAAGAGCTGGTTCAAAAGAACGATTCGTTCATGAATTATATCGTTCACTTGGATAGCTGTTTTTGCGTACAGGTTGTGTTTCTCTCTAAGATCATATAGCGCGTTGTAGTTCGCATAGTGATGTTGTTTCCTACTAAAAATCACACAAATATAAATGCGAATCCACGCTGTATTGGACTTGGGTACTAATATATCAATCACGATAGAACAGCTTAGCCGTGTGATATCACACATTGTAGCAGGACTGACTGGCAAATTGAAATTAATGACATACAGTATTCACCTCGCTGACAACAATCTACTTCAGTTCATTTAAAACATGAAACCATTCACTGACGGCTACATAAAGGTTTCTATTTGTGGTGCTATAGAAGTCTCATTATGTTGTTTTAGGATTATTTTGTAATGCAGTTTCTAAGAAAATGTGTTTTTTCACGGTTCTGAAATAATGGATTTTTGGAGATACGTGTTTTTCATTGGACGGCAACGATATATGGCTTGAAATGGCTGGATAAATGAAATGGGCCAGATAGACTGGTGTATTGGAGAGCAAACTAAGAGTGTCAAGCGGAATGTCTAGCCGTGATCGCAAAGAGATGCAGGAGGCGAAAAGCAGTGAGACGGCCGGATTTCAAGGGGGCTGATAGACGTCCAAGCCGTAGTAATCCTGTGACGGTCGCTGGGCGGTGGGCCAGGAGGTAGCTGCGGCATGCGGGCTCGGACCAGATGCCAGGTTGCGTAAGTGGTGAGGAGCAGGACTCTTCATGCAGTTGGTAGTGAGGAGGAAGGACTGGCAGAACCAAGGTACCGCGGCTCTGTTGAATGTGGAGGAGATCTTCTCACTAATGACATCACTGAGGTGCCTGGCCATCTGGGACATAATCAGTGCCTTTGATCATTAATAGCCAAATTCATCTTATAAGGAATGATAAATCAAACTAATGACATAGACTCAGGATACTTCAAATGAAACTAAAAAGTTAAATGCCCTTCCGCATTAATGCTTAAACTATCAGTGTCTGCGTGTGTTTTTTAGATGCAACAATAAACGGAATTATAAAGTAATGCAAAATAACTGTAATAAAAATATGATATTTTCAGACAAGATATACGAATGAATTTCATTTGTTCTTGCAGAGTTTGGAGAATTAATGTACCCGTCATCTATGATGGCCAGGAGTGTAGCTACGAGTTCTGGGCCCTGTGACAAAATTTTGTGGTCTTGCTGTGCCCTGCAGAAGGTGGCTGACCAATCCTAAGGGTGTGGCCTTCTATGGGCCTGGATCACAATCAGCCATGGCCCCCGTGATCCAGACCTCTACCCAGCATCTGTCTGTTTAATCCCGCCCCTCCCCCAAACCTTCCATGAACCATGTCACTCTCAGTCTATCTGGCCCATTTGGCAGGTCCAGTACTCTTTGAACTGTGTATTCTGTGGAGCCGAACATTAGCATGAGCACAGTGACTGATTGGGAAAGGTGGCGTTGAGGGGGGGCAGTGGGGGTGTTAAATTACACATGACAGCCAGACCTGCAGGAGCCTGGGAAGCACGAGCTGGAAAAATGGAGCCGGATTCAGTCCGTATCATGATGGAGCGACAAAAATGCCACAATGCGGTCTATGGAAGATCTCAGCCTTATTTAGGTCTAACCACATCACTCACCTTTCCACAATTCACCATGCTGGTTTTGCATAATAGATTTGGCACTACAATTCATTTACACAACTTTAAAAATAATACATTTTATTCAGTTAATATTTAAAAACTATTTACTGCAAAACTGCTGTATTTTTCAATGCCTTTTCATGCTACGTGGCTCACCGAACGCACAACAGTTATCATTTTTGGTTTTAAATTTTATCGTCCATGTGGAACTGAAATTCCTATGTTGCGTAACGAAAAAAGCCTGGTGACATGTGTTATCAAATCAGCACTTTTCGCCATGCAATGTGAGGAGGCCTATGGGACCTGAGGGGCCTATCGGATCTGCTGCAGGAAGTGCAGTCTAACAGGAAATGGGAGCACTTGTCCAGTGTACTGCTGGCCCATCACGCTTAACTAATTGTGAAGCTGACCTTTAACCCTCCCCGTACCGCAGTGCACCACAGTCCAGATACAGAGGCCATTTTTTACTGTGTAAGACACCTGGTCTTAATTTGCTAGGCTAGGTCAGACTCGTTATCTGATTAACCCCTCTTCTTGCCGTGGAATCGTTAGTGTTTCTCATTTATAGTTGGAACAATTAGTCCTATTACCATCGCAACATGATCCGTGAATTTTATCTAATATAGATTTTTTTCTTTACAGAAAAGCATTAACTACTTGAACTTTTATGTTTACATTTTCCCCTCTGCACAATGAAAATAAGCTTTAGCTACAGGCCAGTGGAGGTTTACAACTAATTTCATCCCAATTGTGGGCCTCGTATTTCTAATTTCTTATATGAAAAGGACATTCTGGTAGACAACATTGCAGGATTGCCAACTCTCACGCATCTGCCGTGGCACTCCTGCTTTCTGACTGTCATGCAAGAAATCTTACAGCAAATATATATTATTCCATTATAAACCTAAAAGTAGCTACAACAAAAGCGTTGGGGTAGTTTGCAAACTCTAGAAACTATTTACAAAATAATAAACTCTTACAAACATGTAATTGTGTGTGCAGACTTATCTAGAGTTGAAAATCTCACTCCAGCCAGCTGACCAAAGTTGGCAACCCTGACATTGACAATGTTTTAGGTTTTGTTTTGGTTGACTAAATTATCAAATAAACCAAAGTGAGTCGATTAGATTTTTTATTTCTTTTATAAATTTGCATATAGTCAGCCCCAGGAAGTAAACTTTGAATTAATCGAATGTATTGAGGATTGTCCTCACCAGATAACTCTGGAGGTACATTTAATATACCACCCAACAAACCCCCCCGCCCCCCACCCACTCACCACTCTCCCTTCCTGAAAGCTTAACATCGTCCAGCACCAGTTGCTGCACAGCAGTGTTTTGATATGTTAGCTTTGCTGGTAGTTCAGTAGTGCCACTAATGTCTCTTAGCACTGCTGGCTAAAGGAAGCAAGGACAAGATTTGGAAATGTGGATCCAAAGGCACTGCAGAAGTGACACACCCATAAATGCAGATCATGCACCTACCCGTACACCTACCTTCTCTAACAAAGCAAGCACGCTTCTGTAGCATCATAACGATGAGCAGCATATCTGGTTTCCTCTTTGACCCTAAATGATTTCTTCCAATAGAAAGAGCCAGCTACTGCAAATTTCCCCCCACCAATTTAAAACAGAATAGTTCAGTGTGAATATTTTAGAGCTAACAGCAAAAGAATGGTGAATAAATTATATTTCATTAATTATATTTAATTACATCAGATTCACATTTTTTCATATTATAATTGTGTATTTTTTTTCTGTTTCGTTTTGCTGTCTGGTGAAGGGCCCTTCTCATGAGGACTTAATGCGACGGTATCGGCAAAAGAACCGGGGCATTCCGCAAGCACCGTTTTAAATGTGTCCGCTAAAGCGATAAACATTAAATAACTTGACATCGGCAGAGTTATTGTAATACAAATCGCGCAAGTCTTTTGTCAGGATGCTGCCCGGCCCTCTTCTCCAGTTTTTTGTCTTCCTGCCAGGGTAACACCGTCTAATAGAATTTGGCTTCATGTTTGTTGTTGCCATGGCAAAGAATATTATCAGGCATGTCATGTTCGTGGATCCTGGGTGATGGAGTGGATCTGCAGATGCAAACATGAGCCTATCCCGCTGCTTGCTGAAACAAAAAAAAAAATTTGAAAAATAGAACAGGCAATGGATTTTCTCCACTGTCAGTCTGGCAAAGAGGAAGACATTTTTGGTGAAGGACGACCTTCAGCCTTTTCCACTATCGCATTCTTTTTTTCCAATAAATATGCTATTAACATTATAAAGATATTTGATATGCCTAAGTAACATATGAAAATGAGGGTATACAGAGCTACATTCCAAGGAATAATATACTCTTTGAAAGAGAAATTTTGGATTTGGAATATTTCCAATTCAGTTTTTCCACAAACTACCGTACACGTGATTTACCAGAAAAGACAGACAGTGACAACACGGAAAAAAATTGAGAATACCGCAAAGAGTGAAATTTACCTGTAAAGGTGATAACTGAGACGTATAAGTTGAGAATACCATGATAAATATTATATATACTGCATAATTATTTAGTATCTATTGGATACTGAGTGTTGGTGGAGAAATTCTTTGGAAATTCACTTTGTGCCAGTGTAGAAGGGCTGCCCGGATATTTCTGAGGGCCATTAGTGACCATATGGCAAAAGCAAAACAAACGTTACCTTTTTATTTCAGCTCCGCTGAGCATTTTTACATTAAGGTCACATGACCTCATTTAGCTAGCTAGCTTGGGCTTCGTTTGTGTCATACCAGTCGATAATAAATTGCCGCTGTAAACAGCTGATCATCTTTCACTAATTAGTTGCAGATATAGAAAGAGTCCTGACACAGTACATGTCGATTCCAGCTGTATTCTTCAACTCCAAGGTGTCTGATATTGCCGTGGCTTTTTACTTAAAAAAAAATAAAATCTCTCTGGGAGAATCTGACCAGAGAAAATGGGACACAGTACATTCCGTATGAATCCCTTTATACACAGTAATACTACAGAATCTGCAGTATTTTTTTCTGCAGCATTAATAATCTAAAATTAATGCCCCCCTAAATGAAACAGGCATGATACTCGGGAATATAAGCTCCCGAGGTCTCTGAGGTAGACCCAGCAAGCCGGAGGGGCATGTGGAGATAAAACAGTATAATGCTAGCTAGTGAAAAAGTTTTCCCACGCATAACGGCGACAGTGTGAGTGTGCTAAAGACTTAGCCTAGAGCTACCATGGCAGGATAAACGTTTAGCCGATGGAAGGTGAGGAAGATCAACGAATATAAGGGAAGCAGTGGTCGAAGGGAAATCTTATGAATCCAGACATGAAAACATTATATAAAAACCTTGCGTAAAAGTTCAGTTTTTTTTTTTTTAAAGCAGAGAATAGCTTAAGTATGATCCTCCAGTACACAATATTTAGCATATTTATCAGTTCATAACAATTAAAACATTTTTTGTTGTTCTGTTTTAAATAATAAAGGATTTAAGGATTGGGTCATTCTGTCTTTGTTTTACTTTTTATTAAATCAAGCATGTTTCATTTAATTAATTTGAATGATTCTTGTTTATTCACAAAGGGCTAGATTAAATTCATTCTAGTAAGTGATATCAATTGTTCTTGAAAAATGTGTAGTTTATTTGAAACTTAGAAGCATCAAAGATGTTAATGGACAATGAAAATCAGTTGTCACTTGAATGCAGAGGGTTTCTAGCAAAATGAGGTGTATTCATGCTTCTGGACCTTTTCAGTAGAATACCCAGAATTCTTGGATTTTTGAAACTGGGCCACTTGAAATGAAAATGACATGAAATTTCATGTCATGTCACTTCCTTTCATTTCATTTAATTTCATTTCATTTCATACTTAGCTTTTCGAAAACTGGGGCCTCTTTCACTGACAGTTTTTGCAATACACACTCGAGTTTTTCTATATCACATATTACTATACTGGAGCTTGCTCCGCAGAATAAGAAGCCTGTTTTCATCTGCAGGAGAGCAGCAGCAACGACTAGCAAGCACAGCAATGCAGCAGGTTCCCAGAGCTCAGGTCATCAAAACACGGGCAAGGCAAATTTGTCTGCTATAAACGAGGAGCTGCTGCAATGTTCTGTATTTCACTCTGTCAAACACACCTGAAAAGCCTGCAGGTCGCACAATCCCCACCATCAGAGCCATGTAGATTTCACAGTTCCTCCCTAGTCTTCCTCCTTTCATCTGTTCCCCCTTCCTTTGGAGGTGGTCAGATTCCATTACGTTTGACGCGCTGCCCTTTTTGGCTCCCCCGTCCCATCTGGGCTGGGTCTTCTTCAGGACGTCCGCGGTTGGAGATATTGAGCCGGACGGGGCGGCTCGCTCTCTCCTCAAGCGGCCCGTTTGTTGATTTCGGCGCGGCAGACGGGGCCCCCGGGCTCCCCGCCGCAGCGATCCACAGCGCTTTCTCTGCTAACAGGCGAATCCGCTCCCGGAGCTGTCCTGTGTGTATTCTGTGTCAGGACGGATTTCAGTGGAGGTTTACTGACAGGGTCAGGACTGCGCATTCAGCAGGCCGGGCTGCGGCATGGTACCAGTGCTGCTTTGCTGTACGACTTACATTACGGCCCCCTTAAGTACATCCGAACATGCGGCGGCTTACGGGTCACATGCTTCCTGAGCTTTATGTGATTAAAGGATAGAACGTTACTCTCCTTTTATATTCATGTTTATTTCTGAGAAATCAGCTTATAGGCTGTTCGTTTGGTGTCATATCTTCCGTACAGTTTCCATCTATTCATGATCTTCACATTAGATCCGATGGAAGAACAGCAATTCAGCTGTCCTGTGTGTGGGGATTCTTGGATAAAAGCTCGCTATATTTTTTGAATCTGAGTGTGTTCAGGGAGAAAATGAGAAAACAAAATTAGACAACATTAACGAAAGAAAACAAAACATATTGGAAGCCTAAAAAATCATAGTAAGTCTACAAAAGAAAAAAAATACACACACACACACACGCATCGCGTAAACACATATCTATGGGGACTGTTCATTCATTTCTATGGAAAAAATGCTAATGCTAACTATTACAACCTTAACCCCTACCCAGCCCTAACCATAACCATAAGTAACCAAGCAAAATACAAGAGTTTTTACATTTTTAGTTTTTTAATTGCAGTCACAGATTATTATTAAATTAAGTTTCCCCTTATGGGAAAAAATTGCGGTATTGATCACGTTGTGGGGATATTGTGTCCCCATAAGGTAAAGTATATCAACTCACACACACACACACAATGGCCAATGAGTGCTCAGCATTCGTGGGAATTCCTTCAGGACAGCTGGAAAAGCATCCCAGGAGGCCACCTCATGAAGCTAGCGTATGGAGAAAGTAGGATCAGCCAGTCCCTGGAGCCATTGGGGTTAAAGGCTTTGTTCAAGGGCCCAATGGTGGGATCACTATGCCAACCCAGGGATTTGAACCAGCAACCTTCTGAATCCTTACCTACTGAGCCGCCCCTCCTCCCCAACAAAGTTTTTTTTTGTTTAATAGTGTTTTGGCCAGTAAATAATTCCATTTTGATCGTTAATTATTCTAAAATGTAGAGAATAGTGCAAATAAATCTTTCCATGCATAGATGTGTCTAAATTTTTGACTCAGGTACAGTATCTATATTAAATAAATGTGTGTATGTGTCTGTTTGTCTTGGCCAAACGCTTATCCTGGCCGGGGTTGCAGTGGGGCCTGGAGCCTCTTCCAAGCAGCACAGGGCTCACAGCTAGGGAATCCCCTGGAGAGAAGGCCAGCAGTCCATCGCATGGAACATACATGCACAGACACACATACATCATCACACTCTGCGGGCAAGTTAGATACACAGGTTAACTTTGTCTTTGTTGTTGTGTATTTATCTTTATCTGTATTTAATAGCACTTGTCCCAGAGAGCTTGGAGTCCATCCCAGGCAGCTTAGGGCACAAGGCAGGGAAACACCGTGGGGCAGATGCCACTGCATCTCAGGGCACACACTCAAACACCCTCTGGGCAGTTTAGAGCAAATTAGCCGAGCGGCACGTCTTTGGACTGCAGGGGGAGACCAGAGGACATGCAAACTCTATACACACAGCGGAGGGGTGGGATTTAACCCCCAGCCATGGAGGTGTGAGATAGCAGTGTCACCGAGCCTTGATGCCACCCTGGGATATTTATTTATTATGATCAGACAGCTGAAGGAGCGACGTCTTTAATACTGTTCACCATAAACATTGAAGCTAGACGGCATTTAATAAGAATCATGCTTCCTGTTTATCACTTAGAGTTTGGTTTCTTGTTAATTAGGTATGTTCAGTTATTTATAATGACATTTGAAATGTGGACTATACTCAGCTTTGTTAGCGCTAATTTCACTATGTATTGAAGTGACTGAGATAATGAAGCAATTCCGCCTTGCCCAAGAAATGTCTCACTGCTCCCATTTATCAGCCATTAAAAACTAAAACTTTCGCTGCATTAGCTTCTGTAACAGGTTGCATTAGCCGGATATTCAAAGACATGTAGGTATGGCCACATGCTTTATTTTTATTTTCCTTGTATAGGTAAGGTAAGGTAAGGTAAGGTAAGGTAAGGTAACTTTATTAGGGGGTTAAACTTTCTTGTTTTAACACAACCACTGAATTAGTAATAAAAACTAATGTACTCATTAATAAAAAAAATCATTTATTAATAATCTATCTCTAAAAAAACCTGTTTAAATGGATCACGGTATCAGTACTGCTTTGGAAGGGTGATCTAAAGTTGGATCTAAAAAGCAGATCTATGCAGGGTTTGAGAGAAGTCCTGCTTTCCTCGACTCCAAATATCTGCAGGCATTCTGCCATTCATCTGCATCTGGTGACCTCCATTGATCACACCTCTGAGTGTAAAAGCTCTATTTTTGCTCATAACATTTGTCAGTATCTTATTCTCTGTTTTTATGCTGATTTTTTCCCTCTCATAACTTAATAGAACTATTCAGGTAACAGAGATACAGACTCAATGAGACAGACAATATTTTGCATTAGTAATTTAAATACAATCCTAGCATTAAAGATTTTTCTCTGGACTTTGAAAGTTCAACAAAAATTTTAATAATGTATTAATTGGAAAAAAAAAATCGAAACCGCTTGCTTTCCATATGTGGTATTTTAAATGTCCTTTGTTCAGAGACACAGAAAGGTGCATCCTTTTCTTGTTAGATTATTTGTGTCGTCCTGCACATATTTGATTTCCTGGAGTCTGACTTTAAAATGCCTTTGTTGAACCAGATTCTACCAACCCTTTCCTGCATACATTGTCTCCAGGAAGGCTTAATAATTTTTATATGTCAATATGATGGATTATTCTGATGTTAGATCATAACTTCTGACAAGCAAAGCAGAAAAAATGGACTCAAAAAAGGAAGTAGTTTTTGTTACAGGGGCCATTGCAGACCCTTTGCTGATAGACAATAAATCTTCTGGATGCATATTTAGCGCTGTGTCAATGTGTGATGTTTCCTCAAGGTTAACCAATTTTACAATAAAATTTGCTATTCAAATACCAGTACTTGCTTGCATTAGTCCTTATTCAGGGTTCGACTCCATTAATCTGAAAGTGGAAGGAGAAGAAATGATATATATTTATATATAAAAGAAAATGGTGTCTTCTGAAGTCCTACACTTTTCAGAGCATTGATTTCGCTTCTTCCCTACGCTGGACTGCATCTCGCAAGAAAGTCAAGGTAACACTTTGCTTAAAGCTGTCATGTATAACACATTATAGATACCTTCATAATGCATTATAATGCATTCATAAATTATTATAAACACTGCTGTAGCTATTTATAAAAAGGTGTAACACATTACAGCCATGTTTATTATGCATTTCAAATGATTTATGAAGTTCTTATCTATAATACATTATACATACCTTCATAGCGCAGTACAAAGTATCCTTAATTCTTATACTGACCATTATAATGCATTATGAGGATATGTATAGTGCATTATAGATGAGCTCCATAGAGCATTCATAATGCATAATAAACATGACTACAGTGTGTTATGCCTTTTTATAAATAGTTATAGCCATGTTTATAATACTTTATGAATGCATTACAATGTATTATGAAGGTTTCTATAATGCATTATGATTACTGCTTTAAGTAGAGTGTTACCAAAGGCATTCCTCTTTTGGGGTACTCTGCAGGTTAGAATGCTGTTGCTGTGGCTGTATGGTTGCCGGTTTAAATCCCATGGTTGGCAGAATGATTTCACTGCTACACCCATGAGCAAGACCCTTAACCCCTTACTGCTTTAGGGAATTGGCTGACCCACTTTTCTTAAATGTATGTCTTTTGGATAAATGAACTTAGTAATGAGTAAATAAATATAAATGCTACAAGTCGTGGAAAACTTATAACACAATATTGCCTAATAAGGCGGACACAGCTGAGCTCTCTGTGATTGTGATTCTTTATACTCGGTCGGTTGGTTGAAACCAAACTTTGGTCTGGATTTGTATTTTCTGGACCTGAACTTTCCACTTCGGTTTGTAATGGACTACTTTTGTTACTAACTGCCCCAACACAGATCATGCAGATATATAAAATGGATTAGTGGAATAACCAGCAGTACCTGAGAGGATCAGTAAATTTAAGAGACGCAAAGAAACTGAAAAATGAAGCATGAGCAGAGGTCTAAGGTGCTATGGATAGCATAATAAAAATGTTACCCATTGTCAGCCGGTATTCTGTGTTAACTTAGCTTCCTGAGTGCAGTCCTGGTGCTAGCATAAATAATAAATGATTTTTGGTAAACTTCGCCCTTTGAGAACGAGCGAATGGAGAGCGAGCAATTAAAAGGTGCTTGCAGATGCAGATTTTGAGGTTGGATTCGGAATCCGTGGGAGGCGGTGAGAAAGCCAGACCCAGATGGTGAGATGAGCCGTCGGTATGCTGGCAGATCCTGACCCAGAGCCACGCAGCTGAGATGGTGTGCGCTGGAAGCAAGCCAGCGGGTCGCATTTTGTGGGCAACCCACTGCTCTCCTCTGTCCGTCAAACTCTCAGCTCACCCTGGCAATATCTCTGCGCTATGCTGCATCCTCCCATTGGAGGGGTATGGTTACAGATCAATAAGAATCTGAAATATGACACCCGCACACATGAAATATTCCATATTAACAACAGCAAACATTCACTTTAAAATTCTTTAAAACAACTTTTAAAATTCCAGATGTTGAAACATAAATTTGGTTCGTGAATAATAGGCGTTCCTGACTCCCAGTCCGCAGAATGCTGGGGGTTTGGAGGATGGGTTGGTTCATTTCCAAAAATAGACAATATATTTTCAGATCATCTGTATAAAAATGGAATCAGATAAACCTATGAAATCGCTAATCAATCCACCGACACCCACCTCTTTCTCCCCCAGCGGGTAAGAAGTTTTACTGATCCAGGAAATTTATGCAGACATTAAAATGTTGGGAATCCATAGGGTATAGGGTGGCCCAGTGGTTATTTTTTTCCCTGTGTTTGTGCAGGTTTTTCCTGTCCAAGACATGCATTTAGGTTAACTCAGTTAACTTTCAGTTGCCCATTGTCTGTTAGTATTAGTCCAGCGATGGGCAGCCCTCCTTTCCAGCGTGTCTCCTTCGATGCGTTTCCCTCAGGGGTATATGCAGGGCTGGGACCACAGGGGCACTGGCCACAGCTGAAAGCTGATTGGCCCCTTGAGTGCCCGCTGTCCTGTCATTCACCTATTGAAAACATATTATTGGCTAAAGGTAAGGTTGACCCCAGAATATATATTACAGATGCTCTTATGTCCCCCCCCCCCCCCTTAAAAAAAATCCCCAAGTCTCCTTCAGGCTCACTTTGACCCTACACTGGATGGACGACTGATTTTGTAGAGAGGAAATCTCTTCCTTTAAATCTTCCTGAAAAAAACCCTCTGTGTAAGAAGAATTAGTTAATAAAACCACTAAATGTATACAGTTAAGAATGAATCTCCAGAACAGAAAGTTATATACAGTATGTTTCAAGAAATTAAAAACAGTTTGATTTATTCCTTCTGCAATATCAATATGCCAAAAGCTCTTTGTTCAACTACCTGTGTATAATCCAAGTCATGCAGAGACCTCTTCAAATGGACATGATGCTTGCAGCTTCCAGACGCTGCAGAAGAGTGTTACATAAGGTCAGGGGGTTTGATTGCAAACTAAAATATATCTCCCGTCTCACATGAATGGCAGTTTTGTGGAGACTCAGTAGTAGCCGTCATGGGCATTAATGACTAGTCTGGTGTAGTTACCCTGAACAGAAGCAAGGCTCTCATCTCTAGCTTCTATGACCTTCATTAGCGTGGCGTTGGCCAGGCACAAATGTCCCATAGGTGTTCAGCGGGCTTGGAATTTATCTTAACTGTTACTGGGCAGTAATACGAAGGGAAGAGCAGCACCACATGGCCACCTGAGTGGGATGGAGATGAGGAAAAGTCGATACAGGACTGATGAAGGACATTCAGAGCAGGGCTGAGAGCTGAGTAGCCTCTACTCATATCACTGCCCACACACCTTTCTCCAAGCTACAGATTTACACACAACAAAGATAAAACCTTAGCCGTTAGCCTGCTAGCTAGCCTGGGAAGGCTACTCATTATTTACATCCATTACTTATCGTTTAGCGACTCCCTCTTATAATCGAGAAGATTGAAAGCGTTTCCCTATTTCCGAGACACAAGTGCTGGAATAAAAACGAGGAGAAAGAAGAGGGATGAGAACTGTGCATGTCCGGTCAATAAGCTAGCATCTCATTAATGTGCAGAGACC
>JAODLC010000038.1:12541969-12554131 GCA_026781145.1 Hippopotamyrus pictus | reverse complement strand
CAAGGCAGGGATGGAGGAAACTGTGTATTATGGTGAGTGTTACAGTAGAAGAGTGTGAGAAAGAGAGGAGCAGAGAGGGAGAGAGAGAGCGAGAGCTGAGACTTGGGAAGAGAGAGAGCGGGGTTAGGCTGATAAGAAAGAAATACTGGGGGGAGAGAAGGGGGGGAAATGAAAGAGAGAAAGAGGCTAGAGAGGGATTAGGGGATTGACAAGTGATGGGGGTGGGGGGGGACGCCAGGCCGAGCCCAGAGGGGAAGGGGGGGGCTGTTTCTGGCTTTCACCCAGAAGCTGGCAGCGTGCTGGGCTCAGTGGAGCCCGCTGGGGGTATGTGGGAGGCCTGGGGGTGTGCGGCTGGGCTGGCTCAAAGCTCCGGGCTGCCCTGCGATCGATTAACGGCCGGGGATCATGGATCGGGGGGCACCGGGGAGAAGCTCGGGCGGCAGTATTCTCATTTTTAACACCCCCCCCCCCCGCCATACCCTTCCTGGACAGGCTCACTGGCAGGAGAGGTTTCCGGAAAATGAGCAGAGGCCCGCCTTATGAATCGTGACTGAGCCGGAAAAAAACATGGCACCTATCACCAGGCATTGATGCCCTCCGCAAAGCACCTGGCTAGGTGAAGATGGCAACCTGCTCCTAATTTTTACCTCAAGAAGCGGGCTGATGCCAAGGAATCATGGGATATAACATTCGGTCGCTACCCTTCAATGGCCATTGGCTGCTGTGGTTGAATGATTTGTCTGTATGGGAATTAATCTCGACAGTTAAATTATTGTCAGCCTCAACCCTTTCAGGACAACATCACGCTCTTCTGTGACATTTCACACAGTGGTTCCATTAAAAAAAAAAAAAAAAAAAAAAACGTTATTTGGGAGATCTAGTGAATAGAAAGTCAGAAAAAAAGAAAGTGGTGTAGCTTTGAGCGGCCCTGGAAATATCAGTGCTTTGCTTCAAACGCACAGTCCTGGGGGTGATCATCGATCACATGTTGCAAGCATCGGATTCCTGACAAATATTTTGTTTACCCTAATGAAATGATCCAGCATGGGTCGAATTAATGTGTTGCATCTTGTAATTAAAATTACATTAAAGTAGCGGGAGTCAAGGTCTCTACAGCATAATTTAAAATGAGGTTGCAGAGCACAAGAATTGATGCAAAAGCATTAATAAGAAATAGGCAGAGAGAGAGAATGAGAGAGTGACGCTGTGGGCTTGGAATGAAAGATCCACAGAAGTATCAGGAATCTCCCCTCATTACAGGTTATGCTCAGAGGTGTCCTGCTACTTTCCATGGAATGCATATCGCCTCCTACAGGAGCGTCGCTGCAATTTCAAACACATTTGGAGGAACGGGCAGCACTTCACTTAAAGCAGTCATCATTATGTCATCACTTTCATAAAGCACTGAAATGTATAAGTGTTATAAACAAGGCTATAACTATAAAAAGGCATAACACATTATAGCCATGTTTATTAGGCATTATGCACTATGCATACCTTCATAATGCTTATAATAGTCACTATATGAATTATGGATGCTTTGTACTACATTGTAATGTGTTATGCAATTTTATAAATAGTTATAGCTCTGTTTATAATACTTTATGAATGCATTATAATGACTGCTTTAAGTAAAGTGTTACCAAGGAATTTAGTAGACTCAACCATATAATTAAGCACTATTTCATGTCCTTTCGTAGAGGATATAAAGTAACTCAGTTTCTAGCAAAATATCTTCTCTAAAGTCACATGAAGCTGAAGAGAAAATCAAGATTTCAGCATGTTTCATTCCAACTTAACGTGCAGCAAAGCCTGCAAGACTCACAGCGACAATCACAGAATCGCCAATGACATCCAACCCTTTATAATCCACGTGAAAAAGGCAACTACATGTCTGTGTGACAAGTTGCAATTCCATTTGAGGGCAGTGGCAGCCACTATAAACAGCTTTGAGGCATGGAAGAAACAAAATGTCTTCAGGGGGAAGGTTCATGACCAGGAAGTATTGCTTCCATCATGGATAAGCATTAATCAGATATCTGACAGGCTACCCAGAAATAGTTTATTCATTTACACAGATGTTTGTGCCATAAGACACATCCTCAAAGTTGAGATCTGGTCATTGACCTCCAGGGCAGCAGGGGGAGTACTGCATTTCTCATCAGTGTGAATCATATGTGTCTCTTTTCGTCATGCATGTAGAGCTGAGGAACACAGTCGCTCACATCCGTGAGTATGGTAGTGCCTTATTACCGGACGTTCACATTAGCTAGTTCCTCACTGGGGCAACCACAGCGGCCAGAGGAAGAAAAATGAGAAACAGGAAATGTTGTTTTCACATCAGATTCCCTTAAAAGATAGACGGATGTAAAATACATCATCCTCTTCATTTAGGATTGTTTTACCCTAAATGATATGCTATTTACTTATCAGAAGAGACAGCAATGTGAACTGACGCCATACAACAAAATCCAAACTATATGTGTTTAATTTCACAACAATTATCTATTCAAATCCAGATTTGCACATCAAAAGTCCCACACAGTCACACGCAGCCAAAGACATACGGATGAATACGTACCGGACGCACACGCGTGTAGGTTGACATATAAACATGGCTGCCAAGGATTATCCCCATTAGATTCAGTACTGAGACGAAAATATCGTTTTACTGGAGTTCGGTAAGCTGGTTACCAGCAGAAGCAAATTGAAAAGCTCTCGAGCAGGCAGGCGGGCGGGCGCGTGTTTCCAGCGTGTGTGTGTGCTTGTGCATGTGCATGTGTACGTGTGTGAGTGAGCGCTTGTGTCACTCAGTGGGTTAGCAGGTTTACTTTGGTGGAGGTAATCCATCCATTCTGTTGTGCTTCTTCATCTGTATCAATTCATTGAACACATGTTGGCCCCAAGGTCTGTAACTGAGCCGACCCCTTCTTGACAGGGGGGTTTGGGTGGTTGTGTGCATGGTGGGGGGGGGGTAACGGACCATGGGAAAGACACAATTCTCGGGCTCTCTATAGCACTTGTTCCACCCCACTTCACCTACACCCCCGCGCTGAGCGAGAGCTGCTTGTTGATCTCCACGCCCCCCCCACCATCACCATGACCACCCCCACCCCACATGTGAGCCCCCACTGCCACTCCTCCGGCCCCCATCCCGATGACCAGACCTAGTTGTCCTCTTCCTGCAAAAAGAAGAAGAAGAAAGGAAAATCAAAACTGAAAAGGAGAAACAGAGGTTATGGTGGCATTGTTTTGAGATAGAAACTGAAAATGCAGTGAGGGGGCGGAGTGGGTGGGACGGGGGCAGGGTCTTGGGGTAGGATTGTCCGCTCACACTCTATAAAAAAAAGCCACAGAAAATCTGTCAGCTTTCCAGCCCTGTCACCTTTCTGTGAGTTACACAACAGTGGCAGGCAGCGGTCTGTGTCACTCGGACCAAAGACAAATGTAAAGCTTGCCAGCAGGACAATAAACGGATTAACTTCATAACCTCGCAAGCTGCATCCAAACTTTAGATTAATGGTATTCTCTTATTTTAATGCTCTACTCTGTATTGCAAGAATATCTTTTCTGTTATTAATTGTATTTAGCCAACTTTATTGTTAGTTGTTCCACCGTTATTATCACAGTTGTGTTGTTTTATTTTGTTATAGTATGGAGTGGGGGGGGGGTCACAGTTAGAGCAGTGGGATGCAGTTTTGAGTGGTTTTAATTGCTGTATCCCATATGATCTATGTTCATGGACCCATTAGCCAACTTCAGATTGAGGCTTCCTGAGATTTTCTGAGAATATTATTGAATATCCTGTATAAAATGAATCATTAACATGCCCCATTAAGCTCCCTACTGGTCTTTAATTGAATTTGTCAGCAGTATCCTCTTTAAGTGAAAACCAGTCATAACAGCTAAATTGAATGATTATTAAATACAACACACGTGCAAAGATGAGCAGCTTTTCTGTTGCAAATGGCAATTCATTCACTTTGTCTTTTCCACATGTGCATAATATTTGGCGAACAGAAGTGAAAATCACGACGCAGTTTAAAAGGGGACTCTTCAACATGACTTTAGATTAAATAATATACGGGGAGAGTATTATCCTAAGTCTGATTTAACATCCGATTAGCTCAACTGGATTACCTTCACCTTTCATGTCATGCTGTTTTTTTTTTTTAATAATTTTTTAATCACGGAAAGAGGAAGCTGCATTTATACAGTATACCATGGAGAGCGGGAGGTCCCAGGCGTCTCCATGTGAAGTGAAAAAGATGTAAGGGAATAAGTATGGCCGGCAAACACCACGACATCTTGGGATTCCCTCTTCCCCCCCATTTGAAGGGGAGGTGGCAGAGAAGCCATCCACACAGACGTCAACGTTCGTAACAGAGGACCTATAGCCACCAGGGGGAGGTAAGACAAAAGGAAAGTGGGGGGCAGACAGCTCTCCGGATCTGATGCTTTCTTCGGTTGGCGATGGTGGTGTTGGTGGGGAGGGGGGGGATTGAGAGAGTTTTCTTGCCTGTTTCCCCATCTGCTAACTCAAACTGCCCAGGTCACCGGTAAGGGGAGGGCCGCTTCACTGGCTGCTGAGATGGGTGGGCTGCACTAGGATACGGGGGCCGCGCTGGGATACGGGGGCCACGCTGGGATGTGTGGCACATTCTGGTGGACAAGCCAGACCCATCAGTGGTACCAGTCAGGACTGTTGGGTCCATGCTGCGATCCTTACTTGAGACAGGAAAGCTTCAAATGTGTTGCGATACTTAATGCTAATTCACAATCCACTGCCTTTCCCCCCCAAATCCGTGTTTTACCCAACTGTCCCCCTATTCCCCCAGTGTTTACTTCTATCCTAGATACATCTGGAACATTCTATAAAGCCACATGTGCCAACTCCTTCAGAAAGAAGTAGCAGACCCTGAAAAAGTGGAATTATCAGCAATTCAATTATCAGTTATCAATTACATGCTTTTTTGTTTATTGAATTGGTATTTGATATTAAATAAACCCATCCATCCTTTTTCTGTTCTCACTTATCCTATGCAGGGTTGCAGGACTCTGAAGCCTATCCTGGAAGCTACGGGTGTAAGGCAGGGATCTGCTCTGTTTGTCCCTTGCCATGCTCCATAGAAAGTTCTCCCAGCTGTTGGTGGTCCGTGTCACACAGCCTGGATGGCAGTGTTGTGCAGGGATGGGGGATATTGTCTGGACAGCGTCTCATAGGGAGGGGGGGGGGATTAGCAAATGTGTCAGAGGACCCTTGAATTTGGCCTTGTGGCCCCTGCACTGAGTGTAGAGGGGGGTGTCCTGGAGTGGGGGTTTGGTCACTCCTGCTGGGGTGTCCGGGGGCACAGCTGGTGTTTCCACCGCTGAAGGGGAAAGTGAAGGTGGATCCATTTCACCGTGGAAACGCTTACAAACCCCTGAATAGGGCTCTTGAGCCATGTCTAAGTATCCCTTACCTGTTAGTCAGATTAATTATTCCCCTAGAAGTGCAGTAAGCCGACACCCCCACACAAATAGGGGCGGCCTCTTTCCTGGGGATCTGCTGGATCCAGCCACCTCTGGAAATTATGTGTTTGTGTGTGTGTGTCTTCTCCATCACATGTGCGTGTGTCTCCTCCATCACATGTGTGTGTGTCTGCTCCTTCACATATATATGTGTGTGTCTGCTCCTTCACATGTATTTGTTTTCTCCTTCACATGTGTGTGTATGTGTGCCTGCTCCTTCACATGTGTGTACATGTCTTTGTCTGCTCCTTCACATGTGTATGTGTCTGCGCCTTCACACGTGTGTATGTGTGTCTGCTCCTTCACATGTGTGTATGTCTTATCATTCACATGCATGTGTGTTTTACTCTTTTACGTGTGTGTTTGTGTGCCTGCTCCTCCACATTTGTGTACATGTCTTTATCTGTTCCTTCGCATGTGTGTCTGCTCCTTCACATGCATGCATGTTTGCTCCTTCACATGTGTGTTTGCTCCTTCACATACATGTATAAAGTGTTTCTGCTCCCTCATATGCATGTATATTTGTGCGTTTGCTCCTTCACATGCATGTCTGTTTGCTCATTCACATGTGTGTATGTGTGTCTACTCTTTCGCATGCCTGTGTATGTGTGTGTCAGGTCCTTCACATGTGTGTATAAGTGTGTGTTTGCCCCTTTACATGCCTATATATGCGTGTCTGCTCCTTCACAGGTGTGTATATATGTGTGTCTGCTCCTTCACATGTGTGGCGCTGGATGGGCCAGCTAGGACCTTTGCAGTAGTGTAAGTGCTGGACATGTTGGTGATGTGGATGACTGCTCTTGCAAAGAATCATCATTTTCACAGTCCCGGGGAGGTGGATGCTTTATTAACTGTGACCAAACCCCTGCCCCATCGCCACGGCCACACACACATGCATGCACACACGCACACACACACACACACACACGCACGCACGCACGCACATACACACACGCACACACACACACACATGTCGGGTAAACATTTCTTTATGGGGACCGCTCGTTCATTTCTATGGGAAAAATGCTAACGCTAACTATGACAACCTTAACCCCTACCCAGCCCTAAACATAACCATAAGAAACCAAACAAAATACAAGAGTTTTTGCATTTTTAGTTTTTTCATTGCAGTCACAGATTTTTATTAAATTCAGTTTTCCCTTATGGGGACCAGGAAACGGGTATTCATCACGTTGTGGGGACATTGTGTCCCCATAAGGTAAGGTATACCCACTTGCACACACACACACACACACACACATACACTTTGTGATAAACATCAGCAAAAACCTAAAACTAAATCAGCTTTTAATTTCACATGAATTCAAATGAGTAGAGGAGCCAATGAACTTGAATTGCAGCTCCAGGTTCATCTGGAGGACTTTCCATGGCTGGTGAGCGGTAGTTGACCACGCTGGTTTGGAGTAATCTCTGGAGGAGGTGGGCTGTTTAAATCCCTGGGGGGGGGGATAATGAATTATACCTGGCGTGCTGCTCTTGAGTTACCTTCTGTTTATAATGATAAATTGGTGCTTTGTGTTCTTATTAAACCACCAGCGCGCCATGTCTCCTACACAGTGGTAAATGAGTGTTGCTACTTCCTTGTTTTCCTTATCACTAAAAACATCTAGAAGGTTCTACAGCTGAAAAAGGGGGTCTGGTTGGTTGAGGCTGAACAACACAAAGTGTTGAATAACTTCAATGTGATGAACTCAAGCGTGTGCTGTGCGAGACAGTGCAAAATGTGTGCTCACGCGTGAACATACAAGCTGAAGAACGCAAGAACTAAGACTCACAGAAAAGGGAAACCCAATCATATTCTGAATATATTCACTTCAAAATGTGAAAATTTCTTCACCGCAAGCCATTTCAATATGTGAAGATTGCTGTTATCGTCTAACACCTTGGATTTATTCCGCAGACACAGATGCTGACAATGTATCAAGTTATATATACACCACTGTATGTATGTGCTGGGAAGTGTGACCATGGAGTTTGGAAGTCCATTATCACTTCAATTAGAAGCTGTGAGTGTGATCCACACACACGCGTACGCTCGCACACGCGTGTGGATGCCCGAAGACGCTCCGCACGCACTGTCTACCTCCAACGGTCCTGCCTGTTCTCTCCGTTGTCTTCGCTGACCAGCCGTTCCCTCGACAGGGTCCCCCATGTACAGCAGCTCACAGTTTCATGGAGATGGGTGTGAAAAGGAGAGGCCATTATTTCTGTTATGATCAGTGCATTCTCAGATCGCGTACGAGAGACATCTGTTTGAAGCAGCTTTGCATTTTTAAGCATCGCACATAAATCCATTCCTTCGTCTTCCGGCCGATTCCCTGGTACAGGGTGGCTGCGAGCTTGGACCCTATCCCAGGAAGTGGAGGGTGCGAGGCAGGGCACCTCCTGGAAAGCCTGCCAGTCCATCACCACCAGTTCGCTGTGGAAGGAAACTAGAGCACCCCCCTGTTTGCAACATGGGAAGAATTTAAAAACTCCACACACACCCACAGAACCAAAGGTGTGAATCGAACCCCAAACCCTAGAGTTGCCAGGCTGTAGTATAACCCACTGAGTCAGCATGCTGCCCACATCCTTAGGAGTACAGTTTACAGTGTAAATGACTGGGCATTTTAATAGCTGGATATTATACACACACACACACACACACACACACACACCTTGACTGTCTGATTCTGTATGCAGGAGACACAAGAATGTGAGTTTTGGCTGTCACTCAAGAAGACGCTTGAACTGGGCTAGGAAATACCTGTGAAGAGACCCCCACAGGAAGTGGGAGGCTGAGGGAGACCTGTGCTTTAGCAAAATGTTACACTACAAAGGCTTCCCTCGCACACTCCTGTAAGCACATCATGTTCCTACACATCAAGGATGACAGGTAAACCTGTATATAAATGCCATATCTAAATCGAATGTACCAGAAAGAAGCGCTGTCACCAAACACTGACCAGCTCGGTAGACAATATGGTTGCATATAAATATATATATTTTTCCTTTTAGAGTGCAAGAAGCAGGCAACAGGAAGGGTGGATGCCAGCTGTAAGATTTTCTTGCAGACTGATGGCAGATTTGAGGCAAAAGCCAACCCAGTTAGCTAAATCTGGCACCTAGATTTTGCTGTAAATGTCAGTGTCAGCAAAACTGTACTCACCTGTCAGGAGTGCGAGTGTTTCCGTTTTTTTTTTTTTGCCCGTGACCTTCGGCGGGTAATAAATCTGATGCAAGCTCACCAAACGTGCCCCCCCCACCACCTCGCCCTGAATCTCACTGCAGTTCATGGATACTGTGCTGTTTGTTTCATGTATATTGACATTTGGTCCGAATGCAATTACTCTCTTCTACGCCTTGCTCTAGCGCGTATCGTCTGTCTAGTGTATCGTCGAAGGCTAATTGGGAATGATATTGACCACGAATTTGAAAATCCAGACTCAGGTACAGAAACCTTTCCTCAGTGACCTTGGTGTTGAAGAATAACAAGGGCGTTTAGGAGGCTGTCCTGGGGAATGGAGCAAAGAGAGGCCTTGTATGTTTTTGTTGTTTGTTTTTGATGTGCACAGCTAACCGTCCCAGCGCATAAAACCTACTTTAGTCACTCTGATCTTCAGTGCTTAATTAAAAATCTAATCACCTTTAGATGTATAAGGCAAAAGTTAGAGTCATGGTCAGTGCACTTTATACTGTGGACGGGGGAAAACAATAAAACCAAAACAACAACCTTCGGCTCTCAGAAAGCAAAGGAGGCCTTTGATTTAGAATATCAAAGAGCAGGGTTCCTGCTGTTTCGGTGATTCTCAAGGTCGCCGCCGTATCCTCATTTCATTTATTTATTCATCACTCTGGAGTGGAACGGGTCAGGTACACTACTCAAACACCATAAACAGCAAAAACCGACAAATTAAACAGGCTTTGAAACTTTGCATATTGAAAGTGAGCTTGATTAGGAAGAATAGACCACTGTAACTCTGGAGGGGGTATTCGATAAACAGGAAATGGACAAAAGCTATAAAAATTAACTGTCTGGATATTTCAGGTAGGTTTTATAAGACACCGATGCATTTAACTGTAACAGAGATGTTAGTGGCTGCTCCAAAGATTATGGCCTGAGTATGTTGAACGGATGTCCTATGTAGCTTGGATTCCTGGTAGGGCGTCCCTTGGTGGAGATCTGTGGGGAGAGACAGACAAATTGAGATCCAGCAAGGAGCCCCAGTCAGTGTGCTTCAACTATACAGGGATCACACTTCTCAGTCTCTCTGGGGGGGCCAACATGAGAGCACTGAGGAGGAGACATCAGGTGATGGTCAAACGAATGATTCAGCAGGAGAAATGCAGATTCTGGTATGGTTGTGGAGTAGTGGACCAACTATTCCCTCTCTCACAGGTATGTGGGGGTCCATAGAAATGTGTAAATGTCGTTTGCAGGTGCTTTGTGAACTTAGACATGGGGAAATGATTACACACCCCAGCACATACAATGGAAGATGAAGGAATACAGAGTACCATGGCCACTAGTCCATATTATTCAGTCCTTCATGGATGCAGTTGGAGCTGTGTCTATATCCTTAGCACAAAATCCAAATCATTTAGAGCAGTCATTTAGAGTGGCCCTCCTAGACCCACAGACCATGTTTTTGTAGTAGGGAGCTGGGAGGGAGCAAAAACATGAACCGACTGTGGGTTCCCGAGGATCTGATTGGGAAACACTGATTGAGAGTGCTTGTTGACCCCTGGCAAGGGTGTGTCTTGCAGGAGGCAGGGGGTTAGAAGTGACATATATTTGCAAATGATTGGTATCCTCTGATTAGGACGCTGAGTGTTAAGTGGTAGGATTGAGAATCAGCCTGAATTATTTTGCGTACCTCTGGATCTTCCACACAGGTGACGGTATGGGGGAACGTGGTTTGGTCACTGCAGTTTTGTGAGCATTGAGAAAGTCCATAGTGAAGAAGCAGGAGTTCATATGAAGCTTGAATCTATGTTCATATCCTCACCTCAGATCATGAGCTGTTGGCAATGAACAAAATAACAAGGTCATAAATACAAGCTGCCAAATGAGGTTTCTCCACAGGATTGCTGGATTCTCTCCATGCCAGGGTGACAAGTTTGGAGATCTGGAGGGAACTCAGAGTAGAGCCATTGCATCTTCAGATTGAGAGGAAACAACTAAGGCAGTTTGGGAATCTCAGAAGGATGGTAACTGAAAGGCTCTCAAGGTAGCTGTTCTGGACATAACCCAGTGAGCAGGGGCCCAGGGAAGATCCAGGACAGAATGAAGGAATGAAATCTGCCAGCAAGCTTGGGAATGTCTAGAGATCTTCCAGCATATGCTACAGTTTGTGACCTTGAGAAGATGAGGCCAGGTCTGACTGACTCAGCGTGCCACTACTGCCACCACCAGGAAAAGTGGTAAGAGATGCAAGATATTACTGGATGAGAAGTACCATGTCGAGAAGGCAACGGATCTCAAGAGGTTAATCAAAGACTGTGGACTTCTTGAGAATAGCATTAATGGTTGCATGGCCTAGAATGAAAAAGGACTACAATAGCTTTAGAGTTAAACATGACCCTCAGGGGAGAAGTCGACATCCTCATGCACTAACATTCCTGTTGATGTCATGATCTTGCGCTTTTCTTAGCTTCCAGAATTCAGCATTGGTCTTTATCCCCTACTTTTCATCACTATTGTGCCAACGATTCACCATGCTTTTCAGCCCTACTCTCGCTGACAGATTTTGGTCTTTCATTATTCCATTCATCGTCTTACTGCCTAGTGTGATGTAGCAGAATAACCTTTACTAAAATGTATTACCTTCACATTTGCCATAAATAATTGGGATTCCTCTGATTTATGCAGTTTTTAGCTGATATTGATTACGATTGCAGTGTTGTAAAGTAGATCGTCAACCTGCCTATATTGGGACAAATGTGCCCGTGGCAAGACTTGTCTGTGTGTGCCAAAATGTTTTGACTGAGTGAAATAAAAATTAAAAATATGTGGACTATGTTTCTGAATACCATTTCTGTGGTAAAAGAAAAAAAATATAAATGTCCATCATAATTAGCCATGGTGATGGCCCCTGGGGTGGAATATCTAAAAAAAAAAAAAAAACTTCAGTTTGTGCTAAAATATCCTGGATTCTTATGGAGCCTTGCAAGGAAGCTGGTGACCACGGAGATGAGGTTTGTTTAAACCTGCATGCATAAGAGCATGGCTCGTCCCTGTACGTGAGCTTTTAAGGTTTCCGTGACTCACAGGATCCTCAAACGCAGGGGCCTTGCCGGGCTGCGGCGTTAGCAGAGATGCGGCTTTGGGATCAGGCGCAGTGGCACGGATATGCAGTGTTGAGGAGAACACAATGAGGCGGAGGTCTCCGGCTACCTGGGAGACAAGAAAGGGGCAAATACAAGAAGTGAGAGGGGTGGGGTAAATAAATAAAAGGAAATGGTGAGCATCCGACGTCCCCTCTCTGTACTTGCCTGATATTTTGAGTCGTGGCACTAAAAGCGGCATTGCTTTTGTGGAGAAAGGAGAGACTGAGAGAGAGATAGTCGGGAGGGGGGAGGCTGTGTAAGTGTGAGAGTGAAGGGGGGGGGGGGGGGTTGAGGGCGGGGGGGGGGAAAAAAGGGGGA
>JAODLC010000038.1:12527854-12541869 GCA_026781145.1 Hippopotamyrus pictus | reverse complement strand
CCATCTCTGTACTTGCCCGATATTTTTAGTCGTAGCACTAAAAGCTGCGTTGCTTTTGTGGGGAAAGGAGAGACTGAGAGAGAGATAGTAGGGAGGGGAGAGGCTGTGGAAGTGTGAGAGTGAGGGGGGGGTTTGAGAGCGTGGGGTGGAAAAAAAGGGAGACGACAGAGGCTTGAATTCTTGCCATCAGCTCTTTCACCATGAATAGGCCTAATGAATGGGAGTAAGTGCTAGGAATCTGTAGCCAGCTGCAGCAAAGGCAGGTAATATCGCTCAGATTTAATTGGGAGCAGGTATTGGAAGGCGGTATTACTTTAATTGGTAAGGGGGGGGTTTCTAAATCAAAAAGACAAAGTATAATAGCCAAATTGTACCATACAATAGCACTTAGCCTGGGATTGTATGCATTCGCTAATCTGCCGAGGAATGAGGCAATTCGGAACAATTTTCTCAGTAGAAGCAGCTACAGAAAGCTTGTCCCTTTTGTTCTCCCTTGGGAAAAAAAAGTAAGATTGAAACAGAAAATACCTTTACTGGGGCAATCATTTGCCACGTGTAGACAGCGGATACAGCCGCGAGTGTCGGGAAAAAAGGGATCTTTGTGGTGGAGGAAAGGATGGACAGAGGGATATCGCCTGAGCTGAAAATAAGGCCCGTTAGGGTCGACCTTACTGTAGGAAGACGCGATGACGTTTCCGGGGGCAGACGACACTGCAAACTCAGCTAGCTAGAATTTAAAAACCGTAATCTGATGCTAAAAAGACACAGCCCCTGTTATTAAATATTTAAAACTGTCATTAATAATTATTGAAGGAGCATCTTTTTTTTTCTTAATGTAAGGACCAAGATGCATCAAGGGAAATCAGGGATTCTAGGGTACGATTTGATTATGATTCAAATGATGCTTTATAAATAAAACAGTTGTTTTTCTGTCTGATGTTTTCTGAGAAAATCGAGTTTATACTTAATAGCATAGCTGTGTTTTAAGTCATGGCATAAGATTAAGTATTAGTTTCAAAGATAAATATTACAATGAATTGAAAAATGAAGTAAAACATTTTGACACCCTGATTATTCCTGTAATAGCCCTTTTGATGGATCTAAAACATAAATAACTGCAGGTTCTTGAGTAAGACTTGCTATTTGTCTCCTCCAAATAGCTTCATTTAAAATTACTAGAAACTTTCAACTGATTCTTCTGTTTCTATTATGCACATCTTTGAATTTTCATAGCTAAAATGGCATGATTTTTAATCCAAGAAACGATTCATAGTGCTACAGGAATTCTTGGAAAAAGCAATTAATTAGCTTGAATCCTGAACCAATAAAAAGAAAAGGGCGAAAAGTCAAGCGATAACTAAATCGAAAGTGATACCGCTAAAGCAGATTTTGTGGTCATTTTCTTGATAGGCCCTTCATGGTCCGGTCATGCAAATTTTAAACGTCCTCTTTACTCAAAGTGCTTACCAGCGCGTCAACGCAGCATGCTGCTGGGTGTGCCCAGGACATGGAGGCATTAGGAGGGCTGAGGAGAAGCAGCTGAGGAGTTCCTGCACCAATTTAAAGGAATCATGGCCGTCCTTTCTTGTGCAGGCTGTAGAAAGAGAACTTAAGCGGTGATTGCAGCAGTGAAGAGAGAATGATTGCTTCTCATTGTCCATTGTCCTTCCAAGCTGGGTCGCTAGAGGGATTGGATATCCCAGGGAGTCAGACCGGGCCGGGCAGTAGGAGGAGACGAACACATGTCGAAGAAAAGACTGAACCGCAAGTCCGTTCCCAAAACTCCCCAGCGGGTTTCATGTGTGGTTTAGACTGCTGAGAGAGATGCCCAGAGATAAGGCCGCCTCCGCTATGCTAACAGACCATCCTAGTGTTCGGTCCTGCCCCATGAAGAAGCAAGATGAAGTGAGTTTAGGTGACCGTCTGATACCAGATACGCCGCCAATCACAGGCCGGGCTAAATTAAAAAGTCTGCAAGTTATAGGAGAAGACATGCCTCTAGTAAATTGCGGAGACTGATGGCTAAAGGCTTGTGCTGGTGGGAGACAAGCTGAGGGGCGGAGTCTTTGGCCCAAGACACCTTCAGAGAAGCATAATGCAAGCATTATAACAGTGGTACAGACTATTGGGGAAGATATCAAATTCCTGAATTGTAAACTAGACTAAAGTTATGGTATGATTAAAAGGACAGTAAAATGATTTTATGGTCACAGAAAACATTACCAAGTATAGATACTAGGTAATTATCAGCTGAAACTAGGTAAATTCCATATTTCTCATCACTGGACTATTACATTTTATTATATTATTTACTTTGTGGTGGTATGACAAATATACAATAAACCATGACTGATAGTTTAACAAGAATAATTAATTATAAAAAACATGTGTATCTTATCTTTCTGTGGTTTTACTGCAGTCACCGGTCTCATTTGAATCATCAGCACATGAAATGACAAAATTCTATCTGCACACAACCTTCTGGAATGTCTTATTACCTGTTGCACAGTCACAGTAAAAACGTCAATTACTACATTTTTCTCTGGAAACTTCTATAACAGGGTTGACCAGTCTTATCCAGAAAAGGCCTTTGTGTATGTGGGTTTTCTCTGCAATTCCCTAATTAGATTGCTAATGAGAGGACTGATTGACTGAAGAGTCCTCACAACTGGGTTTGAACAGCTGACCTAAAGGTTATCCCAAAAACCTGCATACACAATGGTCTTTGCAGATAAGATTGTTCACCTCTGATCTAAATTTAGTTTTATTATTAAAGGGTCTGAGTGCTTATCTAAATGTGACTTGTCAGTATTTTTCCCGAAAATTCCCAAAAACAGAAAGAGAGGGTTTGAATGCAATCTGAAGGCACAGGGTCCTTGATCAGTGAGGTTGCTGCCTGCACTCTGCTCTATGGCTGGTCAGTCCCAGAGAGATATTGTGTGTTTAGCATAAGCCTGTAATACAATGTTACTTCAGTCCATCCATCCATCCATCCATCCATCCATTTTCAACCACTTTTCCAGTATTTCATGTTGGTGGCCTGGATTACCAAGTAAGAGAACAATTCGGATATCATGTCAGATAATCCACCCCCCACACACACACAGACACACACACATATAAATGCAGTCCATTTACCATTTACACACATACTCTATGGGCAATCAAGATAGGGGAATTTAAAGTAATTTCAGATGAATATAAAAATTAATTGAATCTAAATCAATACAGGTATTAATCTCCACATATATAAAAATATCATACCAATAGCTTTGCATTAAATAATTATATTATTGTGGTATAACTGTGATCCAATGCATAAAGGTTTGTTACTACCTTAATACTTGCAAGGTCCCAGTCAATCCTTTTATCCTTAACACTTTTAATTATTTTAACTGTTATTTCTACTTTTGACTGGATTTCACAGTCTCCCCAGAAACGAGCAGTGACAGCTCTTTGCGGAGAAGCTGGTTGCTCCCTCGGAAACTTCACACCCCCTGCTGTAGCACTCCAGCCTGCCAGGTGAAGGACACATCGCGTTGTGTATGTGACTGTTACGCTCGCGACCTCTGCAACTGAGTAGATATGGGGGGTCGAGGATGGTCGACAGCTACCTTCTGAAAGTAAGGTTTGCTGGTTCTAAACTGTGGAATAAATGGTTTCAACCTTGAACAAAGGTGCCTTGATTGTCTAATTATAACAATAGCAGCCGATAGATGAAATTACAACTTGTGTGGTAAAAAAGTAACTATTTATGGACCTGAATGATCCAGTCTGATTTATCGTTTTTTAACATATATTGTTTGTGTGGGATTGTATTAGGGGATAATTGTTAACTTATGACACTGTATTGTGTTACTGGGGTTATAATCCCTGCTGGGGGGGGGACTATGGACTGTAATGGTGTGATCAGACCGAACTGGTTGTGTCACCACCATCCAATAGGTCCAAATGCATGGAAATGCCGGTGACTGGCATCGATATGCATGAATTATCTAAAGAAAAAAGGCATGTTCTATATATTATCCATTATTACTAGTATCACACATCGCAGTATATTGATGCATTTGCTGCAACTAAGAACTTTTAAATTTCCAACGTCCTACTTAAAAAAGCACTCTAGGACAGCTAAATGGAATGGATTCGTAATGCAAATTTACACAAGTGAATGCTAATTCCGCTAGTGTTTGATTCTTGCGTAATACAATGATTCTAACAGATGTATCAGAAAATTAGGAAATTAGCACATAGTAACTCATGAGATACACTGTGTGAACAGTAAATAAGTGTCTCTTTGGTTTTACGTCATGGTCGCTCTCCAAACCCGCTTGAGCTGACCCTTCTGCAGTGGAAAACCGAAGCGAGCTGGAACCGTACTCTAGCTAGGTCTCTTCGTGGTAGAGCTCGGGTGCGGGTCGGTTCCTGTATACCAATGGAAAACCGAAGCGAGCTGGAACCACGCTCTAGCTACGTCTCTTCGTGGTACAGTTTGGGTGCGGGTCGGTTCCTGTATACCAATGGAAAACCGAAGCGAGCTGGAACCACGCTCTAGCTAGGTCTCTTCGTGGTACAGTTTGGGTGCGGGTCGGTTCCTGTATACCAATGGAAAACCGAAGCGAGCTGGAACCACGCTCTAGCTAGGTCTCTTCGTGGTACAGCTTGGGTGCGGGTCGGTTCCTGTATACCAATGGAAGAGTGCCATAAGTGTGCCTGCGAAAAACCTGGCTTGTCAAGGCGTGAACAGGGACACAGGATTTGGTGAGTGAATTGGAGTGATTTTATTGGACGGCATGAAAAAGACCAATATATAGAAACAACTTTGGCTTGGTTTTCCAACCCAAAACCCACAAGAGTCAGAACAATGTTTCCAGACACTCTCTCTGTAACGAGAGCTTATCCTCAACCTTGTCTTTCTCCCACAGCAACAAAACACACATCTTTCATTGTACTTTTGGAAAGAGGCAGTGCCAGTCAGGTCTTTTAAAGGAATCCAAAGAAACCCATAAAATTGTACATGTCCATAAAAAATCTGCCATCAGATGCTGGCCGCCTGAGCCTTCTGTAGGTCACATGGTCGAGCCCAAAGCTTTCCCAGCAGCTGCCTGGGAAAAAGGCGCGTATTGGATGTGACAAGAGGTGTCATTACTGAGCCAAGGCAAGTGGCCAGCTGACTTTTCTCTTCCACTGAGCATGAAGCTTTCTCCTTTATCACCCAAGTCTACTGCTCGTAGTAAAGTTTAGCGTTACTTTAATTCATCTCCCCATCCATCTTCCATAATGCTTATCCAGAGTGACCCTGAGGTCCATCCAGGAAGCAGAGGACACTCAGTAGGGGAATTCCACTCAATCACAGGTGTTACTTTAACTGCTCCTGGAAAATTAGCATTAAGCGGTGAAAGTTACAGCGATAGTAACAACAGTCAGGGGGTTTAGTGCACAGGCAGCTTCCACCTGTCCATGGGCACAGAGAGAGAGACAGAGAGAGAGAGAGAGAGAGGGAGGAAGCTGTCAGCAGGACAAATCCCACGTATTGACTGATCCACTTAGTGCGTGTATCGGTATTTAATTTAAAGACCTAAGGCCCCCAAAAACAATCAATCGCATAGGAAGTCTAATTACACAAATAGAAGAATTTAATTGCTCATAAGTATAAATTAAATGGGGGCTTTTTGTTAGATCAATTACAGACAGAGGGTTGTAAAGCCGAAGTAAACATGATGGGATTATTTAACAATAATTACGCCAGTAATAATAATGCATCCATCTTCCAAATGCTTTACTTGGCCAGAGCTCTTGGGATTCTGCTACTACTACTATTACTACTACTGCTACTATTGCTACTGCTATTGCTACTACTGCTACTACTACTATTGCTACTGCTATTGCCACTACTGCTACTACTGCTACCATGACTACTATTAGAATATAATTGAATTTAACAGAATATCTTTATTATCATTGTACATGCACAAAATACCTAAGTCTGCAGGGAGGAATGCAAGTAAGAAGTTCACTGTACGTGTAGAAATTATATTAGACAGACAGACAGACAGATAGATAGATAGATAGATAGATAGATAGATAGATAGATAGATAGATAGATAGATAGATAGATAGATAGATAGATTTGCATCATAAAGCTACTACCACTACAATAGCTACTACTATTACTACTACTACTACTAATAATAATAATAATAATAATAATTTAAAAAATAACAATAGCAACAACAATTAAGAAGAAAAAGAATATTGTTGTTACTAAGATTCATCCTTTAGGTCCTCAGTGAATATAGATGGAACAGGAAGTTCTACAAGGAAGTGACTAAATTCACTACCTTACTGTGCATCTCGCCATTTTTAAGGGAGTTTGAAGGACATGTACATTATAGCTTCTGTGCAAAAAAAAAATAAACAAATAAATAATCATCTGTGCCGCAAATAGAATTTCCCTGGTTCGGATTTCTGTATAAATTTGCGCTTTCCATCATAGCAGTTGATAAAACTCCCTTTGAGAGTGTTGTCTATTGTAAAGTTCTGCTCAGTTCTGAGAGTTCCTCTCCTCTGTGCACCGATTTCCTGCCGCTTATCTCACACAGAAGCCAAGGAGCTTCAAACTGGGGATTTAGCTTCCATCATTATGAAATTAAATAGTTCTGTGAAAACAGAGCGGCGCGTCTCATCTCCATTTCCGCTCTTAAGACAGGCGTCAGAAGAAAGACAGGCTGTCGAAAGGGGTCTGGGTACTTTTGAATGCTGCCGAGATCCAGCCCACCTCGTTAAACACCTCACCATTAATTTATGCAAGCAGACATAAGATATAGGGCTGCAAACTGTGAGTTTGAAACCAAGCTCCAGTTGCTGCAAGCTGGAGCCCCGCACAATACTGATGGGTGAGACAAGGTCTGTAGAGCTGTAGAGTGAGAAATTGCCAGTCTTGCCAAATTTAACCCAATTGGAGCCAAAGAAATAAGCCAATCAGCAATCGAAAATGAGCGATAATCCCACCCACTACGCCTTATTTGTCTATCCGCTTCCATTAACATTTACTCAAATGATTCTGTGAAGGTTTCATGATGCCGACAAAACACAATTTGCGCGAATGCCTCCAATATTACGATTAGCATATGCAATATAATATAATATAATACAAATTGTTCATACTTATGCTCTGATTCTGATATGGCCACAACTGCTGAATTAAATTCATAATCATGAGGAATATGATTCTTATATAGTATGGGGTTTCTTGTTAGAGAAGTATGTAATGCAAGGCTGACTGAAGAACATGTGCGTGGTGAGGACGTCACCATCTTTAAGCAGCTGCTAGAGAGAGAGAGAGAGAGAGAGAGAGAGAGAGGGTAGAGAGAGAGAGAGAGAGAGAGTAAGTACCAATCCATCTCCAGAGACAGATGCAGTGGCTTGCTTTTGTTTCTCCACCAGGCCGGATTTGTATGATGAAGTATGTAGTGAAAAAAAAAAAAAATAATAAAGAAAAGAAACCTGAAGTAGCGATCAGAAAACTCTGGAGTGTCTGGAGAGCAACTTTCGGCCTGCTCACCGACACCCTCGTTAAGCCTGGGAAACATTAACCAAGCCGTGTGGAGGCTGGCGCTTTCATTTGTGCTGTCTGGCAGGGACGTGCGCCGTCGATGACGCGGCGGAGGGCAATGCGGGCCCTCCGGTGGCTGAGGCTCGGCTGGCTGCCATTGATCCTCGCCATATATGGCTGTCTTAGTCAACGCGGTGCCCGCGGTAGCCAATGACATGGTGTCAGCGCGTTTCAAGTCGGAGGAGCAATATGAGAATCTTACATGTCATCACCGTAGTAAATGATGCAGCAATAAAGTGGTACTGTATGGCACAGTATGGTAGCTGAGAGAAGGCTAAAGATCAAGCTGAGATACAATATCCAGACTCCTTTGATACATATGCATATCAGGTTTTACTTGGTGCTAATGTGGTTTTGGGTCTTTAATTTATTTTGTTACTAGCTGGGTACACCTTTCAGAGATTATCGGGCTATAATACTGATAGAGCTGCTGAATTCTCAATGGGCCATGTATCTCTGATGTTAATGCATGGATTCTGCAGGACCCTTCCAGGCTGGACGCTTAGATGCCAAGGACTGGGGGAGTTCCTGGGAACAGTTTTTCACATTCATTATTTGGCAGTGGTTCCTGACGGGGAGAACGTCTCGGAATCCCATGTTGTTTCCTCAGGGGGGTGAGAGGTGTACTTTACTGTGTGGTCTGGAGTTACACGTGCTGATGTGGTGCTAAGTGGACCCTTGCGCGTAAGTCACATGGTGTCCCACAGCCAAGTGCGAATATAATGCTCCTCATTGTGTGTGATGAAGCAGTGCTGACAAAGCAATTATGGGGTGGAGAACAGCAGGGGGCGTAATGTTTAAGGACATGGGCATTCCATTTGAATATTGCTGGTTTGACTTGGACCTGAGTAATACCAGTAAAATCTAGCTGTTTTAAATGGTTATATAATTTGTCTCCGGACTGTAACTTGCGACCAAACCACAGGGAAGTGAGGAACTAATTAATTGCTAATAAATTTCCCATCTTGCTGGAGCTGACAGGACATAAGCGACTGGGTTTTAGTCAGATACCGACGATGCTGCTTTGCCATGGCTCAGTATTCCTGTGACGGTGCCAATACAACGAGAAGCAGTTGCATAATTGAAATGTCCATATGCTGAGGTTATTTCCATGTTATTGTTGTGCATATGTGCATTATTTTTATTTATCGTAAATAATAATACATTTTACAAAGATACCCACTGAGTAAAGCTGAAGAATCCCCATTTTTGGGAATTTGTTTTGGGGATTTTGCTTTGGGTCACGATATTGATATAAGCAGACTGACATATTTACCCAGAATTCCATGGTGCGCACTTTTTCCATTTGTCTCCACTGTACAAATAGAACCTGACTTCTAATCAGTCCTGCTATAGGGATTCTCTTTGATTTGAAAAAAAAAAACATATGTATCAACAAGCAGCTCCTCAGTTTCATAAAATGAAAAGAGTCAAAGCACTACAGAGATGGATTGCATGGTGAAAGTAAAAAGATGTCACTGATGAGAATGTCAATTTTTATTTAATTTGCCAATTCAATCAAATTAGGTTATATAGAGAGATTATTAGAAAAAAGGCAGCTCAGTGATTAATCATCTCTGACTAATGTAAATTCATGATCGTGCTTTTCACAGTAAGTGAAATGGCCCCAGAAACATCACTTCTCTTTATCGTTGTACTTTCAGGCAGTTGTGTAACTGGCACCACATCTCGAGGGCAGAAGACGACTGATGCAAATCTGGTCACGCCCACCAGTCATCCCACAATGCACTGCTGCAGGGAGTGTGAAACTGCCCGTCAGCAGTGCTGTTATTTACATGCTTAAAGCTGCTCGGAGGACATTTGGCTTCTCCCACCGGTGACCAGCAGTCATTCAGCCGCGCCCCACCCTACCAGAGAGATAATCAACAGACTGCAAAATGCTGTCAATGCCTCGCATACTCTGTCGGTGTCTTTACATGCAATCTCCCCATAAATCAGAGATCCTTTACGGCCTCCTGCCCTGTGAAGGTCTGCTGATTCTTTATTTTTTTTTTTTCATCATGGTTTACTGTCCATGTGTGATGTGTGGGAGGCAGTGATGTCCTTCAGACCAACCTAACAGTAATGGAGATACCAAATTGCACTCAGTGCCTTCCTGCCTCATCTCATGTATGTAGATATAATATGTGTGTGTGTGTGAAATAGAGAAGGTAATACATCATATTTGTTACATTATTAACCCACAGTGGACGCGTGCAATGTAAATATTAGAGTATAGTAAAAGTTGCTTAATATTCTACAGGTACTTTTCTCCAACCCAGTGGTCTGCTGAACAGTGCAAATTGTGCATTTAAGAATTATGGATTCTTCTGATGAGGGCAGTAACCCTATGGGGAAACATTCCATTTTTAAAATACCTTTTCTGTTCCTTTTTTTTTTTGGTGCCTTGCTTTTTTTCCTTTTTTACACCATGTAAGTGATTTCACTCTTCAGAAAACCATGTGGCTAATGGAATCCTTGCTCTTTACAGTAACTGTTGTCATGTAATATGAATTACTGATTTACTTTAAAAAAAATAAACAAAACCTACAGTAGGTAATGCATATCTTTGCCCATGAAAGCTACTTTTTAAATGTTGCTTTTTATTTATCATGAGGTTTCTCATTTGACAGTGGTATCCATATTTTCCTCCTCTCCATCTATCTTTAGCTGGTCATAGGGGAGCCTGATGCCCTGTCAGTACTGGGGACAATGCTGGGATGCATCCTGTGTGGGACGCATGCAAACATGCAAGAGTGATACAGGGAAACACAGGATGGACATGCAGACCCCACCCACAGAGCAGGGGCTGCATTCAGAGTTACAATGCCATACTATATGCTGCAATCACCAGCTTATTTCCTAAAACACTGAGTTGAAGCTCTACCTTAATACTTCTTATTTAACCCAATCTATAACAAGAGCAATTTTAAGTGAATTTTGTGAGTTGTGTGGTCTAAAGCAGTATTTATTAGTCTGATATTTAGATTTAGTTTTCAATTTAAATTTTTATTAGAAATCCAGTTTAGTTAGTTTTCAATGTGGCTTTATTAGTTTGTATTACTTTATATTTCAAAGAGTTATTTGTGTTTTCTTATATATTTTATTTTAAGGTTAAGTTCTAGTAATTTGGATCTGTCTTTCCATTTCAGTAGCATAGTCTTTTTGGCTTTATACTGTATTTCTAGGTATAGAGAGGAAGTTGTGGAGCTGTTTTATATGTCTAATCTTTAGAGAATCCTGCATGAATACACAGTGTTCATTATGTGGTAGTGTCCTCAAAATGGGCAAAATATGTTCCAGGCACCATTAATGGTCATTAAAGATAAACAAACAGTTACTTTACTTAAATTATACTAAAAAAGAGTATGTGATAGTTGTTTTTAATTCAATTAGTTTCCTAAGCAATATTTTCAATTTGGTTTAGTTTTTGTTTATCATTTTATTTTTGCATCTTATTTCATGTGCCCATAGCCTATGGGATAATCTCCAGACCCCCATGACCCTGAACAGGACAAGGGATTGTATGGATGGATTGATTATATACTATTTTACGAAAATGGTTTCTTATACTTTTAGTTTAACAATAACAATGTTAGTGTGAAGACGGGCAGTTGGCACACTGGCATCCTTAAACTGTGTGCCAGGTGATGGGCTGGCATTTGGCCAGACTGGTCCCCCACCTGTCGGCCTGTGCCCCCTGAGATAAGCTCCAGATTCACTGACCCTGCTGCAAGAGATTCATCCACCAGAATTTTGTTCACATTTCCATATTGGCATAATGTCAATTGTTCATATTTTTAAATGTATTGATTGAATCTGGTAAATTATACAAACTAAAGTGGCAGTTTCTATTTTGATAGTTCATTGGTTGCTACAAACAAGTTGTTATGTAGAAAAATGAAGAAGATTTCTGCACAATTTGGATCAATGAACGTTTTGAGCATAATATTAAAGAAATCACAAAATAATGAAAAATCCTGGATGGAAAACTATACAGCAGAATAAAGATATTCAACCATCGTTTGGCTGCTGTGAGTTCATTGCTCAAGCCTGCTGTGTAGGTGCTTTGAAACGGCCCATGTAATGAATTATGCATCAAAAGTAAAAAATTTGCACAACTACAAAAGTAGCTTAGCTAAGAATTTGAAAGTATAGCTAGTTTAATTAGACAATGCTACAACATCTGTCCTGGAAAAGTGGATGGAAGATGGAGGGACAGATTATCTCTGTATGTGTTTTCATAGCATTCAATCAGTCCAAGAACATGCTAAGGTGAGCTGGAGTTGCCAGTTGAATGGTGTGTGTAGGTGCCCCATGATGGCTCGGCGCCCGTCCTGGGTTCTTCCCTGGCTTGCATCCACAGCTTCCAGGATCGGCTCCAGACCCCCCGACCCGGCACTGGAGCATTCCTCCAGGTTTGCGGCTTCAAATCCTGCCCTGCGTATGGAGAGCTTGACCCTTCTTTCTGAGTTCCATGGAGTCCATGCCTCTGCTTTCCTCCTGCAGACTAAACCCATCCAGTCAGGCTAATTGATGTGATTGCTTGTGTGCTTTACTGTATGTGGATTAGCGTCCCGCCCAAAGCAGCCCCTGCCTTGAGGCCTAAGCTTCTAAGACAGGCTTCAGGCCCACAACCTGAAGGGAACCAGCGGTTGGAAGATGAACATAAACAGTACATACTCTATGTAATTATATATGAATTTCAAAAATATACATTAACTACCACTAATAACCACCAAAAGTGTAGTGTCATATGCATGTTTGAGTTTGGGTTATGCAGATAGGTTATGATCTTTATTGACTTCTGTTCTATATATATATATATATATATATACACACACACACACACACACACACATATACAAACATACAGCTGCAGCATCAAAACACGTCTGTCTACTATATAGTCCCTCGAATTCTAATTGATTAGCATGTGTTGTATGCCATAGGCCTATTCTTGGTTAATATTAATATTATTTTACGTAGGTTTTTTTTTAACTCCTACATCAATCGAGAGGTTTGACAGACTGACTGTCAGGCGGTTGATGAACAACGTGCTTTATTCGGGTCTTGACTCGATGTCCAAAGATTTATCTTGTCACGCTACTGCCGCTAATGTAGCTGATAACGCCCTGCAGATTAATTGATTGCATATGCACATGCATGCACATCTAACGCCAAGGTGTATTCAAAACATAGGCAAGTGCCATCAAAACGCGCACGCTTTAAAGTACTTTATTGCATTTTATTAAGGATTGCTGCTGATAGAATCTTTCCCTGCCATTTGTGTTTGTGATTCGTACGATTAATTAATTTCAGTGTACTAAAAAAAAAAAAAAAAAAAATTCTATGTACTGTTTGCGATTAAATTCCTAAACTATCTAGAATTCAGAACAACAAATAATAGTAATGGATTTTTTTATTTCAATTTTTAAATCATAATGAGAAAAATAAATAAACAAATAATGGAAGAAAAATATATCTCTGAGAATGGAGCATTCCCCGGTCCTGGAAGACAGTTCCCACATTTGCCGGTGATTGACAAGTCTGACATATGGAATAGTTCACGTATTCCCCGGTGACTGGCAGATGGAGGGAGCCGAGAGGCGGATAGACTTGCCTGCGAGACTGGGTATGATTTCATATTCAGTGCTTTTGATCAAGGCGATTTCCAGATCCCTCGCACTAAATTTAGCACCAGCAGCAATTAGTGGAGGAGCCGCACGGATGCGTAGCTTGAAAATCGTAACTTAACGAGTGAGAGATTTGCGGCATGGGCGGCTCTGTGCCGCGATTATATGTTTTTTTTTTTTTTTTTTTTTTTTTTCTCGTGTGCCGTTATTTGTATTCCCTGTTTCACCATTTGTAATAGTGTGTGTAAGTTTTAAGATACATGTTTACGTTGCCACTAAAAATATGTCCACACCGGTAGAATAAAAAATAAATTAAAACATTATATATAAAAAACCTGCTCAGCTGGCCGAATACAAATACATCAGCTGGATGACACTTTGGCAGCAATAAGAGTCAGGTATCCTTTCTTGGCTGAAATCCTCAATCATATGCACCCAAGGGCGTACATTTGGGCATAGACAGTAGGGACATTTCCCTTCCAATATGGTGAGAGTACTGTTTGTATTTAGGAAGTTAGGGGATCGGAGCTGAATTGGTCCCTACCAATGTTGAAACAAAGCTTGCACACTTAACTGCAGCAATCTGAGGGAGACCAGCAGTACAGTAAATACTATATCTGAAAATAAAATCATCAATAAAATTATTTCATTGCACTTATAGGCTTTTCCATTCATTTAGCCTAGTAATTGATCTATCTATCTATCTATCTATCTATCTATCTATCTATCTATCTATCTATCTATCTATCTATCTATCTAAAGGTGAT
>JAODLC010000038.1:12472052-12490716 GCA_026781145.1 Hippopotamyrus pictus | reverse complement strand
GTGGTGACCAAGTCATGTGTGAAAATGATTCCTCATGCTCCCTGAACCACTCTTTGACAATTCGAACCCAATGAATCCTGGCATTCTTGTCCTGGAATATGCCCATGCCAACAGAGAAGTAAAAAAATCCATTGATGATGGGTGGAGGTGTAACCTGGCCAGTCAGTAGGTTCAGGTACTCAGCTGACTTCACTTTATAGATGCATAACGTTGCTGGGCTGTAATTATGATCCAGTTATTTGCTCTTAAGTATTTGCTGATATAAATTCAAATGGTGACTTTTTTTTGGCCGGGCAGTGTATTTTAATGCCTACACACTGCCTTCTAAACTCTTCACATTTACTGTACAGTAGAACATCTAAAACACTTATTTAAGCAGTCATGGTTCATGGAGAACTAGGCGAGGTCTTTGTGTTACTTTATGCCTCTACTGCTCAGTCTGATATTTTTCATAACTTATTAATTGTATGTCCCTGAATATTTTTCTTAATTCTTTCAAATGCATACCACAAGCCAGGTATCTTAGCTGACTTATATTAGAATAAAAAAAACAATATTATAGAGCAGTGCTTACCAACCCGGTCCTTAGACACCCACAGACGGTCCATGTTCTTGTTCCCTCCCAGCTCCCGGTAGGAGCAAAAAAGTGGACTGTGCAGGTTCCCATGAAGCGGATTGGGAAACACTGTTATTAAGCATGATACAGTGTTGTACATTGTTGTTTTTGGTTAACAGCAGTCTTGTTCAGCTATGGTCTTCATCAGCACCATCTGGTCGCCTGTAGCCTCATGCTCTGGGTCTCAGGATTCCGGTAATAACAGAGCCCTTTCCCCCTATTTTTAATTTACTGTGGAGTTGCCCTGTGTTTCATCATAGGATAAGCTAACCTTAGAGGTGTTCTCACCGACCCTTGGGCTCCTGAAATAGGTCACTTAAGTGGCCTTAGCGTCACAGTCCAGTGGCTCCGCCATCCTCGCCAGGGGATTGAACCGGATGCTAATTGGTAGTTATGGCTTCTGGGTTTCATAAACGAGGAACAAAGTTGACCACATGTTTTCACATTCGGGGCGACTTAGCCGGCGGCCCAGTGGACTTTGCGGGTTCGTTGCCAAGACGGCGTTCCAATTACCGCGGTAAAAAAGTAGGCATGCTACAGACTAACACCTTCCTGTATCTCTATTTTTCATCTCTCCCTTTCTATCACTCTCACTCACTCACTCACTCACTCACTCCCTTTGCATTTTTGCATCATTACTCCCTCTCTCTCACTCTCTCTCACTATCGTACAAAGAAGGGTAATAATACTAGCTGTCTATAAAAAGTACCCGGCATTAGGCTAATCTGTCACCTATTTCAAATTTTTTTCCCCTTTTCTATTTTTTTTTTTTTCCAAGCAGGAGAGAGAGTGGGAAGGCGTGATGAAAAGCCCTAAATGACAGAGGGGTTGACAGTGGGATTTGCCGGTAAATGACTCCGGAGAGGCTCGCCCGCCGAGTGGCGATGGAGGAAGCTCCCAGCAGAGCTGATTAATTCGAGTCGCGCCGACTGCCAGGGGCGCGAGGGGCTCGCTGCAGCTCAGAGAGGAGCCTATTACTGCGCCACCACCAAACCCATCTAATCAGCTGCACCGCGACCCAAGCCCAGCCCTGGCTTCACATGGCTCTCTCCCATCCCTCACACGGGAAGCCTTCTGCCGTGACTGTGGCTGCACTACAAAGGATTTTTTTTCTTTCAGAAAAGATTTTGGGGGCTTTTATATTAAAAAACTGCCCCACCCCTGCCACACTCTTTTCGCTACTCTGTACACCATTCTGGTTGATGCACTGGATGTGGGAGAATTGCTAGCTGGACCAGTGCCGGGTCCAGAATCACACCAGTAATGGTGTATCTGAAAGTAGTGAGCGGAGGGGGGCACGATCTCTGTAACCATGTCACAGTAATGGACTGATTGACTTAGGCCTGAGGGGGCACATTATTAATACGAGGGTGCTATGCAGCCTTAGGCACCCCAGTAAACCCATGTCTGAACTAAACCTCCTATATTATCAGGACGTAAACACTTTGAGACACATTATCACTGCAATATCTCGATAGATTCTCATATAAATAACATTCAAAGGTGTATCTTTTGCTTATTTACTATTACTATTTATTTACTACTGTTTAGTAAGTAATTTTACTTTCTGGTAGAAAACTAAAAAAAAACACTGAAAAATCCATCGTCATCTTTGTCTGAATGGAACCTCCCCCTCCTGAGATTAATGAAGACAAAATTGATTTAAAAAGTCACGAGTAAGTCACATGATCAACAAGATTGATCGAGCAAGAAAGATCCCATGCATCTGTTCGATAACAGATTTTAAGAGATCTTTTAGTAACCTTTGTTTGAGATGTCCTCAAATGTGTTTGGCGAAGGTAAAGGAAGACTTCATCGAGACCCTGCCGAGACCTATTATTTAGATCCAGCTCAGCCTTTAGTGAGATCAAAAAAATAAAATTTCTGAGAAATGTGATTCAAAGCACAATGTTTGAAATGTTTGGGATGCAGAAATATTTTCTTTGTCCATGGAAAATAGAACAAAGATGTTAGTGTGGTAGTTATGGGTTGATATGCAGGTTCAAAATCCTATTTTGTTTTATGCAGTTAAAAAACAAATATAGCATTTCATTATATTATATGAAGCGTTTAATTTTTGAAGCGTAAGTGAGGGATGTCATATACTTATTGTTATGAAGCGTTTCATATTAAAACTACATTTTTGATGAAATTAGGTACATTTATGCATTGTTGCTTCCACATTTGATTTACAACAAATAGTAACATGAAATCAGGTGCTGTCAACTGCTACAGAGAAACGAATGAAGTTATAAACTAATAAAATTATTAAAAATGGCTACATTGTATACGTTGTGTATTTCAGCTGTTAACATAGATATCTTGTTATAGAAGAGAACATATTGTAACAGCTACAATAAAGCTTGCGTCAGTTATTAAGTACTTTCTTATACTGCTTACAGTTACAGTAAATTGTGTGCAGTTAATGTGTCAATTATCCTGCATAAATTAATTACGATTTATCCATGTATCTGCCTTATGGTCGCGGTGGCCAGTGTTAAAATACTGACTTGTCACCATGGATTACTCACTGTATTTATACTATAGGCAGGGACTGTAAATGCATATATGAGTAGTACTGTATAGCATAAGGGTATAGCTGGTGAAGAGGTGGTGATTGGGGGCGGGGGGCTGATGGTATCCACAGAGGTTCCCAAGATCTTATTGCTTCAGTCACAGTTCAGAGAGGCGGGAGGGGGGAATCCGCAGAAATGTCTTTTTTTCCCGGCTTTAAAAAATGTCCCTCCCCCAGCAGATAAAGTTCATGAATAACACATATCATGTGCTGCATCTGCGGCCGTAACTGAACTGCTGAAATATTGATCTTGCCAAATCATAATAAAGCAAATTTATTGAAAGCGCTCTATCATAATAAACGCTGGGTATGCACCACTACTGGAGGCTTGTGATGCTGAGTGCCGTCCACCGTGCACTGCAACAGTACATGGATGATCAAAGACCAAGTCCTCATTTAGATACACACACAAAGACACACACATCCCGTCCCAGGAAGCACAAGGCAGGGGACCCCCTGGAAGGGGTGCCAGTCCATCACAGGGTTCACAGAAACACTCTGGGCAGAGTGTTTGTGGCTCTGTAGGTTTGCATACTGTATCAGTGATCAGAAGGTTGCTGGTTCCAATTCCATAGTTGGCTGAAAGATTTCACCATTGGGACCTTTGAGTGTGGGGCTTCATCTGCTCATGGCAGTTTTACTTACACGAAAATGTTCTGAGGGCAGAAGGAAAAACAATTGTTTCAAACAGATAACCAATCACATTAGAGAGGAGGTGGGCTTAAGCAACTAGAGGAAGCGGGACCAACCAATCAGGTGTTTTGGTCCCACCTCTTCTAGTTGCTTGGACCCACAATCTAATTGATTATCGATCTCTCAGAACCAATCATTTTCTTTCTGCCCTCAGAACTTTTTTGTGTAAGTAAAACTCCAACAAGCACTTAATTCCCAGTTACTCCAGGAACTAGTTCACCTGGCTTTGTCAATGTACATCTTTTTGGATAACAATGTCTGCTAAATAAGAATAAGTATGTGCTTTTGGCCTGCCAAAGGAATCCCACAAAACAAAGGTGGAACTTCAGATGTGCAGAACTGAACCACTGAACTACCAGCTTTGAAGCCATGCTACTCTCTACAGTGCCTCTGTGCCAACAATATATACCTTTCGCGCTCTCTCTCTCTCTCTCTCTCTCTCTCTCTATCTATCTATCTATCTATATATATATATATATATATATATATATATATATATATACATACACACACAGATCATTTCAGTTGGTCATGATTCTAAATGACCATTAATTCCCCAAAAGGTGAGGCAGCATTACCGCATACTTAACTAAGCGGAACATACTTATGTGTAATGAGTTTTTAAATATTAAAACCGGCGCACATTGTCACCATTGTGAGCTCTTAATTTGCCGAGCAATTAAGTCAGGACCCTCATTTATCAGCGCGTGTTCATTTGCTGAAAACCTCGTCACTTTTTATTAATTGGCTCCGTAGACGTATCAAGGCGGGATGAATGCGAGCTCGCCGGAGGTGACGGCGGTAATAGTCGCACAGTACCGCCATGGAGAGAGGCAGGAAGTGAATAGGGGAAGGGAGCTTTGTCGATGGCACCTGAGATAGCTGCAAACATTAACTGGCACTCTGGGGATTGTCTGCGGCTAAAAATGATAAAATGGAATTGGTGGTGGGGGGGGGGGTGTTCTGCCGCCTTTCTTTTTGGGACCATCTGTTTCAGGTTGAAGGTGATTTTAACATTGCTGACAGGGAAAACAATTATGTGGCTAACCTCTGGACTGGCTGCCCCCCCCACACCCCATTTGGCCAAGTTTGAGGTGTTCATTGATGGAAAGCCCTCCATGGAGGTGGGTCTGTCCACACGTCTGTGCTCAGGGTTGGTTTTTCTCTTCTACACATACATGTGTGTATTATTACATTATTACACAGGAGACTTAAAACCTGTTTTCCATTTCTGTTTACTTCACTGTCACACAATGGTCCGATATAGGGCAATTTTTGTACGGTAGATGACACCTCTGACATGCACTGAGCTTCATTAAATCGCGTGACACGTTTAAATGGCTCTGGGGGGGGGGCATCGAGGCTAAAGGGATCAGGACTTTGATACGGACTGCTTCCCCTGTTAGGCTAACGTGAGGCATGCGTTCAGAAAGCACGCTCCGCGGCGTTTCACATGATACGCCTGAATTCCTATCATTTACATTCATACACTTTTCCAAGGTTTGCTTTCTTCCTCTGCTACTTAAAGCCCATTTTTCATTCAGTCAGGTAACTCATAATGCTCCTTAAAAAGTTAAAGAGAAGGTTAAACTCATTAGTCAAAGTTATGGCCGGGAAAAATATGGCTGCAACTAAGCTAATAAAAAAAAAAAAAAAAATATATATATATATATATATATATATATATATATTTTTAAAGGAAGTATCCTTAAAATCCTCAAAACAAGCCAACGCTGTTGCCTGTGCTCCGGATGACCTCTGACCCCCAGCAATATTATTAACTTCGATGGGCCTGTACCAAGTTGTTTTCTGTGCCCTGTGAACGTGCTAATATGCTCCCATTTCTCATTCCGACACTCAACAGAAGCAGGCAAAACACAGGGGCAAAATATTCTGTCTCCCACCAGCAGCTGGTAATAAATTGCCCTTTCATCTTCAGCCAAGACAAATTTTTCTTTCTCTCTCTCTCACTCTCTCTCACTCTCTTGCTCCTTCATTATGCTGCCGCCCTCCCCTCCTGCACTTTGTCCTAGCGGTATAAGGGGTACCAGGCGGTGGCATTGGGGTGTGTGTGTGTGTGCGTGGATGGGATGATGGGAGGCGGAGCTAGGGGGCGGATCCCACAACAGCTCAGAATTGGCATTGTCCCAGATACCCGTAATTAAAGCCTTAGTTCCATGCCTTTCTTGCCGGGCTCCTTAATGAGAGAGAATCAGGCATGATAGCCCAATTCGCCTGCGCTAGCCAGACGGGCGTTGACACAGAAACGCCGCTTCGTCACTGAACCCCCCCGCTTTATAATTGCACAATTAGTGGCGACGTGTAGGTTTCATATATCACGGGGAGAGAGCCTTGCACCATTAAGGAACATGCATAGCTAGCTAGCATGGCTCTGTGTGGTTCTGTCACGGTGGAGCTTCGTGAAAATGTGAGCTGATTTATCAAGATCTGTTTTCCCTTTAGTGTTTCCACCCACCTCCCTGGCTGCCCGCTCCTTTGTCTCTCAGCCTGACCTCGCTCCTGCCTCCTTCAGCCTGCCGGCTGCCTCGTGCATCTCCTAATTGCCGCCTCGGACGCGAGGCGCGCCTGTAGATGCACTCCTCTGTCCCACACTTGATTCCTAGCCCCACTCCTCCCTCTTTGATCTCTCACTCCCTCCATCTCCCTTACTCTCCTGCTCACTTTCTCACACACTCATTTGTATGCTTGCTCTAAAAAGTGCTCATGTGTAAAGCTGGCAATCTGTCCAACGCTGGTAACTCCTCCTTATGAGTTTCCTCTGCTCTTTTCTTTTACGATTATGACATACTACCAGCCAATACCAGTTAGTTTAGGAACAGTTTATTTTATATTCCATTATATTCCATAAATACGTATCTCTACAGTGCCTTACTGTATGTCTAAATGCTTGCGAGAGCCTTTGCCTTGTTTTGAGCTGTCTAATCCTTTTGGATACTAAATGTCATTGACTGGATGGGTCTAATAAGAATTGCTATGTACTGATGTACAAAAGACAAATAAAGAATCTTGAATACTATCCAAAGGAGGAAAGTCTTCTGTCAGTCACACACAGCAGGTGCCCCTTTCCCCCCAGCCACCATCATCTCATCTTCCTCCTTTCCCTCAGTTCATCTCCCTTGCGCCTCCCCCTTCCCTCTCTATCAGCCGATGGCTTCTCCTCAGCTGTTCCCGTGTCTCCCTTTCATTGTGAAATATCTTCCTCTTGGAAGACCTTGACACTCAGCCTTGTCAGACTTGCAATGTCTTATCACCCTAGGCAACCGCTGCAGGCTCTTACCACGGCAACCAATAGCCCCTCCGTACCATAAACGTGCCCGAGCCCCAAGACTCGCTCTGTTATCAATCAGCTGCTCCGTATCTCTCCTTCCTTATCCAAACCCCTAAAACCTACAAAAAATTAGTTTTTTTTCTTTTCCTTCTTCATAAGTGTCCTCATTTATAAATTTCCCCAAACAAGCTTTTTTGTATGTGTTTGGAAAGGCCGGCTCTCAGAGAAAAGGTACCCTGTGCGACCATCTGGAATACCCAGAATTTGTCCAGTCACGCTTATTAGGTGATTTGAATCGGCAGTGTGACAATGGACAGTCACTTAAGCCACCTCTCCTGCTGCAAACAAACAAACAAGCCTGCTGTTTACGGCACTTGATCAAATGAGATGGTTCAAATTCACCAAGCCTACACGTTAAGTTCTTCACCAGAGGAAAAAAAAAAATAATAGTAATAATAATAATTGTAATAATTATGAACTGGAGCGGTGCAACATGTACATCTTGACAGACTGTTTCAATTGCATGTTACTTTATTTCCGTAGCTCAGTTTATGATAATTAATACCCTCTCTTGTACTGAAAGAATACTTATTTTCATAAAATTTTCACTCTTCTTCCTGCAGAAAAGGAAACACAAAGTCTTTGACAGCAAAGAGTGAAGGCACCCTACTCACACATATTATGTTTTTTCTTCTTATAAAAAGACATTTTCACTCAAAATCAGTAACTTATACACTGAAATAATGCTGCATGCATTTGACAAAGAGTCAAAATATGTGGTGCATTCACATATGATACTAATACTATGTCCATATAGTTTACGTCCCAAATTTTTCCATGCACAAGAAACCACACAGAAGTTTTAAATATTCTGAAATAAATCAAGATTATACATATTTGTGGACGCTATGGGTCCAGCTGCGTGTGTGTGGGGAGACTGGAGAACAGGGGTCGCTTCTGAAATACGTGCTCAGTGTTTTTTTTTTTTCCAGAGGTAGAATGACTCTTGATTACCCAGAGGGCCTTATCTATATCAAAAAAGCACAGTGACTCACTGGCGAGACTCCCCTAATGCTCCAGCCAAAGCTCATTAAACCGAAAGGCGAGGAGGTAAACAAACAGGAGAAATCTGAAATCAGATGTTCAGGGCTGAATTCAGCCCCGTTCTCCCTGAGAAGTGTTGCTGTCCGGTAATGAAGTAACTGTGTTATTTTACACAGTGAAAGAACACAGTTTCTGCAGGTTAATGGAGAGAGAAACATTTTGTTTTTTTTAAGATATGAACAATGTGCTGACTCACAATTAGGTGTCTTTTATTTCTAAAAAAAGAGACATTTAAAGAATCCAGGGAATATCTGAAAAAGGCACATCTGGCTGGAGTAAAGGTCTTCCCCTTCAGTGTCTGTGTGTTTGAATACTGAATGAGGTTTTCTAGCTTTTCTAGAACTTCAGGTTTATTAAACGTTCTGAGATCTGTGAAATGTGGTGTCCTTCATAAATCACAAATCTTACCAACCAGTATGTTTTTATTTATTCACTATGACGTTTCTTCACTATGCCGGTTAGACACAGCAAACGACTGTTGGAATGGACTTCCGAGTAATCAGTATTGGGCTACTAGTTTTGAAAGAGTCCAAACAGCTTTAGAGCTTATCATTGTTTAATGTTTTACACCCAGCCTCCCAGATTGACTATTATTTAGGGCTCTTGACAGTTTCATTTTCAGCTGGTTCAACTGTTTTACTACTATACACATTCTTGGCAAAAAAAAAACACAGATATCACATTTTGGGTGCAGGTTTGTTACAGAGGTCGGCTTTTTTTGTATAGGGATAAGCAGAGGTTTTCTAATAAATATGCAAAAGTTAAAATATGAAAATTTAAGCATTTCCCAAAGACCCTTGCCTGAGCTATCTGGGCTTGGTAAACAAAGTCATCAGCCCTTTCTTCGGGAGACATCTGCCACTGGGACAATGAGCAGGTACTATGTCCCCGATGCTGGGTGTCTCCCACTGCCTGGGAAAACGCAAAACTATTACCCACGCTGCACTTCTTGGCTCACACAGTGCCAATTGACTTTTTACTGTATTTAAATCGCAGTCAAGTTATTGTGTCTAATTGCAGGTTTTAAGCCATGTACCGCTGTGTCACGATGTGTGACACGATGAATGCATGCAATTAAAATAAAATTTGTATTTTGTCAATAGTACTGTATTTACTTATTCTTATTACTTGCGCAAAAATCACTTGGGGGGGAAAAAAACGTACATTTTTGGTGAAGCAAAATTTAATAATAAAAGTCAAAATTTATTGTCAGGCCACTTATTAAACTGGAGAGTGTCCCATAAAAATATTGAAATGAATGCCATAAACTGTTAAATGTTGTGGGTATCATCAGTGGTGGTCCAAGTAGGGTGAATCCTCTTTAAAACTCATGCAATAAAAAATAATATACCATTAACAATTACGTAATCTAACAGTAACACCAAGAAAAGTAACAATGGCTTAGGGTGTGTACAGTTTCAGGGCTCCTGAATAATCTGAATGCAATGGAGACAAGCTGCTCACCAGCACAAGAGACAAGCTGTCTGTGAAATCAAAGATTCCGCAGGGACATGGGGGAAGGGGTCAGGATGGTTTTGGTACACGCAAGGATGCGGTGGAGATCGTTTTTGGTACATGCGGGGATGGGGCGGGGACTGTTTTGGTACATGCAGGGATGGCGGGTGGTTTTGGTACACACTGGGGTGGGGTGGGGACAGGTTTAGTACATGTGGCGATGGGGTGGGGACTGTTTTGGTACATGCAGGGATGGGGGGGTGGTTTTGGTAAACACGGGATAGGGTGGGGACAGGTTTGGTACAGTACATGTGGCGATGGGGTGGAGACAGGTTTGGTACATGTGGCGATGGGGGGGCTGGTTTTGGTACACACAGGGATGGGGTGAGGATGGTTTTGGTACATGCAGGGATGGGGGGTGGTTTTGGTAAACATGGGGATGGGGTAAGGACGGTCTTGGTACATGCAAGGATGGGGTGGGGTGAGTTGTGGTACAGGCGGGGATGGGGTGATGATGTTTTGGATGTTCCTGTTGACAGATGGAAACGGGCATACTGTACATATCACTCCTGTGCAGCTCTCCACGTCATACTAATCCCTTCTTCAGCTGTATGAGCATGCCTGCGTTTGACATGAACGATAACTCCATTCGTTTTCCAGGTACCGCCTGTTGTGTGCTAGTTTGTAACAAGGGTTGACTCAGCAGAAAACTTTGACACACCCACTGACCTGAGAGATACTATTTTTATTCCCCTTTGAATATTCCCTCACATTAATCAGAGATCTGCTACCTGTTTGGTTTACTTGCAGCCAAGCGTAACATAAACTTCTGTAAATCACCATGGTTTTATGTCAAAAAAGGTGAAGTCATAGTGTCCAAGGCTGGTAATACTTTGACACTGCAGAATCTTTATGGGTCTGTCAGAAATGCACACATCTCTCCAGACAATCAGGAACAAACAAAAATTTGGAACTGCTGATGCCCCTGTATATGTTAGTAATTGATGTCATAAACATTGGGAAGCTAGCTATCAATGCAGCAGTTTTCTGCAGGTGCCGGCAGAGTATGGGACCACTCTTCTACCGACAGTGAGATCCTTCCCTGGAGAGGCAAAGATCTCCCCACCGCAGCATGAGAAGTTTCAGGGTGACCTGTCAGGTGACGGCATTTTAATGCCCCCACCCCCAAGCAAGCCACTCTTCCTTTTCAGGTGGAAATGAGAAATTCCTCCTGCTTAAAAGTGAGATTGAAGTTCCGACCCCTACCCCCCGCCCACTTTGTGTCAGTGTCTCACACTCTTGCTTCCTCTCAGCCATGCACACTCACATACCAGCCTGCACGCGCGCTCTCAGGAAAATCAATATCCCAGATATTTCCAGTCTGGAGTCGCTCAATAGATCCGGAAGGAAGTGTTGGGGGGGTGAGGGTGAGGAGGGGCACAGGGAGCTGCGCTACCCGGAAATGACCAGTGGCAGTAAGTTGTCGACAGGGGGATGGCAGTTCTTTGGGTGACCACATAGCCACTCCCTTCGCCAATATGCTAATCTTTTTTAGCATCTTTGGGTGACTCTTTTTTGGGGGGTAAGGTGCCCCCAGTACTCCCCACCCTAACGCCATGGCACCATCACTGCCAAGCCTTTTAACGCCTTCAATGCATTAAAATAAAAGATATTTCACTCTTCAGAAAGCAAACAAAACACGACTACACAAGATGCCCTCACAGAAGCACTCGCTTAAGAAGGTGAAACTGCAGGTCATTTAATTTGATTTATTTAAGGATTTAAAGTGCACCAGAGTCTCTTTCCTTCATTAAAATCTTTTTCCACATCCAGAGTCTGCTTACAGCCATAAAGTTTTAGTAAATCTTCCACTAATAGCTGGGTAAGTTAATACTGCTTGTATAAGGTCCGTAATTGTGCCACTCTGTCATATTCTTCTAATTGAACAGTCCTTAATACCATGGCGATTAATTAGGAGGTATTGGGGGACACGATTTGAGTCTGGTGACTGGAAAACATAAGGGAGAGAATGGGAGTGAAGAGTATTTATATATTACAGTGTTTCCTGCAGCAACCCCCCCCCCCCCCACCACCGAAAGCTGTTTAACCAGAAGATTTAACGTGTCAGAGAGAGGCGCGTTTCCGAGCAGATTCTCACGTTTTAATTAAAGATTAAGAACCTTGTACATTACGCTGCAATTTGTCATACATGGCTTGTTAAAGAGGAGGTCTAGCGGGACCCCCCCCCCCCCAATGTTTTATAGACGTTTAAAGTTGAATGTGCACAAGCCTTGGATTATTCATTCCTGCTGGCCAAGGCTGGATATCTTACAAATTACACTGCGGTATATATTGTATGCTCCATCCACCCAACCATCCATCCGCTAACCGCTTACCCAGTGCAGGGTCAGGGGAGCCTGGAGCCAGGGGCATGGCTAGAAATTGTGGGCCTCTCACTTGGGTTGGAGCATTTCACTTTCATCCTGAAGAAATATTCATATTGGTCATACGGTAGATTGGATGAGTAGATTTTGACAAGCGAGAGTGGGGTGTTCCTCGGTAGATCTTGTTGGGGGGGGACGGGGCATAGTGCTGAGCTGGGGGCCCCTGACAGGGTATCCATACCCTTCCAACACCCTTATCTGGGGCGTACCCTAGACAGGACAGGGCACAATGCCCCATGAGCTGAGATGCCAGTCCATCACATGGAAGACACACAGGTACACTGTTCAAGGCGGGGCATCTGGGGAATTGGTCCTGATCCTGTGTGTGTGGGGGGGGAGGGATTGTGCACCAGGAACACAATCACACAATATGGGTAAACCAGATGAAGTCAGTTCACCTAACCCCATGCCTTTGGACTACAGGAGGCATACATTTAGTTATATACCCCAAAGAGAACATTGCAACACTGCATGTACAGTATAATAGATTACCAGAGACAGAGTGAAAGGTATTTGTCTTGATTGATAAACCCAGCATTTATGAATTTATATACTGTATAAAGGAAATGATTGTTTTGACTTGTACGGGTGACTGAAATTTCATATTTTCTCATTTAGATTGTTTCTTGCTGTCATGCAAATGAAATGTAACACGGAAGACAATTTGAAGTGGGTTCTCTAGATGTACCAAAGCTGGAAGCCTGGCTTCACAGCTGGATCTGCTCTCCTGCACTCGTGCTACACATCTCCAGTGGCAGGTGTCACATCTTAGCCATGCTTTGGAGCAGAGGCCCACATCTGCTTAGGTGAGCGTGCCTGTACTGCAAGCATGAAGGATAATTGGTGTGTTGTGGTATGGATGGCATTTCTGCTCTCTTGGTGGATTGAAACATAGAGTTAGATAACTTGGAGTCATAGGCATCATATATAAATAGGCAGACGTGTATACTGGGGCGGGTCCACAGGGGCACTGGCCCCAGCTGAATGCTGATTGGCCCCCAGAGTGGTCCCTCCTCTGTCACTCAACGATTCAAAACATATCATTGGCTAATGATAAGGTTGGCCCCTTTGTGTGAAATAGCATCCTTCTAATGTCTCCCAACTTAAAAATCCTACAATCACCCCTGAAGGTAGCCCTACTGTCCCATTACTTCTTACTCCAGAACCACCCAGTTGAGAATCAAGCACCCCTCTAGATAGGAAACATCTATCTATGTGTTCCTTCTCAGCCTGATTTGTTGCTGACCCCTTCCTCACCCCTGCGAGTCTGAGGCAGTGTGGTCACATCTCAGTGTCAGCCGTGTGCTGTCACCCTCACACCTGCGGCGCTACTGTCAGGTGTGGGAAGTTTGAGCGGTGAGGTAACAGTAAAGGTCTGGCATGTCATCACCTGCGGAAAACAATGCAGAAGCATCCGGAGACTCGAAAGGAGTTTTCTCTGTATCAAAATACAAACTACAGCGTTAGAATTTCCTTCAGATTTTTTCAGAAATTTAATGCGGGTTCATTTGCTTGTTACACTTTTTGATTCAATAATTATAGGTTTGTCCTCCCACCTTGATCCTGCATAGGAACAGCATATAAGTGGCCATGGGAATTTTACAGGTATCATTTCACTGATGTTTTTGCAGGACAGGAAGAAACCCACACAACATGGGGAGAACTTTGAAGGAACACACACGCAGAGCGCAGGGGGATTATAACCCCCATCCCAGGAGCGGGAGGAGTCAGGCAGTGGTATCACCATTACCATTTTGTACATAATGTGAAAACTTTCTGTGCCTTTTTAACTGGGTCAAAGAGGAGCCACATAACTCCAGCCCTAACCTGAATGAATGAATGAGTGAATGAAAGTTACATTTATGTAGCGCTTTACAGAGCCAATGGTGAGCCACTGGAACCACCACCACTGCATAGCACCCACATGGGTGACGCGACGGCAGCCATTCTGCACCAGTACACCCACCACACAGTAGCTATGCTGGTGAAGGGGCAGGAGAGAATTCACCAATTAGATAAGGGAACAATTAGGAGGCCAGATTTGATAGGGCCATAGTGAGCAATTTTAGCCAGTACGTCACTCCATTGGCTGCCAGTTCAGTACAGTACTCCGTTTGAGATTTTATTATTTGCATTTAAAACACTACATGGGTTTGCTCCTCCTTATATCACAAGTTTGCTTTGCTCATATACTGTATCAAGATTGCTGAGGCACTCGGACCTGCTTCTTCTGCCACTCAAAGGTCCCGGCTGAAAACAAAGGGTGACCATGCATTTGCACTGGCAGAACCATAGCTTTGGAGTAGCTTACCACTACATTTTAGCTGATCTTCTTCAGTTTTAGTGTTTAAATCTACCCTTAAAACTCATCTGTTTTCATTAGCATTTCAGGAGACTTAATGTACTACAGAGCAGATTATGTATCTGTGTGTTACGTCTTATTCCTTGATATCATGTGGTGATTTTGTAATCTATAGGTAAAGCTCTTTGGTCACCAAGGGCTGCGGTTAAAGTGCTGTTTAAATAAAGCTAATTTTTATATTAGGGTGGGCAAGTGTAGAAAAGATTCACATGCACGCGTGCCTCTGTATGTATTTATCAGTGTCTTTAAATGTTATTACTACAATTGTGGTGTGCAGAACTACAATTCGAGTGTTAAGACTGAATATGCCGGCTAGATTCTCATTACTGGGGTAGAGGCGGACGGTGAGTCGACTGCACTGAAGTCTCACCTTTCCGTTCTGGAACAGCTGTGCTACTTCCATGCAAGATTAACAACACTTCACAAATCCACCGACCCGCAATGTGCCTGCAGAGAACAGCGGCACCCTGGCTACAGAGGCAGATCGCGCAGCAGTGTCACGATCGTCTGAACGGCCCGCTTTCATCCCTCCTGTGTATTGTGGGGAGGGCATGTCCGCCAGGTCGATGAATTAGCATATGGCTCAGCGTGACCTCTCTGAGCCTGGCACCCCTCCACCCCCACGGCATCATGGGAAAGCCTGTCGGCAGCCCGGGCTTTCTCTTTGTCAGCCTCTCTTTGCCCCTGCCCGCCTCGCAGGGTTTATCTGTCCGTTTAGTCAGGTGACCGCGCCTGGAATGCTTCCCAGAAAGCCTCCTTTTCATACATGACAAGCCGCCTCTTTTCTGCAGTGCATCAGCGGCGTTTGGCACCAGGGAAGCGCTGAATTAGTGCCATGGGCTCCACTGAGGGCTTCGGACCCAGACATGAGTGAGACACACCTGGCCTCTGCGATCGGTGCTGTTACTTTCATTTTCTTGCGCTGTTGCATCTCCTTAACAATACAAAACGCAAAGTTCCATCCATAGACACACGGCTTCTAATACTGAATCAATAAGACATTTACAAAGGGTCCAGTGGGGAATCACACATTCAGGATTTCAAAGCAAGTAACTGTGCTTAATTTGCTTTTGACCTCCTATCTTGGCCCCCCTTGTTTAAAACTCGGAAAAGGAACATTTACCGTCACTTGCTGTATAAGTGGGAATGCGTGAGAGAGACGGGGAGATTTTGCTGCGTCAACAGCACGCAAAGCAAAGGCGACACAGAAGAAGAGGGAGGCACAGATGCGACTGTTTGTGTGTCAGAATAAGAGCCGGAGTCTCACGGCGGAACATGGAGGATCCAGAATTAGCACTTGAAAGCCGGGCTGATCACTTCTGTTTTCCATATTCTTCCATCAGACGGGAGGGAAAATTTGGCGGATCAAAGCCTCCGTGAGTCACCCAAGAACTATGCTTGATATTAACCTCAATTACAACCTTTCAGAGCCGTCCGAAACCTGCCCCTCCCAGAAAGAATAAAGGAAGACGGAAATTACTGCTGCTCTTTACACCGTTTCACCTTCCCGAATCACTGCCTCGAAAATGAATTCCCCCCGAAAATGACAGTCTTCCAGTAACTCTGGGCCAAAGGGCTATTACAGATCCCGCTCTGGTCAAGCTCTGTTATTGCCGCCTGGGTGCTGTGCGCGGTCTCAAGCCTCCTGCCTTGATTGACACCCTATCTGCATGTCACAGGGCCACTTCCTCTCCATGGTGCGGGCAAATCGACGGAGGAATGAATGGAAATTGCTACCCCCTGGTCAGTTAAAGAGATCCAGGACTCACCCTCCCTCTCTGCCTCCACAGGCATCTAACTGACCCCCTTTATCTTTCCAAATGACTGGGGATGTGATGGAAAAGGAAGCTTTATTACTGTGATTTTTGCCCTTATTCCTTATTCTGCTTTCATAGGTTGTGGTTTTACCACTTTGTTCAAATCCATCCCAGGGACAAATGGTTACTTAACCGATTTATCTTCAATGTTTCACTAAGAAATTATATCACAAGTCTGCAGTGATAGTCATATCAGTTGTTTTTTTGGCTTTATTTAAGAAAAACAAAATGAGCATCTCAGAAATTAATCTGGATTCATGTGGGATAAACACGCAGTGGCCACTTTATTAGGTACACCTGCTAGTACGGGCAAACAGGATGCCTCTACAAGCAGAGAATCGTGGCTGCAACGGAATAGACACAGCACACTGGGATTTTCACACGGAGACTGGGCATTTAGGGAAGAATATCCACTCAGCAGCAGTTCCTTGTTGAAAATGGTCAGACTCGTTAAAGCGAAGAGGTAAGTCATAATAGCAAAAATGATAGCTCAGTGCAGCAGTGGTGTGCTGAACGGATTCCCTGAACGCAAAATTTGTCTATCCATGAAACGGAGCGTCCTACTGTTACTAGGTGGATGTACCTAATAAAGTGGCCAGTGAGTGTAGCTGCTGATAAAACAAAAACAGTACTGCTCTGTAAATAATATTCAGAAGATGTTTCTAGAAAAATGTTCTTTACTGTCTTTTTTTTCTTATAGAACCCGCAACCCAGACCAGGATAGGCCATTGCAAGATGGATGGATGGACTTCTTCTCCAATACTTGTGTTCTGTTATCTGTCTTCAGTTGTTATGTTTTCCCAGTAATTCTGCCTTAGAGTCTAGGCTGGACACACAGAAGTATTTAAACTCCATTAGCTTAGCTGCCCGAGGCTTTCCAACCAGCACGTAGTGCAAAAAAAAAAAAAAGACACTTCATCCAGTCTCCCTTACCAAGCCCACCGGGAACACACTGCCCTCACTGTGCAAAACACAGTATCTGTACTGAGAGGAAATATTTTCATGTGGGCCTCAGGGAACGGCGGTCCGAGCTGAAATCATAGCAGATGGTCGCGTGAGTGGTGGTTATTTCACTGGCCAGGGGAAGCACCACTTTGCTTGGGATAGAGTCGACAGGCTTCAGGCCTGCTGCATCCTATAGCTAGATATTCACCTGATAGATTTAATAACTGCAGCTTACAGTATCTTCAAGGGAAGCTTGTCAAATGTACTCTGAAACCCAAAATTGGCAGTATTTTACTTTATCTATCTATCATTTTTTTGCACCTGCCTGTCCTATGCAGAGTCACAGGGGTCCGGCGTCTGTCCCAGAAGCTAAAGGCAAAGGGCAGGGAACAACCCTGGATGGGGCACCAACCCTTCCCAGTAATTACAGTTTATAGTAATTATAGTTATGGGTATATGTTGACTAGCTGTTCTTTTGGAATACTGACAAGTTTATTTATTTATTTACATGAAGTGCATTGATTTATTTACGTAACAGATACTTTTATCCAAAGCAACATACATTTCTTGTGAAAGCAGGGTCAGACAGTCCCTAGATCAATCGGGGGTTAAGGGCCTTGCTCTGGAACCCAGTGGTGAAATGACTCGGCCAACCCTGGGATCTGACCCCTCACCTTCCTGATTGCCGGTACCACATCCCAACTTGCTGGGCTATAACCACAAGTCACACTGTCCTAATAAATGCTGTTTGCCAATTTATACCAGTGGATCATTTGCTGGCAGAAACCGTGTTAAGCACTCGTCAGTGGGGCCCATCCTGTGACACGCTCGCGGCCGTCGGCCCTGACCGCCCCAGTGTAATCCCCGCGCCGGCGGCCTCTCCCCGAGTGTTTTGGGTAAACACGCAAGGCCGGCTTGGCTATGCCGTGCCACCACTGCGAAGCGTTTCCCTCGGCCCGGCATGGGGGCCTGATTACTCTTATTAGAGCCGGGCCCCGGTCCAAAGCTCACAGAGCTGCCTTTCTGGGACCGGCCGCTCTGCTGCTCGGACCCGCTCGGCCCACCAGCGGCGCCAGATAGCAGATGGAACCCCGCCGCTCGTTTCCATGGACGCAGGGGGATGTCGAGTGGCAGATGCCAACTAGTTAGCAATTAATGAGTTGCCTCTTTCTCTCTCTTTTGCTCTGTCTTTCTCTCGTTCTCTCTGTTGCGTAGCGGCATCCGTCGACCCTGCTGCGGTGCGGCTCATCTGCCTGCTCTAAGGCTGAATTGCCTTTTTTCAAGGCAAAGACAGACAGACAGACAGACAGACAGACAGACAGACAGACAGATAGATAGATAGATAGATAGATAGATAGATAGAT
>JAODLC010000038.1:12439043-12471952 GCA_026781145.1 Hippopotamyrus pictus | reverse complement strand
AGACAGACAGACAGACAGACAGATAGACAGATAGATAGATAGATAGATAGATAGATAGATAGATAGATAGATAGATATCCCTAAAGGAAATCACAAAGAACATGTCATTCTTCAGCCATTTCCCCTACATTGCTAATACAGTTGTCCCTGCACTGTAAAATTATCCTTCATAGTCTGTGGTTTGCATATGATACTCAGCACAAAGGCTCAAATAAAGGTTTTACCAGCACCATCTTGTAAAATTGCCTGCAGCTACACCTCCCTTCAGCGCATTTCACTGGATTTCCTATTAGCCACTCTCTGTACGCAGTGCACATTGAATGTGAGTCTCAATTTACACTATTTCTTTATATTTATTTTCTTTAAAATCATTTCTGTAAAATGCAGGAATGTCACTCTTAATCCCACAAGAAATGTGGGGCTAGAAGGTCAAAAATGATGAAGAATAATATAAAATGTATAAAATACAAAATGTATATGCAACTTCTAAAAATACAGTTTTAGTATAGTGATAGATTGTGCTAGTGTTTCCCAATCCAGTCCTCGGGGACCCACAAGCAATCCACTGGGAGCTGTGAGGGAGCAAAAATGTGGACTGCTGGCAGGGAGCTCAGTGGGAGCAAAAACATGGACCGGCTGTGGGGCCCTGAGGACCACAGTGTTGTGAAACACTGGATTAAGATTCCCTAACTTGCATTCTTGCAAAAGGACTGAGACTGGCTAGAGAAGACTGCTGCATCTTCCTCAGCAATGTTCCCATGACAGGCAGATGGACAGAAAGGTTGGGGTGGGCAGGGGTTGGGGGGAGTGGTCATCACACATTGCACCATGACTGATGTTTGATCGAACACACAACAACATGAAGAAAAAGACTAACAGTGGTAAACATCAATTATGTATAAGTAGTTTTGGTATGTCTATGGTTTTGGTAACACCGTACCTACCTGTATGGTATCATAGCATGCAAAGCGTTGAGGACAGAATGACATGCATCACCTTCTCATTCCAACGTTCCTCCTTCTCATTTTTATAGTCTTTTGTCTACTCACTGGTTTTCATAGTAGCTTATTCAATGGTCATGTGTACATACACACACACAGAAACACACACACACACAAGGGTAATTTAGAAAGAACTGTAAATGCAACCCTGTAGGATGCACCCACTGAGCTTGCCAACACCCCAGATATTTATCATTATTTAAAGTATAAGGGCAGGTGGCACGGTGTCTCAGTAGGTGGCACGATTACCGCACACCTACAGGGTTGGGGTTTGAATCCTTGCTCTGTGGGGGGGTTGGGGTTACATGTCCTACCCCCCCCACCTCCCCTCCCTGTGCAGGCTACCTCCAGCTTCTTCAGTTTACTCCCACGGACCAAAACCATGCAGTTAGACTAATGGGCGTCTCGAAATTACCCATAATCCATGATTGTGTGCATGTGCCCTACGATGGACTGGCATCCCATTTAAGGGCGTACCCCACTCCCCCCATATGCTCACCATAAACCATTAGAAGATGGACAGATGGTAATAAAGCAGCCTTTATTCAAGCAGGGACTATATTGTATTTTGAACCATCGTGAATAACTCTGGCAGGTCATGTGACGCAGCGTGAAAATAAAGCCGGTCGTGTTCAGCGCTCAGACAAACATCAGATACGTGTCCTGCACGCAGTGGCCCTTGTGATTAACGATTCACCAACAAGTTAGACGTGCCAGTTAGCGTTCAGGCTGAGAGCTAATTCCTGTTGCATAATTTGTGCATCATTGTCAGTTTATTCTTCATCTCAGAGTAAAAAAATACATATACATATACAAGGGAGATGGGCTTTCACAGAAGTTATTAAACATAATTGCAAACTAATTAGTACAGTGATGACTTGGCACCTAAGCTGTGTGCGAGACACTCAGTGTGGGTTTACAACATGCATTTAAATTTTACACCAATTAGTAATACATGACTAATACACAGCTAGGCCGTGGTCTACTTTAATTATTAACACGGCTTATAGATTAAACTATTATTTCAATTTCATATGCCGATATTTGTATATATTTATTTGATATTTGTTCCCCATGCTTAGTAATCCGACTCTTCATTTAATAGCATTTTTCGACCTTATGTCTGAACTTAGGTATCTATTGCTGGTTTAATGTTGAAATTATTAATTGGCAATTGGTCGTGTATGTCTAAAAAAGTAACAGACGTCAAAGCATTAACTTTATGACAGAAGACTCATGACTGTAAAACCAAAATAACTGTTTCGTTTGTATAAAACAAAACCTATTTTTAAGTGTCTATAAGTTTTTAAATGTAATACTACGTTTAGAGCATTCAGGAATGTAGAGCGGTACTGTAAAGGACACATTGCGTATTCAGACACCAGCCTCATTAACATAAAACACCAAAGGCTTTATGGAGATTCGACCCGCGCCGATCCCACTGTTGTTCCCGAGGGATTAATCCTGTACTGGCATTTGTATCCCTCCCCCTCCCGTTCTTTAATGAGTTCTGCACGGACCTCACAGCGGCTCCCTAATTTCCCGTAATTGAGCGGTCGTTAGCGGACCCCCGCGCCCGGTTCTGCGCGTTCATGCGGCCAGCCTGGCACGGCTCGCGCGCTGTCTGCCACGGCGCAGCGGGGACGGCGATTCGGCCAGCCTCCGGCGCGCGGAACCCTGCGAGGTTTCCGTAATGAAGGTCCGCTAAGAGAGAGGGAGGGAGAGAGAGAGAGGGCGGCGGGCTGCTGTGGTGCGAGACTCCGATGCCAGATCGTTACGGGGGGAGAGGTGGACGAAGAGAAATGGACATGGGGAAAGATCCGGCGAGGAGCAACGACAGACATCTGCGGTTCCCCACTGAATATTAATTGTCAGCCCAGATGTTCCCCGAACCCAAGAAAGGCCGCGCTTTACTGGTCTTTGTCGAACACATAACCTTTGATATTAAAACGGGTTAAAGAGCTCAGCTTCCCTAATTAAGTATCACAACAAAGATCCTTTAAGTGTCTAATTTACTGTACAAATTGTTGCTGCTTCAACCGAGATGTATGTGTATTTATTCAGAGAGCAGGCTGAGAGCATACAGACTAGGCAAGGAAGGAAAATTAAAAACGGCATATAAAAAAGACACTTTGTTTGAGTTTTATTTTATTAAATTGCCTGGAAATTTATTCTGAGCATGTTGTTCCTTTGCAGATTCATTCACTACCGCTTTTTCAGTGTTATGATCTTTTAAATAGCCCTTCATATTCTCTCACAAGGCTACTTTTTTGCATCTGAGCAGTACGTTTTTTTTTGCTAATTCCCTTCTCACTGACTACCATTTTATTCTTGTCATCCAGGCATGCAGGTAGGGAAGTGTGTTGAACAGAGTAAATTCAAATAGTGTGTGCGCCCTGCGGTGTGTTGGCAAACGCCCAGGGTTGGTTCCCGCCTGTGCCCGTTGCTCCTGGGATAAGCTCTGGGGCCCCCCACGACCCCAGTGGGGAATAAGTGGTTACGATAATGGATGGATGGATGGATGGAATTCAAATAGAGATGGAGTGACATCCTGTCCATAGTGATCTCATGGCCTGAGTCCTATGCTTTGTGGGAAAGGATAAGTAATCACCTTAGTGGTACATGCGGTAGACATGGATACATGGATGGATGGATTAATAGATGATGGATAAGTGAATGAATGAATGTGTATTTGCCTGGGTGGATAGGTAAATGGATGGATGAACACATGGATAAATGGATGGTTGGATGATTGATTGATGGATGAATGAATGGGTGTGTAGAAGGATGGATGGGTGGTTGTGTGGAGGGATGGATAAATGAATGGGTGATTGCCTGAATGTATAGATCAGTAGTGACAGTTATCTGGGACACTGGCCTGATTTGTTTCTTGGCCTACAGCATATGAAGAAACATGGCTGTCAGTACTGCAATAAATAAGCGCATAAACAGTGCGGCAGTAACCCAGCATGCGACCTCGCTTTCCCTCTCTTCCCGACTCGCACGATTAAAAGTGAGTGGCATCGCCCACCTCTGCAACGCCGGCGGACACGCTGGCTGACTCACGGCCGGCATCTCGCGGACCCCAACGCTGCCCACACGCTCAGCATTGAGGATGAGTGCAGGGCTGCCTCCCTAGCGCCCCCACTCTGAAGAGCTGCCCGCTGTCGCATCCGCCCTCAGAGCCAATGAAAACACATCGCAATGCGTGCTCAAGATTCACACCTGGTGCAAACATGTCATCACCTGGATCACCTCAGAGGACTACTGAGTTATGTAACCCAAACTTCCACTTAGAATTAATTACTTTGGTTAATTACACCATATCAGACATTGGAGCTCGTATAAAAACGGACAGTCCTCAGATTTCAAGGCCTCAAGCCACATATAGTTAACTGGAAATCCCATCATCCATTTCTGTATGGGAAGTTTCCTGTCACGTTGAAAAGAGAACGATGGTCTCTGCTGTGAGGTTAGGAGGAGTCGTGCCACTGTATACCAGCAAAGTATGACATCTGGCGTGTATAAATGGGAGGGGCCACAAGGGCCCTGGGCAGAACTGAAAGCTGATTGGCCCCAGACTGGCTCTCCCCTGTCACTAATTGATTCAAAACGTATCATTTGCTGATAATAAGGTTGGCCCCCATAAATGAATTATGTCCCCTCTTATGCCTTCCACTTTACAAAAATCCTCGTATAAGACCCGGTTTTGGACTATTGTTGTGGTCACATGCTCTTCCAATGGATCCGTTCGCCATTCAGCTCTGTGAGACCTGCTCTCCCGACACTGAAAACCTGCCGTTTACGTTCAAATGCCGTGGCTCCGACAATGACACCCTTCAGATGCCAGCTAGCGTGGGATGCTGCATAGAGCCTGTGGGATTTCAAGCAGGATGAAAGTCCCTCAGGAAAAACTGTGAGCTGTAGGCCCTTAGAGCTGACAAGGACAGCACAGCATATCAGTCTATACTATAAAATATAATTCACACTTTTAAAGTGAACTTTGACATTTGAAGCTATGGTAAGGTGATGCTTTTCTCTATCCATTCTATTGTGGTTTGTCCAGTATTGGGTCTCCATATGCCTGGGGCCACTTCCAGGAAAGGGCAATAGGCAGGAGACATTCCAGCTGGAGTGATAGCCCTTCATAGGACACACACCAACAATAATTTAGAGACACCAGATCACTTAATACTTCTTCTTATTCCATACATGTATCATGAGGGCGGAGCTTATCACAGGCATGCATCATGGGGGCGGAGCTTATCACAGGCATCAGTGAGGTAGACCTTAGATAAGATGCCAGTCCATTGCTGAGCACATATACACTACAGGAAATTAATATATGGCTAGTAGCCTAATTGCATATTTTTGGACTGTAATGACTCTGATTCAAACTCCCAAATATTGGGCTGTGGGGTAACAGTGCTCCCCGCTAAACCTCCATGCCAACCTGCTCACCAGGTTCTTTCACATAATCTCTCATGTATGGGATTTTTACATTTATCAGTCTGGAAATGCCAAACTGAGAAAAAGCAAAGAGTGTCCCCATAGTGCACCAGCCGTCTTGGCAGGCGTCGAAATGATCTTAAGAGAACCTGCTTTCTCTGCTTGATTTTCAGTCAACCGGTTGTCCGTCTCCCTCTCTGTCCATCACCGTGGACAGCTGACTGCCTTTAAAATTCCCCAGCAGTCCTGAACACATGTCTGATCCCATACGAATCTGAAGGACGGATCCGCCTCTCTTCCTGCTCCCTGCCTGCTCCCTAAATGGGATTGGCAGAGTAGCGCACAAACAGCAAAGTCGCTCCAAAATTACTTGCCATTAGGAAAATGACAGCTGCCTATGTCAGCTAGCGCTCCGAAAGGGACCCCCCCCCTTCCATTTTTTTATTTACCCCCACACAAGTCGTCATTTGTTGCCCATTGTCTCAGCTGTTTCACGCGTGTTTCAGGCTAGATGACTATGACTGAACCGCAGCTGCCTGTTATGGATTTGGGAAGTTTAATCAAAGTGTTTCTAATGCGTCTTAATGATGATCCATAGGAAAGGAGCTCTTTAAGAGGTAATGACAGCTCGTCAAGATATCTGCCTCTGATGTTTTTTTTTCCAGTGCTGGAATGGGTCTCTTGATCATGTGATGAGCTCCTGTAGAGGACCTGAGCATGGTCCCGGCATGGGAGAAATCTTGCGGCTTGGGTCACGATGGAGGGAGGTCTTGTATTTGGATGAAGGCTTCTAGACGGAGTTAGAAAATATAGATTACCTAAGGATGGTTCCTCATGTCTAACCCAAGGAAACTACTGCATGTTTCATATAGAAATACAAATGCTTGTTCTCAGAGATAATTTTAGGATATTTTTTTTAAGGTGGGGAGCATAACAGGGCCCATAATTCATACAGTAGGGCCAACCTTATCATTAGCCAATGATATCTTTTGAATTGGTGAGTGACAAGGGAGGGGGCATATAGGGGGCCAATCAGCTTTTGACTCATGTTATAAATAAACCGCCTATAGGCTTTTTGTAGAGGGGTTAATGGGATACAGCAGATTACATCCCCATGTTATGTTCAGAGTGCCCTGGCCTGGATCTCCTTGTAGGGGGCGCTGTGGGCCACTCATGCAGGGGACCGTACCATTGTCACTGCACCAATGGAAAAGCCACAGTGTCCTGTTTTTATTCACACACAGGAATGTTAGAAACACAAAAAAACAAACATGGAGCGCTGTCAGGAGTACATTGCTGTCCACATGTATGTGTAATTCATATATTTATAAAATACGTGGAATATCGCCAGTCCTCTATCCCAAGGGGAATTGTTCAAGCAGTTTGGATATTAAGAATAACTCACTGTTTATTGAATAAACATATCAGAGGCAGCTTGGATTCTCTCTCGCTCTCTCTTGTCTTGTGTGTTTGTGTGTTTCTGTCAGGGTCTTTCCTGGAGGAATATTAAATGTAGCTTTTAGTCTGAGGTGCTGGATAAAGGAGCTGTCCATTGGTACCTTTTTGCAGCTCCAGGTCCCATTCCTCATCACCAAGGTGCTTGTTGTTTGTTGGAGCAGCAGCAGGTCAGACGTGCAACCTGTCCGTTTTACCCCGGGTGATGTTCCAGGACTGCAGGTAGCTCTGGATCCAAAAGCGGGCCATTCGGACGCCGCAGTGAGCTGTGATTCCACGCCGACTTCCTCGGGTCTGTATTGAGATTGCAAAAAAACAAACAGATAAGAAAAGAAACTGCACATATTCTCTCCTAAATCCATTTCCAGCATTATGGAAATAGAACAGAGCAACAGAAGCTGAGAGAGAGAGAGAGAGAGAGAGAGAGGAAAGAAAAAGAGCATATCAATTTCAGAGGAGAGGCAGAGAAGCGAAGGCTACCACGTCTTACGTTTAGGGAACCCCGCCGTTGATCACACGATTTTTAATTTGAATTTCAATCAAGGAGAGAGAGACAGACAGACAAACAGTGAGAGATAAAGGGATCTACTACAATCAGAAAGCTTTTTTTTCCCTAGTGTGTGAAGCTCTGTGCTGGGAGAGCTGTATATTACTGCAGACTGTTCAAAAATCACGCGTAAGAGTGCCTGATTTCTGAATTCAGGGCTTACTGAGAATGACGCACAAAGCCATGAGAGACCTGCACGCTCAGGCACTCACAGTCACGTTCCAGATGATCTCTCTGGGTTAAGAAGGGAAAACCAGGCCGTTTCACTGCATCCTGTGGTTTTGTGGAGTTAAACTCTGTTCCCAGATGCTTCACACCAGTCCTCCTAGGGCTGGGATGGGTGTCTAGCACCTGAAATCTTCCCTCTGTGCAAGAATAAGCAAAAAATATGGTCTGGATAATATCACAGGTGAATTGGCAAACGGTCCCTCAAACGTACAGCATGGGAAATCATTTTTGTGTTTTGGTGTTGAAACATTTGATAATACTATTAACCCTATGCAGTAATGTCTAAATGAATAGTTATGAGTTTAAGCTGTACCTGTTTTTCCTTAATGCGGAAATCCAAGAATTGACTGATTGACTTATTACAGAAATCCCACTACTCACACGCACGCACACACGCACACACACACACACACACACGCGTGCGCTTATACATGCAGAATTATTTTAATATGTTGAACATCACAATCTCAAAGATACAGTTTTTCTTAGCAGTGATGCGTCTCTCTCTCGCTCTCTCTCGCTCTCTTTCGCTCTCTTTCACATGTTTGTATTCATATCTTTGTGGGGACCGTCCATTCATTTCTATGGGAAAATACTAATCTCAACAATGATAACCTTAACCCCATTCCAGACCTGACTTTAACTATAAGTAACCAAACAAAATACAAGACTTTTGGCATTTTTTGATTGTAGTCACAGATTTTTATAACATTGAATTTCACCTTGTGGGGACCCACAATGTCAAATTAACAGGTTTTTATCACATTGTGGGGACATTTGGTCCCCAAAATGCAATATATATTTAATCCACAGACACACACACACACACACGTGCGCGCACGCACGCATGCACGCACAGACACAGACACACACACACACACACACACACACACACACACACACACAAACAAACTCTGTTGATTCTTCCCATCAATGCAACAGATGGTTGGAAGCCTGAGGGGTCAGTTTTTGGCTGCTCCATAGCCACCGTTTCCTCATCTCCCTCCAATCCCCCCACCCAAAAAAAAGGTCATTCTTTCTATTCAAAAGGGAAGAGATCTGAATAGTGAAGTAAATTATTACAGGCAAGGCTGATGGGAAGCGGGTGTTTCAGTGTTTCAGGAACAGCTTCACCCTCTGCATTTCTAAGGGGCTTGTTTCTGTAATGAGCTTTTTCAGGGTGACCAAACGTAGGCGCATGAGGACTACCCACAATTCACAGCCTGTCCGATCTCAGGGAGAAAAAGTGAGACTGGATCAGACAAGGTTATCTTGGGAGTGTGGGAGGAGAGAACAACATGAGACTTGTTGTTGTTTTTTTTTTCTTTTTTTCTGAGGCCTTGTTTGTCAGCCAGAAGGGGGTGCACTTATCTATCTCTTAATAGCGTGTCTCACATGGTGTGAAGACGAGAGGTGTACCTTAAAAATGAGTCATTCAATATTTCAGTTAAACCGCCAGTTGTGATTGGCTCGTGTCGGTATCGTTATGATACCGTAATACACGTGGTATTTGATGCCTGCTGTGGGATTTTGTCGCTATATTTTGAGGTCCAGCCTGAGGTCTCGGACTTTACTGAGTCTCCGACTCCTGAGGTGGAGTTTTTAAGATGGTGTGCGGTAAAGATGGGGTTTTACCGCAGTACCCGTGACCTCTGTGTCTTATTTTCTTTCTTCACTTGCTTGTAATTTACTGTAATACCGTCGGTGTCACTTTCACGGTTGAGCCTCTCCCCTCATTAGACTAAAAGCGAGGTGCGACGTGCTCCGGGACGCAGGGTTAATGTTCCCGATTAAGGGCGGCTCGGGGGCCGGGCCCGGCTCTCGCACACGCTCATTTGAACTTGTTAGTTGGTCCAAAACATGACTGATCCTTGGCCCGCCTTTGTTCGGCTTTTCAGCTCGCGCCGCGGCATCGCCCCGTGACCTTCGACCCCGTGGGGGAGCCTCCCACGATGGTACGTGCCCGTCACACACAGTTCTCGCTGTGCACATCGAACACCCCCACCCCCACCCCATTCTTGTAAAACGCAATGACACAATCTCTTTCCCTGCATGCCTGCCCCCCTCACGCACTCGCACATACGCAGTGAGGCCTGGGCTTACGCACAAAAAGCGATCATTGTGCGACTTTGACATGATCCCCCATCCCCACTGTGGACGAGGCACAAAGCGGCCCAGTGAATAGAGGTCAGCTGCAGCGTGGCCCCTGGGAGACTCCTGTTGAGGATTTTAATGAATGTCATTTTCTTGCATTAACCACTCTGATTGTGGGATAATGGCCTCTCAACAATAACATTTAACCAATTCCCCTGTCTTTTGGGCTCTGCTCGTTTGGGCCGCAGCGGGGGGTAGTAATTGATTGTGTAATTCCAATCAAAGCTGTAAACAGTTTGGGGCTCCCTTATGTTTTCAGATTAGATCACATCAAAGAGCGCCTCTGAATGGATTCACCCTGTAATACTGTGTAAGACTGTAATATAATGCATGGCAGAAAAAATGTTTTGGATGCATCCTGGCACGTATGCCCTTAGTTTGACCTGCGTGCTGAACCCTCCCTCCCAAAAAGAAATCCTCAATTGTTTTTCTCAGTTTTTCACTCGCTTTGATTGCCTTTCTCTTCAGATACCAGGGCTGTAGTTACAGGTTAACCACCCCTGCCGATGTCTGTGGGAATAGCCTGAAAGAGTGCAGGAGAGATGTTGTCAGTATGTAAATGCGTGTGTGTTTGTGTGGGAATTGTCCCGCTCGACAGAGACCGGTTGGGTGGCCACAGGTGCCGTCATTCCACCATCACAGAGGAGGCAGTGACGTGGGATTGTGTGATGGTAAGTGATTGTGTGCAGCTTCTGGGGGGCGGAACCTAAAAGGGTTCCCCAATCTCCTTCTAGCGGGCCTGAATATTCACATGTATTTTGGTGCATACATTTCTGATCCATTAAGGCACCTGTGTTTGTTGTGTGGTGTTTTTGTATGTTAAGAGAGACATGAGAAGTGTCATATCATTAATGGCATTAATGATATCATTAGCCAATGATATGTTTTGAAATGGTGAGTGACAGGGGAGGGAGCACTCCGGTTGCCAATCAGCTGTGGTCCCGCCCCAGGACACACCCCCAGTGGGTTTGTGTTATCTGGCATGCAAAGGTTGAAATTTTGGTGTGTTTTTTTCTGCCATTACTTTAAAATGTTCCCCCCCCCACCCTTGTGTATTGCTGGGGATTCCACGTTTTGTCCGAAGCTGTTGACCATGGGTGAATCAGATGGATGAACCTTCACTGGCCTGCAACCCGTCCCCCCCCCTTTCTCATAGAGTGCCATTTACACACGGGGGCAGGTTCACACATTCGACATCTTTCTAATCAGTTTCTCATAAGCCCAAAACTACACTCGCTTGGAATTTACACGCAATAGGTCATTAGATCCATCTCGACAGACGCATGCCATTAGTACGAACACAATGCCTAATTATTTCATAGGAAATATTACAACTATTCCTGTATTTAATTTGTATTTGTATAACAGAGGCTATGTGAGCCCTCGTTTGCTTTTGTGCACAAATAATGCTAATTAGTGGAGACCAGTGGAGACATCTCCCGACCCGTAATCTCCTTCCGTAGCGCCGCCGTCGCTATTCACGCTAATTAGATTTAATCCCTGCCTTCCTCAGGCGCCGTCCGACCGCAGTGCGGCAACAAGCTATCGGCTAATCGTTGAGCGGTTCCCCGGGAGGGAATCTCCACAATGGATCCTGTGTCGGATCTTCCGGTTCCATTGTGTCGCCATTACAGTGATTCGGGGAACGGGCTAATGCTCATTAATAACGGCCGCCATGCGTCCTGGTAACAGTGATGCCACGGGAGGGCTGTCCAGATAGCAACCCCCCCCCCCCCCACCCCACAAGGCTTGTGGGTTTTTTCTCCCTATCTTTAACACAGGGGACATGCTAACAATGACTAATTAAGAGACATGGCAAATGAATGGGGGAATGTGATAAGGAACGTTCACGGGACTGAAAGCGACTCCCTTTGTTGTAAGCACTAATGTCAGGCTATTCTTTAGGCCTGTCTGAGGGGGACCACGAGCGTCTGGCGATAGCAGGAAGCCGTACCCCTGCTTCCTCTCCATTGTTCTTGAGATGGTTCAACCTGGATCAACCTTGGCTAAGGATGCAGTTAAGTCCTCAAACCTTCACTGGCCTGCCGCTCCCCGCCCCCTTCTGTTCTGTGTAGTGTTGGTTGTACTGTCGATTCTGGGAGTCATTGTAAAGCCTGTGATTGGTGAACATGCCATCACACGGCGCTGGAATGTCCAATAGAGGGCCAGCTGCATTAGTTATGTTTGAAAATACCACTGCTAAGAAAAACTGCATTCTCCAGATCATGATGTCCAGCATATTTAACTAATTCTGCATGTATAAGTGTGTGTGTTTGTGTGTGTGTTTATGTGTGTTTGTGTGTGTGCGTGTTCTCTGTGCTTTTTGTAAAGATCGTATTTTTACTGTTATGCTGAGAACCCCCCCACCACCACCACAGACAGTATATTGTAGTGTCAAACATTAGATAATAGACATAAAGGCATTGATCCGCATTAACATCAGATGGTTTATGTGACCTTGTGTTTTCATCTTTACTAGGCCACAGAAAGAAAGGGCTAGAAAGTGTACCAATGTGTTGGGAGCCCCCTTTACAGGCACATCACCAGCCCACCAAGCTTCTGCCTCTCTGTAATTCTACAAAGTATCACTTTAGTTGAAGGTCAACTCCTTATCCATTAATAAACAATTACCATTATTATCATTCGGCAATAGGCAGAAAGATTCAATTACAAACAAATTTAGAAATGTATTACAACCATATCCTGCTCCTGGTATTTATAGAACAGCTTGTTAATCTTTTGCAAATATAAAAGACTCGGTTAGTCAGCATACCCAGAAATTAGTTATAATTGAGAATTTACAAGCTCTTTAGTAAATAATTTGTGAGATGGGAGTAAGATATCTTTGCAATACATTTGAAAATTTGACTGCAATTGAATATTTTTATTTACTAATATATTATGAAATGATTGCTAACAATTTATTAATAGTTAAGGAGCAGACCATAAACTGAAGGGTTACCAAAACAATTAACAGCAGATACAATGCATGCAGATAACCAATCAGGGAATATATGCATTTAATATTCTATAAGCGCGATGTAGGACTGTTTGTGATTCTCTCAGAAAGCTAATTGGTTTACCATAAGTGACGATAATTGTGTACTATGCAATTACATCATGTGCATGTTTTCTCCACTGCTGGAGTGGTTTTCCTTCCTTTTTCCCACTCAATAGACCCAAAGTTCATGCAGTACTTTCAGCAGGCCAGCAATAGTCTGAAGACGTTCCCAGGGAAACATTCTGCCAAGCCGAGCTGAAGCAGCCCTTCAGGTGCAGCACAAATCATTGTAATTGTCAGGTTAAAAGCAAAGCCATAACAGGAATTGAGGGGGCATCTCATTTTTTTGTTTCTGAGCATTCAGCATTTTTGGAGGACGTCCCAAATGTTTTCGGGAAAAGCGGCGCCTGGCCCCCGGGCCTCGGATCACGATTTCATCCTGACGAGGGGAACACCTGAGCTTCAGAGAGTGCCTCCATTAAAAACTGCAAATGGATCGGGCTGTTCCAGTGCAGCTGCGGAAATCGGCGATGTTGGAAAAAGCTGGAAAAAGTGACACTCATTACCACAAACCTCGGTAGCTCAACAGCTTGAACTCCCTCCTCTCAGAAATATTTGCGTTTCCTTCACGTTGTCGTGTTCCCTGAGTAAAGGTAGTGTGAAAGACACCAAAGACACGTCGGATTAAATGTGCAAAGGGCTTTCTCCCAAATTATGGGCTGTTGCCAGATAAAGGTAAGATTCCCGCAAAATTAGAGAATGTGAATTCATTCCGTGCTGGGAGATGGAAGATGACAGTAAGCATTTTTCATGGAGTTTGGGTTAGATAAGCAAAGGAATTTCGAAGTGAATATACTCAAGAAAACCTCTATAATCCTTCGCATTAAAAGTCAAACACAGAAGGCTCAAATAATCGATTGCAGATTCCGCAGGCTGTGCAAAATCTCACCTATCAAATTTTGCTATCGGTCTCTGTAGATAGTTCAAAATTAAATAATGTTTTAAGTTTCACTTTTCCTATGACTACAGTGGAATTCTACTGTTAAAGCTGCAATATAGGGGATAGGTGCATAGGGAGGAACTTGGAGATCATCAGCAGTCCAGCTGTCCCAACCATTGCAATCTTCTTTGCAGCTAAATATAAGCATCTGCCCTGTGAGATATTTCTGGACTCCTCACATCTGGTCTGGGAACAGTGGCTCAGCAGTAATTGTTGCCTACAGGTATGAGTCAAAGGTCACCCCCTCTGCTTTAAGTTGAGTCGTCATTTATTCATCGTGACACAGTGGACAGATACTCAATCACACCTGACACCCCTAGAGTGTCGCGACACCAACAGTGTATTTATCTGTAGGAAATTTAATATCATGGTAATTTTCTTTTTTTTTTGGGGGGGAGGGGTGTATTTACTAAGATCCTGGACTAAAGGGGGCTCAGATTGTTCTGTGTTTACGAGGTCACACCATGGCCACTGTTTATGTGTTTTTCTTCTCCGTGTGGCGTGCCACGCCGGACCGTGACTGAGCAAAGCGCCGCTTAGACGTTCAAGAAACCCGATGGCGAGCGAGGATCTTCTCTGCACTATAACTTACACTGTAGAGGCTGGTGACTCGTGCAGAGGGAGCTGGGAAACAGATTTACTGCCATCACTCGCAGGGCCTACTTTTCAGACCCGAGGAATATCTGGATATGAATGTTTAAATAGGGCCAAGTGATTCGGTCACTTGTCGCCTCACTCCTGTGTGTTCGCCCTCCCTGGTTCTGTTCATTTAAAGTTAAGCCATTAAGGGGTGAGGTAACATTGTTACGGTTTTGCCCACAACATCATATGTGAGGGGAAAAAAAAATCCTTCACTTGGCCCTTGTTACGTCAATCCTAGCAGGCGCCATCTGATTGGCTGACCAGCGTGACATCACCTCTCTCCTCAGAAGGTTGCTGTTTGTGGGATGTGCTCATCTTCAGCCCGGCACAGTGACCTATTCTGCATACAGCTCCGACCTTGTCGACTGTGGGGAGTTGGTTCTCTTACATGTAACATTTAAAGGAAAAACCGAGAACACCCACCTTGCCTGCCCCCCCTCCACCTGCCCCCTCCTTTTGTTATTCACCTCTCTTTCTTTACCTCCACAACATCATCCCTCTCTATTTTGTGCTTTCCACTCCTCCTCCCTGTCATCTTTCTCCTTCATGAATCCCTCCTCCTATTTAACCCCACTCCCCCACCCCCCCAGCGTGAAATACTGCTGGAGGTGTCTGGCTCCGAGTCACCGTGGTAAATTACTGCTTCTCCTGGGGTGTGTAATCTTTGTGTTTTAGCACCTTGTATCCGTAGAAAGAATCCCTCACAACCCCCACCTCCGTGGAATAGCCGGTCATAAATTGGACAATAAATTATATGTGTCTAATATTTTATCAGCGTTGAGGCCCTGGCAGAGTTTGGGCGCTTGTAACAGTGGGGGGGGGGGGGGGTCCTAAGCATTTGTACCGGTTAGAATGGGCTCGACCAGAAAATAGATCTACTGGTGTGATTATTCCAGACGTGTTCCTTGGGTTTGAGAAAGCTACGTTCTGTATGTAATTCACTGCTATTATTATTATTATTATTATTATTATTATTATTATTATTATTATCGTTGTTGTTTTGATTAGTCACTTAAATACAATAAATAGGATCTGTAACTGATATATTGAGGCATACAGACTCCAGGATCATCAAAATGTTTTGAGAGGATTTCTGGAGGATTCAGCATTTTTAAAAGTGATTATGGCTTGACAGGATGACCAGTTTGGGATTCCATGAGTGCCAGTTGCAAAGCTGACTCTCGCACGCTCACTCTGCGGACTCTGAGTAGATGTTGACTTTCTGTGGGGTGCCGGGTGAAGGTGAAAAAATAACAAAAAAAAAAAAACAACATATTTGCTCTCAGTTTCTGGCGTTAAGCTGATATTTTGTCTTCCTGCCCACACGTGTCCTCCTGTGATTTATCAGTATTCGCTTTTTTTTATCGCCGTCTTGTACATTTTCTCTCTGGAACGCCATCGGTCTAAGGGTGCCGTAAGTTAGAAGGATCCAACCCAAGGACACATGACAAACACCCCCACTTACAGCTACAGTCAATAATGAGCAATGAAACGATGAAGGAGAGCCAAGAAAAGCATCCATGCTGTCACTTCCCAGCCTTTTATTCTCATAAGCTCTTAATATCTGGCCAGTAACCTCATTTTCCTCTTCAGCTCGTTTGGCTGTTAGTTTTTCTCTTTCGTTCCCTTATTCTCTCTTGCCATCATTTCATTTTCTCTCCCCCTTGTTCCCTCAGCACCCTTCCTCCTGCTCACTCTCTCTGCTTCTTTTTAAAACCTTTGTCTCCCTTTTGTTATTGAAGACACCCAGGAAGGGATTGTGGGTAAAGGACTGCTCACGCCGTGAAGGTTATCGCTAACTCACCTCCTGAGCAAGGTCAGTCCAATCCTGCATCTCAGGGAGAGAGAAGCAGATCTTCCCTCAAGTGACACACTGACATGCAAATGAGGCCGAATCCGATTCAGTCGCTGGCATGGGGGTGGTCCTTGGGGGGTGGCCCCCCCGAGGGCAAAGCACACACACATGCACATGCACGCACACCAACCATAGATAAGAATCATGAAACATGCATTCCTACTCATGCCAGCATGAATACTTAACAAATTGTCACCATATGCACACACAGGCATGCACAGACACACACGCACTAAGAACTTTCAAGGTATGAGCTACATCCTACACATAAATGTAGTGTTCAGTTAAACACCCATGTACATTCACAGACACACAATGCAGAAAAAAAAGCAGAGAGCAGCCACGCACACATTAATTCTCATGCCTGAGAACACATCCATAATAGCATTTTTGTTTGGATATATGACTCTTACCCACAATGCATTTCACCATGCATTTCTGACTGGATGATCAGCGTATTGGTGAAAGAAAACCACCAGGTTTGTGTACAATAAAAATGCAGGGCAAGCGGAGAACAAAATCAAGTTGATATAGAAAACCTATGAATTGAATTTCCACAGCATCCAGACAGATCCCGTCTGGCAATCTTGTATACATTTGTACAGTTTATATTCCTCAGTAAAAAGGAAAACTCGAGAACACTGTATAATATTTACCCAAGCCTGCTTACGTACAGGGATATTATTCCAGAGGAGTTCATCTCCGAGATGGAATCTCTTTTTGCTGGAGATAAAAATCATATTATGTTGTTATTTCCTAAACAAATGACACGCAGCTGTATGTGGTTGTATGCAGAAATAGGTCAGCATCCCTAAAATGATACACCACCTTCAGTAGACCTCAAACACGAGGTGAGGCGTGAGCAAAGATAGGATGACACAGCAGCCTTGTCACAGGGCTGGAACAGGCAAACTCTGTTTATACCCCGTTTAGAAGCCTCTGGAGCTCTGGGGACTGATGTGCCCAGAAAAGTAGGTGAGAGGAGTCTAAATCTCTTCATATGAATCATGTTTTTAAAAATGAAGTATTTTTTTCTCTCATTTCTCTTTCCTTTGAAGTTTTCGGAGTTCCTCACATTTTATTTTGCAGTGGCACAAGCTCCATGCTTCCACACGCACACACACACACACACACACACACACACACACAGGCTTGTAATTATATCTTTGCGGGGACTCTCCATTCATTTCTATCTGGGAAAACCCAGCCCTATCCTTAACCATAAGTAACCAAACAAAATATGAGACTTTTGGCATTTTTAGTTTTTTGATTGCATTCACAGATTTTTGTGGGAAATAACAGGTTTTTATCACAATGTAATATAAGCCTATTCCACACACACACATCCGCAGCCGGGTGCCTGCTCTGTCTTGGTTTGCATTTTGTGTACTCTGTTACATGCTGGCTTGTCCTGGGACTCAGACTTCAGCAGGCATGTCTTTTACCACAGACAGGCCCCCATATCTGCCAGCCAAGTCGCAGCTTCACCAGACACAGACGCATGCCGGGAAACAATATGAGTCTCCCCACTTGAACCAGAAGTCCAGTTAGCTTATTATATACACCATTGAACCCCATTTTTAAAAAAGGATAAATTGATCGGGAAGATGTTTTCTGAAGGACATCAAGATTAAAAAGCAAATTTTTAGAAGCGGCTACAGATATTTTCTCGCCACTCAGACGCGAGATCTGTTGCCATAGGTCTGCTACCAGTATCCTCCTGAGCTAATTAACCCTCAGAAGTTTTCTTTCTGGAAGGGTGGAATTTATTATTAACTCCTAAAGGGAAAAATGGCTGCCCTCTCTGATTGATTATTTACCTTTTTAAGGCTTCTCAAAGCTGGGCACCCTGGGATGCACCCCCTGGCTGTTCTTTTCTCCCTCCGCTCATTCCCCCCTCTGTGGCATGAATCATGAAAGTCCTGGCTAGCTTACGGACCCACGGTTCCCCCGACGCGGGCAGAGAAATGGAGTATTGATCTCAGCGGCCGCCTTTAACTACCTCTTCAGCATGGGAACAAAGGTCCCTCGCTCGAGCCACTCCTCACCACAAATGCCTCTGAGGCTGGCCTTTGGAGCAGAGAAGAGCCGTCATTGTCCGGACTTCATCAAGAGATTCCCCTCCGTCGAAAGGAAAAATGATATTCATCCATCTGCTCGTTTGAGACGGACTGGAGCTTCTGGCCTTAAAGGAGTTTCACACTGAGAAGTTTTCATCTGGAGGCTGGAGGCCTCCGATTGGCCGCTGCCTCACCTCCTCCATCTCCCAGGTGTAGCAGAGACCTGAAAGAGGAGAACCACTCTGCCACTGGGCACGACTTGATCAATCAGGAGCCAAGATCCATGTGTCCAGTCCCTACTTGGATGGCTAGCCGCTTGCACCCTTGAAGGCAATGGACTTGCTGGCCATCTGACAGTCCCGAATGTCCAATGGCCATATCAAGGAATGCATAGGAATGTGTTGGAAAATTCCAGAGGAAAGGAAACCAACCACAAACATTGTGGAAGATGCGCGTGTTGTAACAGAAGCCTGCAAAGTTTAATTTAAGCCAGGGCTCAATTCTCTCAGGAGGCAATGATGAGTGTGCATTTTAGGGAGAGTATGGCAAAGGGACAGCGGGCAAACTGCAGCGCTTAGAGCAAAGGAACAGGATAGTGTGCAGGTACTGGAGGTGATAGCATTCCTTGTACTCTAATTCCTTAATGAGCTTCCCTTAAACAGCACGATCCCAAATCAGCCCCATCTAACCTTAGCATTTCCATGCAGTGCATCGCTTATTCTCTCTAATTCCTTCTAAAGCTTCAGCCCTCTGCTGAACCCGAGAAGCAGATTCCCAACAGTGCGTTGATGACAGTCTCTTTCTAAAAACAGGACAGTTCCAATCAGGGTGCAACAGACCTGGTGGTACTCTCTAAGTCTGGTTTTGACCTGGGGGGGTTCTGTACGATGGAACTGAAGGGACAGTGACCTGCCGAATTGAGGATTCCTGTTGGGAAGGCCGTTCACATTCAGCTGCGTTGGGAAAGCCGGGACACCGGGAGAATTTTAAAAGCGTTTTAGGGGAGGAACACAGCAGAGGTAATTCCGGTGCGCACGTACAGCCGTGTTTGCAAGCACGTCAGAGGTGGGGGGGGGGGAGCACGGGCGAAGAGATTTGGGGAAATTGAAATACCGGCAGGGATTCAGAGAAGCAAATAGTAGCAGGATGGGAATAAAGGGAATAAATCTTCTAATATACAGAACAACCGGTGAAGATGTGTATGTGTGTGAGGGGGTGGTGGGGGAGAGGGTGATGACAGGAATAGGAAAGGAGGAAGAGAAGAGGGGAAAAGGTTATTCATTTCCATTGAGCTGTATCTTGCAATCGCTTTTTGGTGTAATGAAAAGGGTCTCAGCAGAAGATTAATGACATATGAAGTGGCTGCATTTAGATGCTGGGAGGCCTTAATCAGGATAGTGACTAATCATCCCATGTGCCCCCCCCACAATACCCCCTATCCCCCAACCAACCCCTCTGCCCTCTCCTCTGCCACACACACACACACACACACACAAATTTTCTGGTCTGTTAGTTTTTTTTTCTATCCCCCCAACCCCTCTGTCTGTCCTCCACCATGCACCCCCCCACATGCACATGTTTGCCCCCCCGCCTCCCCAGCTGCCGCTCACGTCCCGGTGAGTTGCCGGCGGAGTCAAAGTTCAAGGCGTGCGGTGAATTATCTTGATTGATGTGTGCGTCGGCCAGCCATGGCATGAGCCTCACAGGCGAGGCTCTCCGTGGGGCCCAGAGGGGGCTGCCGGGGGCCCGCTTTTTATGGCCCCCCTGGGCCCCACGCCGGGCCGACACTGCACCTGCTGCCCCAGTTTTTTCATCTTGCCATCTATGCTTATACTGTGTTGCTAAAGTGCGTCGTAAGTTTCAGGAAAGAGAAACGACAGTGTGTTTTTACGATGTTACGAGGTCTGAGCCGGGGGCGACCGCATGTCTGACGGTGATTTCGGTGTGACAGATTATCCTGCCTCCAACATCCCTCTTCTATAGTCGTTGGACCTTTTAGTAATTGACTGGATGGTCATCTGTTCGAATCTCTTGGGTAAGATCCCTTGAGGTCATGAAGACTTCTCAATGGGATAAATAGCTACCCTTGTAGTGTCCTACCTGAATCTTGCTGGCTAATATTGACACATTAGATCCTAAAAATTCAGCTATGCTGTATACATCCATCCATCCACTCCATTCACCTATATTGTGTTTCCATCTCCAATTCACCCATCCACCAAGTTTACCTACACTATGCAACTATCTATCCTTGCGTCATCCATGCATCCATCCACACCATCCAGCTATATTGTGTATTCATCCATCCATCCATCCATCCAGCCCATTTTTCCCAGTATAGGGTCATGGTTAGCTTTGAGCCTGCCCCAGGAAGTGGGGGCACACTTGAATTTCCATGGGTGCCTGGCAGTGCATAGCCCCCTCGCATTAATATTGTGCCCCTTTCTGGACACCGGCCCTGTTACATATACAGTGTATGTTACATACAGTTAGTCGCCATTTATGAGCTATGTATCAGCTGATACCCCTTCATGTGTGCGTGCAGCTGCCCCAAAAGCCCATTGCCGTCTGCTGGAGGCCCTGAATGGGCCCCCCCACGGTGTTTACCCGCCCCCCACAATGAGCTCCACCCCACCGCGGCTGTCACTCAACATCGCCTCTTGCAGTAGCTCACGGACAAAATAGTGGTTTATCTTGACACGTCTGCAGGAACTCACTCTAAGAGTCATTGTGCTCTGCTGTCTGGGGGCGGAGGGGTTCACCTGCTTAGGAAACACAATAAAGCCATCTTACTCTGGGACGGGGGCCATGTGGGATGTAGGCAGTGCTGTTAAGCAGGATGATGATGTGGCCACTATTCTTCAGCATGTCCGGCTCACGGTGGGACTCCTTGACATCCTTGATAAATTCCCGAGTGACTGTCGGACTTAATGGTGCCAATACTACCGACACCAGAGTAATTTAAACATTTAATTTAAAAAAATTAAATTAAATTAAAACAAGTCCTAGGTTCAGGGGCACATATAGGGCGGGCCAGAGGGCCTCTGACTCCAGCTGAAAGCTGATTGGCCACCAGAGGCCCCCTCCCTTTCACTCACCGATTCAAAACATACCTTTGTCTAATGATCAGGTTCGTCCCTCTGTATGAATTATGCCCCTCTAATGCCCCCATCTTAAAAAAATGTAGTATCGCCCCTGCTTAGGAAGCAGCTTGTTCTTCAGGCATCTACGTCCACAGCAAGAAATCGCATAGCTCGACACAAAAACCCAGTAGTTCTGTGGTGCCGTGTCGTCAGGGTCAGTGGGGAAAGCTCCGTCCCAAATGGATGTGGGACACGCGGCTGCCTCCAGGGGACTCTTGTCTTGTTTACCTGTCCGGCCTCAAGCCGTGGACACGACAACAAGACAGGCGCTGGGGTCAAATCGTGTCACTCGCCTCCTATTTTTCTCCTTTGTGAGCTATGACAGGATTTTATTTGCCGCTCTCTGCCCCTCCATGCCCCCCCACCCCCCATGGCAATAGACTGGGTCCTGACTTCTCACTTAGGAGGGGGAGAGAGAATAAAAATGAAGACAAAAATGAAGAAAAAGAAAGAGACACATCCAGGCTCCGTTTTTCACTTTCAGACGGCTTGAAATTGGCGAAAATGCCCTGAGCAGCTTATGAAGTGAACCATCTCGCCCCCCCGAGCGAGGAACGCAAAGTGGAGGGCCGCCGAGTCAGCGAATCCGCATGGATTGGTGTTACTGTTCCTCCTGCCCGGCTCTCCAGGACGAGATCCCATCTCTGCTGGCGGTGGCGTTACTGTGCAACAAAAGACTCGGCATGGATAAAATGAAATTCTCTCCCTCAAATTCATTTGTTTTCTTTTTCCCAGGAAAATTTATGGCCAGGTGGTGAGGTAAATGTTCATCTGACCCCAACTGAGCAATATCTGAAAATTACCCCACGTCCCCCCCAGAAGGAATGCTCACACTAAAAGAACTGCAAAGTTGTTCTTCTGATTGCGTTAACAGGAGGCGTGGTTAATTCTGCCAACGCCATCCAGCTCCCTGTCCATCCTACGGGGGGGCTTTACGTCTGAGGAGCCCATCAGGAGCATGCAATAAACCCCCCTCTGTGTGGTTTTGTCCGACCCACCCACCTCCAATTGTGGGGGGCAGTGGAATCTGCAAGTAGAGTGTCCAGCCTAATTACACTAGAAACTAGAAATATGCTATTTATATTTCCCCTGGTCAAAGCTGAGCAAAACCCAGAGAAAAAAATTTTGTTGAGCAGTAATCTAAAGACAGGGATTGAATTACATGGCATTCGTGGGCACTAAGAGCTTCCAATTAAACAGCAATTTAAGATTACATTTTTCACCGGGTGGTTAAATTCATATCACACTTTGTGCGAGCCATTGAACTATACGGCCATAACCTTCTAAAGATGGAATTCAGTTTTACGGGAGATGGGGAGGAATTTGAGAAGGTGTTTCTGTAACCTTGGAGCCCTGAGATGAGCGGGCAGCAAATTTAGTGGTGACGGTCGACCGGTTGTTTGAAGCAGGGGTGGGCGACCGCTGGCATCTCTGAGGAGAGGGCAGGAAGTGGAGGCCTGGTGCTGATCTTTCTGGTGAAGAAAGGACATCCTGAGAGCCTTAGTCTGTTGGGATGGGTCTGAGAGGGCATCGGAGTGAGACCAGCTGGCAGGGTCTGGAGATACAGACTTGTGGTTTCAGCATAGATGTTGGGAGGTAGAGTCCACCCCAACATCAAGGCTGTAGTTTGACATCCCTGCCATTAATGAACTCCACGACCCATTTAGCCTTCGCATCCTGCAATTCTGGAATTCTGTGCAATGTCACGACTGAAGTGCTTAAAGTGAATGCTACTGCATTAGCATGTAAACTTTGATGGCTCAGATTATTTAAAATGCTAGAAATCTCCTCGATTGTATGTTTTGAAATTCCAAGAGCTCTCGTTCCATTGAGTCTTCTGGCTGATCTGGGAGGGTTGGCAATACAACGTGCCGCCAGTAGGGTGAAATGTGAAGTGGCCAAGGACTAGATTAGTGTATAAAAAACCTGAAAGAGTCTGATCTTTCAGCAAGGTAGAAGGTGATACATTTAATTCTTATTAACACAAACACCTCCAAAATGTTGACAGGTGTCTTAATTAAGCAGGAAGGGGGTGTTGAAGTGAAGCCTCCTCCCCCATCTGTGTTGATGTCCGGATCAGAATGACTACACCAGTTTGTTCTCCGTGAGGGAGGGGATATCCGCATTTATGGAACCAAATTATCGGAACCCTAAGGATATCGTAAGATTCGGGTGCAGACGTCAGCACCGAGATCTCATGGAGGCTCAAGGGATACTATTCCAGCCTCATGTCTCTATGGCTGTGGGTGTGATTCCTGGCTCCGTGTGTCTGCATTTTCTACCATGTTTCTGTGACTTTGATTCCTGGCTCCGTGTGTCTGCATGTTCTACCATGTTTCTGTGGATTTTCTGCCTCAGTCAAACTAAATACCATTAGATCTATTTGTGTCTTTAAATTACTCAGAATCCATATGTGTGCAGCATGTGACAGACTCGCATATCTCCAGAGATGCCCTATGCTTGCCAGGTAAACCCTAATGAAAAATGGGTCATGAAACATACGTGTGCCAGTCAGGTGCTTACACATATAAGTATACCATCCATCCATTTTCTGAAACCACTTGTCCTTTTCAGGGTCATTGGAGGTCCAGATCCTACAGGTGCAAGGCGAAGAACAACCCAGGATGTCATACTGGCTTATCGTAGAGCAGACTTGCACACCAGTTATTCTCACCATGTCTTTTGATTGTGGGGGGAAACCTGAGTACCTGGATGAAACCCCACGACAACACAGGGAGAACATGCAAACTCCACACACGTGGAACCATGGCGGGGGCCGGAATCCTGGCCCCAGAGGTGCGACGCGACAGTGCTAACCACTGCATTACCAGACCTATGTGTATAATTCTTACGCATGTTACAATTATTAACAGTTCCTTCTTATACAGGAAAAAGAGTTTGAGCACCATTCTCTACTTTCTCAGATGACTGATAAAATGGGGTCGTAGACAATGCAATGCAATCAAAATAATCCGGGTTTGACCTCTGATGGCCTGTGTTCATTTTATTATACTATACTTTTATTTTGATATAAGATTTCATCAGTGTCAACCCATGACGGAGCTCTAATAAAAAGAACATAAGCCATCAGAGGTTGGACCCGGGGCCTGAATTTCTTTTTTAGCCAGATCACTTGTCAGTTTGCTAGTTTGCATGGACCATAAACTTCGTTCACTTACAATTAGCCCAGGCTACATTAAACCTGACAGGTTATCTGGCTAAGCATGAAATCCAGCTTTGTGACACAGGTTCCAGATCTTAACTGTTTATTCTTAACAGGTGAGAGTTGCTAACCAAATTCAGAGGAGAAAACAACTACATTTTATGTAGTTGTGTGATGGTGCAGTGATATCTGATACCTCTTGAGACCCGCATATGAGTCTCTGTGCGTGTGCAGCTGGCGTGTTCTGCTGCATTCATACTGGTCAATTGGTTCACTGGATTCCTCCCACTGTCCAAAAACATGCTAAGGTAAAGTGGATTTGTCAGATTTTCTGTATGTGGGAATGGTGCATGTGCGCGTGTGTCTGTGATGGGTTGGGGCCCCACCCTGGGTTATTCCCTAGCCCCCCCCCCCCCACACACACACACGATCCTGGATAGGACAAATGGGTGTTGAAGATGGATGGATGGAGGAGCTGAGCCTCCCTCGCATTTACAGCAGAGTCTGTCACTTCATTTTTTTTTTTGTTTCTGTGACATACGTAGCTTCTCATCCCTGTCTGGGAGGCAACACGGCACTCTTTGGAAGAGCCCCGTCTGACTGACCATTTTTAAGCCTGAAAATACGCAGTTTAACGGATCTTCCGGTCCAGAAATTTCTACAGGGATCTTCCAGGGCCGACTGACAATCCCAGCATGCTTGTGGCTTATTAATAGCCTTGACTGATTGAAGAAACGGCCTTGCATCTGAACGGGAATTCCGCCAAGCCAGGCTAACGGCTTTCACTATCACTTCTGGTATGATTTCCGCGGCGGGTTAATGACCTTTTGTGGGGCATGACGGCCGCCTCTCTCGGTGGCGAACTCCGGTGCCGAAATCGGCAAAGGGCTGACGACAAACTCCGATCTCACGGGAAGATGTGTGAGGCTGCCAGTGCTGAGCCTAAACAGAAAAAACAGGCGGAGAGAAAAAATTCAGCAGCAATGTAGAGACGCATTGTGCTACACATATGCTTTTATTTTGAAAATTCAGCCCAGTTCTCCCACAGACCACTGGGAGGATTGGGAGCGGGCTGTGGGGGGAAGCGGTGGCTGTGGGCCAGATGATGAGAGACATGCCAGAAAGTATCTGCGGACGATCCTCCGGCGTCTGATTGCGATAGCTGCCCTGCTTTCAACAGCGTTTCATTAAAAACCGAGTTGCGATGTCGAAGGCTAAAGTCGGTGGCGGTGAAAGAGAGTGGGCGGCAAAGGGCCCGCACCTCAGTGCGGAGAGCGGCCGGCAAAGGGCCCGCACCTCAGTGCGGAGAGCGGCCGGCAAAGGGCCCGCTTCTCTGTTCCGAGAGCGGGTTGCGTGATCCGGGCGGCGTCGATCCCGTGTTACTTGCACATGCATGTGACACGAGAATAGATACATGCAAATACCTGTGTTGGCCGATTGCCAGGACACTCAATGCGTAAATGAAATCATGTGCTGTTTCATATCCAGAAGACCAGGAGAAGTCTGCAAGTAAACCTTTAAACAGCTCACAGCGCAAAATCATGTTATACACAGAATGACAGCATTCCCAGGCTTATATATGACCAGGATCACAATTAAACAGGCGCTGTATATAAATGAAACCCCAGAAGGACGATTGACTGTAGCAGTTATACATTGTACAGAATAAAAAATCCAGTGTAATTGCTTTTATGAAGATAGTTCTTGCAGTGAAATCATTAATCCAGCTGTACTATTTGTAATTAAAATATGGGGAAATGTTGAGTATGAAAGCTACAAATGTAAAAAAAAAAAAAAAAAACTTAGAACATTATTTATCTTTTGAAAAATAATTTCAAACTTTTGAAAGTTTTCATTTAAAGAAATGAATGATAATAATAATAATAATAATTATTATTATTATTTCCTTAAAGGAAAACTTTCAAAAGTTTGAAATTACTTCTCAAAAGATAAATGATGTTCTAAGTGTTTTCTTCTTCTTCTTCTAATAATAATAATAATTATTATTATTATTATTACTATAATACCCTGCATCCTGGCAAATTAATACTTATACCTGCCAGAATGGTATTGATTGGTCAAAATTTTTTAACAAATTCACCAGTGTTGCGTGTGCATGAAGAATCCAGCTGTGTCATTGCTGCCTTTATTTATTGATTAATTAATTCAATTCATTAGTAACACATAATAGCACAAAAATTCCGACAGGCAATGGGGGGGCAGTGTAAACCGGTCAATGGACAGCAGCAGATCAGCCCTGTTACACCACGTGTAAATGGACCTCTTACGATTTCTCTCGGTGACAGCGCTGGTAGCCAAGCAGATAAATCACTCCTCCTGTGGCTTTTCTGTATCGATCGGTGGAGCCCATGGAAAAAAAGGAGCTGCCTGCCTCCCTCCTCAGGGCCGAGAGCATGGGGTGCTGGAATAAAGAGGCAGGACTCTACTGCCAGTAGCTGTCAGCCAAGCAAGCGGGGCAGGTACTTTCAGGAAAAGGTCCACGTCCAGAACCGGAGTGCGTTTACAAAAAGTCACTCAGCCAGCCAATGGCATCGCAGCGGCACGACTGTTTACACGCGAGTCATCCAGCAGCTCTAATCACCTCGTGTGGCTGAGGTGATGGGGGGGACACATGTTTTTACAAGCAACACATGTAGAGGGGTCAGAGGGCTGTGTTTCGCATGGGGAATGGATGCGGACAGAATACGCTGCGACCCTCGTCCTCCGGGCTTGTTTACGAACCAAGGAAGTTTGTTAGAAATGTAACCACTTCAGGCTGCATGTGATCAGCAGGATGCGATGCTGAAAATGGCCACATCATTTTTTTTATATATAAAAAAGGGTTAAAAGCTTCGGCTCTAATGAAAAGCAGCATCAAACGACTCTAACCACTGCATTACTGTGCTGCGTTCACTGATCTATGAAGCCTTCAGCTTGGATAATGCAGATAATACGTATGAAAAGGTTCCACAAACATGTACTGGAAGATGAAGATGGCATAGAATCTGGAAGAATCTCCCTCTGAGATCAATAAAGTTTGTCTTGTCTCATCTTACGAATGGGATTTTCCATAAATGCTTCTTTTGAGTGTTCTCTGTATAGGAAAGCACGTGTGACTGCTACGTGTGTATGGCACAGTAAGTTACAGCCCTGCTGCGTTAACATGCATGAGTCTTTACATAGCATTTTGTTGAGAAACACTTGCCTCTGATTCGGAAGCTCGCCGTGCGTAACCTGGAGCACGGAGTGGCCCGTTCACAAGGCTGCCACCGTAAGCCTCGATGTTTTTAAAAATCGCTTTCAGGGCGGGACGTGCGTTATGGTGCTTTGATGGGTTTACGTTTTTTTTTCCGTAGCTTTAGGAATGTGTGTTTGTGTGGGGGGGGGCAGGTTGGCTGTGTGCATGACTGCATGTATGTGTTTATGTGTGGCCGTTTCTGCCATATCTTGCTGCAACGACTCATACATCTCCATAAAAAAAGGGAGGAAAATCTAACCAGATGCGGCCCTCTGTTGAGGCTACAGCTCCCCCCCCCCATCAAGCAGAGGAATCCAGTCAGTGTCCTCAGATACCGGAAGCTTCTGTGGCCCTTTCCACGATCTCTTCAGTTAACCAGCCACTCGCAGCTAAAACTCATATTCATCAGCTTGAGTTCCACCCCCCCCCGCCCGACATTCTCTTTTCCTCCTTATAACGTCCCTGAAAACCTGTCCCCACCCCCAACGGTGATGTGTGTGTGAGCCAGACTGGCAGGCCGTACTCTTTCCTTGCTCTTCCCATCAGTTTAATTAGGAGCCATTTATTCTCTGTGAGGATGGGCTCTGTAAACATTACCTCATCGGCGCTGGGAGGTAGCTCGGCTCCCCATGGATTGGCAGAGGGGCCTATGGGAACCGGGCAGTCCTTTCTGCTCCGAGCCCCGGCCTAATGAGGGGACAATGGGGGATACAACCGAGTCGATCCAAGGGGTCACGAGCATACAATTCCCAACAATGGCAGAGGGGGCCTTAAGTCCCTGACAACGAAACAAACTGCAGCGTGGGATGGGGGCGAGGAATGAAAAGGACAAAAAAAAGAGAAAATCAGAAGAAGGGGAGAGAAATTGCAGAAAGACATGCAAGCTGGGGTCCTGTCCGGAGCAGTGGCAGTGGGAGGGGGAGGGGGAGGTGAAAATGCAGGTCGGAGGAGGTCACGGTGGGTCGGGGGGATCCGCGGGACCTGAAGGGAGGAGAAAACACCGCGGAGAAACGGCCAAAAGTCAAAAAATCATGGCGGTAGGAGTCGGCCCTCCCTACGCACCCGCGGTTTCCGAAATCCGTCACAGCGCTCTTTCCACAACTCGCAATAAAACGTCCCGCCTAATTCTTCATGCTGTTCATTCGATACTAAAAGACACTTCGTTTCAATGTTATTTTCAGCATTTTTATTCATATATCTAAATGTAATAAATTTACAGACTTGCTGCTCATTCCTTTGCCTCCTGCAGTTTTTCAGTCTTAAACACTTAAGGATCCACCCTCTCTGACTCCCACACACCTAACAGCCCCACCACTTAGGGAATAGACCACATTGGTTTTATGTATTTTTTATTATTATTATTATTATTATTATTATTATTATTACTATTATTATTATTATGTTTTGAGGCATTAATGACTTAAGCAATGCGATAAAGACCATGATGTAATGACTGCATTGTGATGACATCAATTCCTCTGCTACATACTAAATGTACTTTTACAGTAAAGCTACTTTGCTATGATCGGAAAAACAGTTTTTTCTTTATATAACCATGGCGACAAGTGTCGCTACCAGCTCTGTAATGACAGCCCTGTACCACCAAGGCTGCTGTTATCATACTGTTATTTTTACCTCTATTATTACTACTGTAGCTAGCCTGCCGCTAATGCTACTGTTATTACTCTTGCTGCTGCCCAGTAATGTTGTGGTTAATAGCCACAGTGCTAATGGTCTTCAACTCTTTATTTCTCAGTGTACATATTTCATGTTGAAGTGTGGACCCTTCGAAAAAGAAGCTGTCTGTTAGTACAAAGTGTTACTGCAGACATTTGGAAAAAAATTAACAACCTCAAAGTATGTCAGCAGAATGTTGGGCATATTTACTACTACTACTCCTACTACTATTATTAATAATAATAAAATAACAAATAAATAAATTATAAAATGCAATTTTGCCAACAGACATGGAATTTAAAGATGTAGCCTATACAGTTTTTCATCACAGACATAGAGGAGTCCTGTGTAAGGGAGAATTGGCGATCCCCGATCATAACAGTAATATTGCTGAAATGGCTTTAGCATGTGACACAACACTCTCCGGGTTCCAAACAAAAAGCAGGTGTTCCGGAAGGTTCCCGGTAGGCCTCGGTCTCGGGCGCCTGCGCGTGTCGCTGCTCTCGTGCCCGCGTTATAGCCAGGCGTTAATGTGACAGTGACGGAGAGATCTCCCAGGCAGAATCACTTACGCCGCCATATTATCCCCCCGGCCCCCGGCACGGCGGCGCGCTCGATAATTGGAGTGCTGTTTTATCTAGTGGCAGTGACACGGCGGAGCGGGGGTCACGGGCCACAGACACTGTGGGAGAACACTCGCTCAATAGTTAGCAATCATTTCAAGCCCTGCAGAAAAGGGCCCAGAAGAAAGGGCTTATGGGGCTCTACTTTTCTCGGGCCCCCAGCCTGGCACGGTTCAAAGGGCGGGCCGCCTCACAGAGCTGACCCACTCCGATGAGCTGGAATAATAGAGCCATGAGGCCAGGGTCTGGGACAATTACAAATGTTTTAGTCCCCCTGCACACACACACCCACGAAAAATAGACACACATAAGCCTGAGCAAATGAGGATGGACGTGCAAGCACTCTTGCAATAAGACAGAAATGCAGAGAGAGTTAGATAGGAATTAGCGGCAGCAAGTTGCAGGAAAGACAACAGTGCGGCGAGATATGGCTCCGGCCCGCAGGCGAGGCCGCCGAAGCCAAAGGAGATAGTAACAGTGAAACCATCAACCGAAAGCGTGGCCATTGATCTCGAAGTTATTTCCCTCCTTTCCAGTGGCACCGCGGCTTCACAGAAGAAACGTTTCAAAGAGATCTGTGGCAGATCAGCAACACAATGTTTGTTCCCTTTTTTCTCTAGGGGTGGTGGTGGTGGTGGTGAGGGGGTCTTTGGAGCCCCCCCCCCACCTCAGATAATGTTGGCCACAGATTCTATGGAATGCAATTAGGAAGCCTAAATTAAGTGGTAATGGAGAACCTGGTCTCGAGACCGCCGTTGCCATGGCAACAGCTGCTCACAACACAGCCTCTAGTAGTTTTGCCACTTTATCTGCAAAATGCACAATTGAGCTTTAAAGCAGTTCACTGGTGGGGGAAGACAAACAGCTGGTCTCTGGGAGGAGAGCGGACGCCTCTTAGCACGGCCCACTGCCAGCCATTCTTCACGCGTCTTCAGCAGCGACAAGGAGAGGGGTCGATACCTGCGGGTTTCCCATTTCACAAGTGCAGCCCGCCTTTATTGCGGCTTAATTCAGCGTGTGCAGGTCACAGCCGAAGAACCCTGCCCTTCATTCTCCTTAATTACAGTTTTCCTGCAGTTTTAACTGATCCAGACCAGGAGTATCGCTTTAACCTGCCCCCCCCCCCCCCTTGTTTTTGAAACAATACTGTACACTCCCCCTGAAATGGCAAAGCCTGTGTGTGTGTGTGTGGTCCAGGTATACCTTACAAAATGTGCCCACAACATGATAAATACCCATTTGTTTGGTTACTTATGGTTATGGTTAGGGCTGGGTAGGGGTTAAGGTTGTCATAATTAGCATTAGCATTTTTCCCATAGAAATGAATGAGCGGTCCCCAAAACGCTACATGACTGTGTGTATGTGTGTGTGTATGTGTGTGTGGGGGGGTATGTTAACCAGATAAGGTACATGGTATGCAGACCACAGTAGCATGTGACCTATAGCCTCTCTTTGCCAAGAGCAAAACAGATTTTTCGAGCTCTGGTCATGTGACCTGCATATGTGAATAAAACACTGGAACTTTTAAAAAATTCTTTCAGCAGCAGAAGAATAACTAAGGTGTGTATTTAATACATTTAATTAAATCCATAGTTACAATAGTCTTTTTTAAGTACGGTGAACCGTTAATGTCAATGAGCTGGCAAGCAGAAAGGTAATTGGCCTATTTATTTATTTGTTCCATTTTAAAAAGCTTTAATTATAAGAGGAAAATTATATGAGTTCTTGTTAAGTTTGATTAAAGTCAGAGTGGTGTTGGAGATCACCCGCGTTTATACCACTTTGAAATTGCGCGTCAACAGATTGTAACCTAGAGGGTGACAGTCGCGATCATTTCTCACTAGTTTAACGGGCTGTTCTCTCACTCTACTTTCATTTATTTTCTGCAAAGGAAGAAAGACCGCATGTGAAAACAACAGCAGTTATTTGTGAGACTGACTGCATAACCGCCCCTGGCGACTGGCGGGACCTGGGAACATTCCAGAATGTTCTGTCCGATTTTAGCTAAGCTGATGTCCCCTCATGGGTCACCAAAAAACCAGACAAGGGACACAGAGGTCCCTGATGCCTCTTTCCGACATGGGTCCTATCCCTTAGCTACCTAACGGAGAGACCAGTATGCACGGAAATGGTTCCCAGTTAGTAGCACAGGCTAAATAAATAAATGCTATTCCACACCGGCAAAAAGCATCTGTTGAGGAGAAAAATGCTAACGATAATTATTTATAACTAATAATTATCGCCGGCAGCTGTAAAGAAGACGGGTCTATGAAGGATCGGGGCGGCCGCGTCCGTCTCGTCAGCGGGGAGGTCTCCACCTAACCGTGAAAGCCGCCACACATGGCCGGCTGAGCGTGTGCCAGGAGTTCCTCGCCGGTGCCGTGCCAAGGCGAGCTGTCGGGTTTCTGTACTGCCGCCGTGCGATGGCTGTTGGAGAGAACATCAAACCGCTTCATTATCGCCATTCTGGCCAGGCCCGGGAGTCCCAGCCAAGAGCTCCATCCAGCCATCCCATAATTCCACGCGGCCCAGAGCGTTCCACCAGAAGGCGCTGTTATTATTGTTATTATTTTTTTCTTTTTCGGTGTTGCTCCTTTTTTGGCTTCAGCTGTTAACGCGAGTTCACTTTTTCTTAACCTATGGCAACTGCTACAGCTCTTGATCTGTCACAGT
>JAODLC010000038.1:12421814-12438943 GCA_026781145.1 Hippopotamyrus pictus | reverse complement strand
GGGGGGGGGCGGGTTGGGCACGCAGAGCTGTCACTTCAGAAGCAGCTGAGAACTACTGATATAAAGTTTTCATAAAATGCCATAATATGTACCATATCCTAGTTCTTTCTCTTTCAGCTCACTGTATTCCTCTTCATTCTATTGACATCTACTAGTCTCCCCTGAACTCCTACCACGGGTGCAGGTCTTGTATCGGACCTGCTGTGTACAGTGGCTCCCCCTAGTTCGATTTGTCCCATCACTCTTGGCACCTGTCGGATTCTTGGGCTTCGTCTGCAAAGCTGCACAGCCTTTATAAAACATAAGACACCTTTATTGCCATTGGTAAAATAAATAAATTCCAGGTGGCAACTCTTATGTAGAAAAGCGGCAGAAATCTTAGTAAGAACAGATAATTCTCAAAAAGCAAAGTAGGCGGAAATATATAAATAAAATGAACAAATAATAGTGAGGAAAATTAGTAAATTAAAATCATTTAAATTACGACTGAGACAGGTAACAGCAATGGGTAGGATAATTTGGAACTTCTGCATTCTGTCAGTGCTGTTTCTAAGGTACTCAATAACCAAAACATACACATTTATATATGTAATGCAAAGTAACAAGCAGACAGATTTCCAATGCATCCATCCATCCATCATCTTATCCTGGTCCTGCCATTACCCCTAGACAGCATATGGTACACCCTGGACAGGGCACGAGGGGCGCACACTCACACAGTACGGGGGCCGGACCTAACCACAGCTAGGTCTTTGGACTGTGGGAATAAACCTGACACACACCAAGCAGAGTTGGGACTTGAACACCCCATCCCAGAAGGTGTGATGCAACAGTACTATTCAATGAGCCATTCCTATTTGCCTTGCAAATATGCTTATATAAGACTTACATGCTTCTCTTTAACTTTTAAAAATTTGACATAAATGTAAGTTATTATAATAGTAAGTATACTGTAAGTTCGTATAATAAATTCAAGCAGGATACATATACAAGAATCTTACAATGTAAAACTACTTAGTCTGAGCTTTTCGCATTAAAGAATAATTGAAAGCCGTGTGGCAGGCGGCCAAGGACAGAGCCAGCTGTCCAGGCGGAGGGTACAAATCGCGTTAGCGGTAAACAATGGGGTGGGATGGCGAAGCTGGCTGACCGCTAAGACCGCAAGCATCGGCTAAGTGAAACAAGCAACACATCTGCCTTTGGTTACAGGCTGCGTTATGTGCGGACAGCCGGGGGGCGGGTGGCACGCGCGCGCGCGCCCGCACTCGCGGACAGGAATACTGCGGTATTTTTTCCGTCGCTCTCCATCGTTCTCTGTCACCTTTCTCTAAATAAAGAGCGAGAACCGGGGCTTAATCAGCACAAATTTCCCCGGATTAAAAGTGAGAATTATAACTGTTATGACTTTTTTTATATTTTTATATAAAAGGTTATATATCTAGGTTATATATCTAGGTTTTATTTTTAAGATTTGTTCTCTCTCTCTCTCTCTCTCTCTCTCTCTCTCTCACACACACACACACACACACATTTAAGCCACTCTCAATAAATATTCACTAATTAGATGAAATATTGTGTTCTCATTCATTTTCGTTAAAATCAGACCCCCCACCCCCAATAAAGGATGGGGATTTCATAAATCCCTCTATGCATTCTCTGTATGCATGTGACTTGTGCATATGTGTTTTTAAATATCTATCCAAAGTTCAAAACCATTTAGGTGACATCCTTGCAGGGTGTATTCTTAAATATTTGTTTGTATCCAATTGCAGGGTTGGGGGCTTGAATTCCATGCCTGTTGTCTCTGAGTAGAATCGCATGTTCACTCCGTGTTGCCTTTGGTTGTTTTGGGTTGTAAGTGTAGAGCATAAATTGTCCATAGTGTGTGTGTGTGTGCATTCGAGTGTCTTGCCATGGACTGGCATCCTGTCCTGGGCATCCCTGTGCTGTCTAGATAAGCTTCAGACCTCCCTGGGAAACTGTATTGGGTAGGAGCTTGGATGAAAGGATGGATGGGATTAAATATTTATTTAAGAAAAAGATCTCAGTTATTTAAACACAATTAAATAATTTACCTGTCGCATGAATTAGATTTGGCTAAACTTCTGGCTAATGGGTTTACACTGCATTTCCACATCCATGGGAAAGAACACGGATGCACCTTTGCACAAATAAGGCTGGACAATGTGACCTTTGAAATATTGCCCTTTTTGACATATTTGCCATTACTTTTGATATGTGCTGCTCAGTGGCGACTGCTATAAGACTACAAAGGAAGTTCCGTCTCCTCTAAAAATTTTGTCAAATATATATTGTTGTATTTACATTGCTATTTCAAAGAGCCTGGTAGAAAATGTTCAGCTTCATCGCTAGCTCATTTAGAATCAACAGCAATCTCTCGCAGGTTGTCTAACGTGATTTTTTTGTCTCATACATTACATTCCTGTGGTACGATCCCAGCTTCAGTGGACTTCAATGGCACTACTGTTTTCAGTGCTGCAAAGCTAGACGTTTATTGGACAGATGCTTCATAACATCATTTCCAGGGAAGCTCAGCGTCTCTGGGAGTAAATGGGACAGTAGGCGGGCCAGGACGCTATGCTGCTGCATGACGATTGGACGAACTGTCAAAGAGGCTGCACCTCTTTTTGACTGACAGTACTTTGAAAGTATACATCAGCATCGGAACGTTTCAGGCTCAATTCCATGTGGATTTTCTTCAAGTGGAGTCTTAATTTTATAAAATTTTCATTTGTACTACCATAAATAAATATAAGTAAATACTTATAAAAATAGCATTCTTGAGTTTGCTCCTTGTTTCACTAGTAAGGTTGTTACGTTAGTGGGTTAGTAAAATTCATTAGTTTATTTCATACTAGGTCATGGGGGGGGGGACTAGTCAGCTTCCCCTATTTGAAAGACCACCAGGCACCTCTGGTGCTGCTGTAAGTCATAGATTTACGTTTTGCAAAGCTACACCCCTCTGAGGAGGAAGTATTTACGGATTCGCCATTGACGCCACATTCCAGTTGATGAGAAGAAGACACTAGGTTTGACTCCTGGCTGACTCGAGCATCTCCCCAGGGGCACTATGTGTGACTCAGTGGATTGGGCTCTTGAGCGAGGCCCTTAACCCCAGTTGCTCTAGGGACTGGCTGGCCCTGCGTTTTTAACCATACATCGCTTTAGATAAAGAGCATCCATTAAATAAATACATGTAAATGTAGATGGGGTAGCTGTGTCTCCATTTGTAATGGCTAGGGGAGGGAAAAGGCCCAAATCCTCCATGGTAATGCCATCAGGCCCTCAGACAGCACCCCAGCATGGAAAACATTAAACCCCTAATGGTTGAGTGTGAGACAGGGGAAAGTTGTACATGTCCTGGGGGGAAGAAACCAGGTGACAAGTTCTTCACTCACCTATTGCCCATTAGTAATCTTATAAAACAGTCTGTTGCACTTCTCCCCAGACCTGACAGCCCCATTCTGTTACACCTCCCCCAAGCTATACGTCCATTCCGTTTGCCTGTCTCTATCCCCAGCTATCAACTCCTTCTAGGTTCACCCTCTTAGTTGTTAGACTAAAAAAAATCCCAGTAAGATCACCTATTCCAAACTTCCCATGCCCATGTCAGATGCACCTCTGTGTTAGCGACTCTAACAGCAAGGTTCCGGAACGTCTGACTCGCGTAATGTTCCTGTGTGATGCCACATGGCTATGCTAGCCTTAATAGTCAGCTTCATCGGCGAATTGCTTAACCAGACCCAATGTACGACCCAACTACATCATGTCGAGCTGGGATAATGGCGGCACACTGCCGCCAGCTGTACTCACATGCGGGGTGGATGGCGACAGTCTCAAGGAAGCGTTTTGCGCTTGTTTTGTTCGGCTGCACCCAACTGACTAAGACTAAGAGACGGAGCAGAGGAGTGACAGCGGCAGCTGCAAGGAGAGATGGAGCAAGAAGCGGTAGGGGGGTGAACCTCGGGAAGTCAGATCAGACTCCCTGGCAGTGTCCAGGGGCTAGTGAATAATTGATGATTGGCACCGGGAGTTTGAAATGCAAATGCGAGAGATGGAGGTGTGTGTGTGTCTGTGTGTGTGTGTGTGTGTGTGTGTCTGTGTGTGTGTGTCATCTACAGTAGCAGCAGGGATGTGACTGGGATAGAAATTGGTCCTCCATCTACAGCACAGAGGAAGACTCAAACTGGAGGGTAAAACTGAATCCAGAGCACCTAAAAGGGGTATGGAATTATCTTCAGTTTTTTTCCCTGGAATATGATCTTAAAGCAGAAGGAAGTAGTTTGAAGCAAAGACGGACAGGTGAACCCAACGGAAGTCATCAGCGCAGTGATGATGGCAGGAACGCCTGCCATGAGTCAGCAGTGAAACTTCCTCAATCCCACCACGCACCGCTGTCTCTATGCTTGGTGGTGGCAGTGGGGGTCGGCACACGTTTTGGGAGATGTCTCATGCGACTGTGTGTTCTGACACATGGCGGAGGACTCTAATGAGAGCCAGTGAATGGTAATATCTACAGCAAGGTAGCAAGGTTGATTGCCTTGGGGGTCACATAATAAAAAATAAAACAAAAAGAGTGAATCACTGAAACACGCTGTCAGAACTGGGAAATACGTGGGATAATTCAGGTTGCCATTTCCCTGTGTCTTTAGAATAACGTAACTATATTGTCTGGGGAAAAGGCTTTTAAAATAAAAATCACATGTGCTTTTGATACGTCTATCAAATAATTGTAGATGACAATGTTTTTGTGTGTGTCTTGGCAGGGCTTCCAAGCACAGCTCAGCATGTGAGGACAAATCTGGCCTGTTTTCTCCCATGGTGGCCCCCCCCCCCCCCCCCACTGGGGTATTCTGGAGCCTCAGCATATGTAAGGGCCTGTAGGGAGGATTCTGAGAAAAGCAGAGTGGATGTCAAAGAGAGCTGATCAGCGATGATGAGTCATACGTGACATAATAATGGAAGCTTCAAATCTATAGTACTTTATCTGTACAGCCTCATGCCCACGCGCTACATCATCGTGTAGAAGTTCTTTGAGTCTTACCAGAATCACAAACCTGGTTGTCAACAACCCAGGATTCAGACCATGGAAGATATGTTTTAAAATCTGAACCCATACATTTTTTAACCCAGTGTTACACATCTCCAGAGGTATAAATAAACCTAGTTGTATGTGCAATCAATTCTTGCTTGTTTCATGTTGGTTATTTACGGCTATGTCTTAGTTCTTAAGTGCTAAATGGGGTTTGGAGCTTGGAGCCAGGGAGACCTTCCCATGGCAGAGATGCCAATTACGCCAATGTCCAGTGTCACCATACAGCATTGTATCTGAGTCTGCAGAGACCTGTGAGGATGTGTCAGATCCTGCTAAAAGCCATTTTTCAGTCTCTATATCGCCCCCACAATTAGAAGATCAATGCTGACAGACCAGAGCACACTGTGCACAACAACAAAACGCGTCCTCTGCATTTAACCCATATGTGACATCATGACATAGCAGGGGGCAGATAATTCAGCACCCAAGGAGCAGTGCTTGGGGGTGGTACCTTGCTCAGGGTACCTCAGGGGTGCTTTGTTGGTCAGGGATTTGAACCGCAATCTTTCAATTACAAGTGCACTTCCCTAACCATTAAGCCACCACTGCCCACAAAAGCTGTGACAGAAGTGGGATATGAACCAACGCCTCCTTTCAGAAACCAGGACACCCATTTCTATGGACAGTATCGAACCTTGAGTCTGGCGCCTTAGACCGCTCCTGAAAATACAAGCCAGTCTGGGTCTGTACTTCCTAATAAACAGTGGCCCCCCCCCCCCCCTGCCCAAACCCCAGTTGTCAACGAGCTACCTTAAGCAGAGGTGTGTGTCCATTCGTGGACCCTTCTCTCCAGGCTTAGCACACAGCTCTATCCTTATGCGGCCCCCCACCCACCTCTGGGGGCTGCCCCGGCATAGCCAGCTGGAGCCTAGAGAGTTACTTCCGGAAGCAAACATTTACGGGCTGCTTATACAGAGTCGTAATATTACCCCAGAGTAAGCGCCACTGTAGTTATATGTATACAGACACATACACAATACTGTGCAAAGTCCTCAAAGAAAATATTTAAAGCTATTTATCTGAGTAGAAAATTTATTTTTGCCCAAAGAAACACTATTTAGCATTATATACAAATGATCAGTAACATCCCATGAATTTCTTCTGCTCTTGAAAATGTTACCGACACCTTGTTGGATGGCTAGATAGTCACCAAAAGATCACCTCACTGGCATCTCAGCCATTCCATGTATTCATTAAACTTCACCAACTGCTACCTTAATTTTAGTTTATTTATTTTTTTAAATAAAAAAAAAAAGCTTGCTAACATTTATTAGTCAACCATGGTGTGCTAGTGGTCGCGTCAACAAATGCAATTGGTGTAGTGGATGCTGGCTGTAAATACTAGGGTGACTTTCCGAGAACTTTTCAAAAGGCTAAGCAACACATTCTGACAGACATAAAATTGTCAGACATCACTTTTAAACCTGTAGCAAGATATTTAAAATGTAGTTTTCTTTGGCAGCCTAAGACTTTTTAACTGTATTTTATATTGACTGTATTCTATATGTAGCCTATAGACACAAAATAATATACGCTTGTGTTTATATCTATTTAAACAGGAATATATATTTTGTATGTATGTATGTATATAAACCGGCAAAATAAAGTTGAGATAAAAGTGCATATTGTATTTATCGATATATACAATACATAGATATAATGTAGGTATATGTATGTGTGCATGTCATCAGTCACCGGTTGGGTAACTGCAATAAAGAGACGACAGATCGCTGCTCACGCTGCGTGTTATGTGCGCAATTTTGCAGCACAGAAGCGCAGCTATGATGTGCAGCTGGCAGTTTCGCAGCAGTTTGGCTCGGCATGCGCGGCTTTAGTGAAGATTACCCTCCCATGCTTGGCTGCCCCCCCAGAGCCAGGGGAGCGCTCCCAGGCCAAACTGGCACGTCCGCCCCGGTCCGGGCGAGCGTACCGGGGGCACACTTGGCGCTCTCTACACGCCGGAAAACTGCATGTCGTGATCTCTGATGCTCTTTCGCCGGACGCTAAAAGGACCAAATTGTTTTAGTTTTGCATGTGGGTCCAGGTTGGCAGCGGCGCTTCGGGTTCCTCTTGCGCTTTTTAGGGGGAAAACGGGTTTACCTGTAGGGGTTGTTAGTGAGAGAGCTAGGAGTAGGTGAAGCCCAGCGGGTATTTCTGCGACTTATTCTTCTCAGGATTCCAACTGAGCCGAAGCTAGAGAAGCCAGAGAAACCCGGAATTGAGACCAGGGGGCATCTCACAGCCTGCCGCTAATCCTACCCCCCTGTGCCGAGGCTGATGTTCCTGCCTCGAGCCCTTCATTCCACCGCCGTGCTGAGCTCTACTCTGTCTGTCATAATCTCGAGCTGGTAATCCCTCTAAATCCTGCCCTTCGTCTCTGCCGTTCCAGCTCTCCGGTTCTCCAAAGACAGGTCGATAGGACCCAAATAGCGCTTCCATCGGCCCACCCGCCCCACCTAGGGTCTGCTACATCCACTTACTGACCTGTTGACGCGGCTGCTTCTTCGCCCAGCAGGACCAAAACAAAACTAGGTATGCCTGTTTGATCTGACGTCCGGTGGCTTCTGAACGAATCAGTAGGTAGATCCCTGCCGTACTCGTTATGGGAGTCACAAGAATAAGGTGACGAGTTACGGCGGACCGTGCTGGAATTTTCTCGCATCCCATTTTTGTATTTTGGCAGGACCTCTGAATCACATCTGCTGTATCTTGGGACGGGAGACAATTCCAAGGGCCCCTAAGTGACAGGGCCCCTAAAAAGTTTGGAACATAATTAGATTAGATCAGGTTGGGGGCCCAGGTTGGTATGAGTTCATGGGGTCCAATATCTCTAGCAGCACCCCTGCCGGCCTTCTTCTGATAGCAAGATCCGGAGTGATCCTCAGCGAATCGAGGGAGCGCCGGCATTGCTGTAGTCAAACACCCGCTGGGCACCTTTAAATTTCAGCACAGAAATCGTTTCCTAAATTTTGATAGGCGAAAATAGCGTAATTCCATTTCATGTTATTAAACCTTTACATTTGCATACATCCAGCAGCCTCCATATTTAAAATTTTCATTTACATTTAACTGACGCTTGCAAGCTTACAGCAGTGAGAACTTCCTCATCGACCACTGCGACCATCTCTCTTCCATCTCTCTTATCCGGTATAGAGTCACAAGGGTGACGTTGAGCCGACCCCATTCACAGGTATATCCAGGACAGAGGTCCAGTCCATTGTAGGGCACACTCACGCACACGAGGACTAGTTTATCTAACCACATGCCTCTACGATGAGCTGAAAAACAGAGTAGCATGAGGCTGCACTGGGAGTGTAGCATTTAACAGTATAGTATAGTATAGCATTTAACAGTGCTTACAACCCAGTCCTCAGGGACCCCCTAGACAGTCCACGTTTTTCCTACTGGGAGCTGGAGGGAGAAAAATCATGAACTGTCTGCAGGTCCCTGCGGACTGGATTGGGAGAAATTAGCATATAAGATTACATACAAGGTACGTATAAACAGCATGTGATCAAAACATAAATAATGTAAATCTCTATTTCATAATTAATATGTTTTACATACTTTTTATTTATATTTACTAACAGTGCTACATACTAACCATAACTGTATATATTCATTCTTGAAAATACTTGTGCATTTGCGTTACATTTAAAATTTCTTATATATAAGCAAAACTACATTTATTGTGAGGTGATCTACCATGTCAAATTTCTTCATTGTTAAAAGAATCATATCTAATTGCTTAAATCAAGAAATATATATTTGTGTGCAATTCATTTCTCCCTAAAATTGGCCTAGCTCAAATAAATGGCATCAAAATCAATTAAAATCAAGATATTAGTGGTCCACGTGAGAAATATTTCAGATTTCATGCTGTTAAAAATGATTAATGGGGGCCAAAGGAAGCTGAAGTATTTGAGATATCGTACTAATCTCATTTCAAGATGTCCTTAAGAATTTGGAATAGATATGAAATGAGATTTCATCAATATCCTGAAGGGATCTCTTGTTTAGATCCACCAAAGCCTACTGTGAGATTTGAAAGGATGATTTCTCACAAGAAATGTCTGTAAAAAGAGTAACGTCTAAAAATCTTCTTGTCGTGATGATCCCATATTTATGTAGGAAGCAAAACGGCCTTTTTTCCCATTCCTCTGGGCCCTTGCATACCTATAACTCTCACTGGATTTCTTCAGTTTTTCTCTGGTTATTATAATTTCAGCGTTTTCAACTTTCCACTGGTATTTGGTGAACAATAACTGAATCAGATTATAGAGAACACCAAGGTTTCCGCGGCAACTTGGACAGAACATGGAACGGTGTTTGTAGAGGAACAGAAAATGTGAATGTTCATTTGCAGAAGGATTTCTTAAACTTGGATTCCACGCGGTCTTCACTTGAATGCATTCATTCATTATTTTAAAAGTCCTGCCGTCAGCTTGCGTCACAGCGGTGCTTTCTGACGCTTTTATTCTAAGCCCACCTACTGTGTAAATGATGTGTTTATGGCTTCGAAGTGCCCTCCCTTCTACCCTCCCTCTGATTCCATGCCGGAGAGCGACAAGTATTAGGCGCACTCATCGTAACTCTGTAGCAGATGCTTGCGACTGTAACATGACTATTGCAAAGAGGACGCCACACCCAAAACCGCACACTCACATAGGTAGCAAAAGACCACAACTTCCAGTGAGGATGTTGGTCATTATAAAACATGGAGTTCACCAGTGTCTCCCAGTCTAGTCCTCTGAGACCTACAAACAGTCTGTGTTTTTGCTGGGAGCTGGGAGGGAGCAAAAATTGGACCATCAATGGGTCCCCGAGGACTGGATTGGGAAACTCTGACCTACACAAATGAGAATGCATGATAAATTAATGTATCTTTCATCATCCGGCACCAAATGGTCCTTAAAGGCTTTTCCATCATTGCAAGGAGTGCATGCCACCTCTGTATTGGTAGACTAGTGTATCACCAGACTTCTTCTTCAGCTGGTCCCAGCATCTCAGTGGGCCTGTACATCCCCTAGTTGGATGTGAAAATAGAGTTCATCTTACCTTGTACTAGATATGCACCTGAATACGAATACATCATTCAGAAATACCCAGATAATACAGATTTTATTTTTACCCGGACAGTTCATAAAGGCACAACAGTTGCATTGCCAATGAATATTCAGTTAGAAAATACTACTGGACTTTAACTGGACTTCCGGTATAAACCACACACACTCGTGCAATCCTCTACCTGAATTTACCTATAGAGACAAATAATTTTGTTAGTTGAACAGATATAAACACAGATAATGACGTCGCTCTGTGATTCTACCTTATACACCCCTTTACATGCCTTCATTTTTTTGCCTGTTCCAACATACCTACTCTAGTGGTCCTCACCACCATCTACTCATTCTCCCATAACCCACCGGCCTAGGAAGGGATACAGATTTCGCCCATCTTTCCCTCCTTTTAAGCATTGTGCATTAACTGTCACCGTGCTGCAGACCTTTCTGTTGCTTTCCCTTTGTCACACCCCTGGTTCCTTCGGCTGTGTTCTTGACAGACTTGACAGGCAGCTCAGCTTATCCCCTCTTTGACAATTCACCATTTATTCCTTTTGGCAATTTAACCATCCGCCCCTCCATCTGCTGGCTCCCTCCCCATGCTTCATTCATTCAACCTCGTCGTGGCCCCGTCGGCTCCTGCACGTGAAGCCAGCAATCAGCTTGATCTGGTCTTCATGAGAAACTGTCGCACCCCCGATCTCTTTGTTAGCCCTCTTCATCTGCCTGAATGCCATTTTGTCTCATTCCTCCGGTTCCCATCCCCCTATTCCCCCTGCATAATCTCTTTCTCCAAGAACTTGAAAGTTCTTACACCCGCTCTACTTTCCGCAGAAAGTTCTTCCATTCATTAACTGTTTTTTTTTTTTTTTTTCCGAGCTCGCTTGCTGACTCAACTCCACTTCCTACCTCCCTCCAATGTGTCTGTCAGCTGACTTTAGCCTAGACAGACTTTCCTCCAGCTAAGCTGTGGGGCTAAGCCATGCGTATCTGCACGGAAAGGACCAAACCCACCTGGAGGCTTGCGAGAACCTCCTGGCTAAATTCCACACAGTAGATTCCTTTACTAAGTTAACATTCTTTTAGGAAGAAGAAACTGCAGAGTCTCGTATTAATAACTCGCAGAATCTTTCCTGTACCTCCTGATCTCTTTCCCATCTCCATTCTACTGTTCTTTGACTACAGACTTTGCATTCAAAGTGAATGTCCATAAATGTCACATCTGATCTCTGCTCTGCAACAAAAGGTCCTAGAAAGACTGCTGCAAACATGTAGTGTCTCACGATCTTTCTATCCTTTCAGACTCCATTTGCTGTCCTCAGCTCCATGCTATCTCCCCAGTCTCCTTCCATGTACCTCCTTAGTTCCTCTCTACTTACTGGCTGTTCTTTCATGGCCTTTAGACAAGCACACCCATTCTGAAGAACACTACCTATGACTTCAGACCAGTTCAAAATTACAAGCCAGTATCTCTTTTCTCCTTTGCCGTTAAAGATTCCAGACCATGCATCTTCTCTCACATCTTTATATTCATCTACTTGAATTCATTCCTGAATTTTTTCAGATCATATTTCAAGACCTTGTTGTTCCATCGATGATTCACTCTGAAAAGTACACAGTCTTCTCCTCGCTCTTCATGTAGCATTTGACAGAATCACCTTCTAGATCATCCTAATGTTTCCAACTTAAATAGGAATTAAAGTAACTGTACTAGGGCCTTTTTTGTTTTGACTCCTACCTTTCAGCGTGAGTGTTACCATGTGATCTGGCAGAGCTCTCCTACACCTCTGCTGGAGTCCCGCAGGGATCAGTGCTGGATCTCCTTCTGTTCTCCCTGAGCATAACATCACAGGATTCTGTCATCATGCTGGCAACATCCAGCTCTTCCTCTCCCTCCCCACCTCTGACATTCAAATTTCCCAGTGAATCGAAGCATGTCTTGTCAACATCTCTGGCTGGATGACTAACCATCATCTGCGAGTCAACTTGTCAAAGACTGAGATAGTTGACATTGCAGTCAGTGCCTTACTGCACCACAAACTTACCGTCACCCAGAACGACGTGACTGAAGCATCATCAATAACCACTAAAAGCCTTGGCGTCGACCCAGTTCCGAACCTCCCCTTTTCCCACCACATAACATCTGTTACTCAGTCCTGCAAATTTTTTCCCTGCAAGATCCAACAAATCCGCCTACATCTTGCAGTGCTGTCAGCTCAGTTACCGGTCCAGGCCATTGTCATCTCTCCTTGACTACTGTGACTCCTTGCTGACTAGAATTCCATCTTTCCCTACAAGGCCTCTTCCTCCAAAGTGCTGCACCATAAGTAGTTCATGTTCATGTCTCTCCTGATCTGTCTTTTCCACTCATATATATTTTAAGTCTCCATTTTAATCTATTTATAATGATCTTTGTATGCTATAGCTTTGTCAGCCTTTGTTTATGGATATTGAATGAAGCTATTAATAACCCTTTTTTATATTTTTGTAATATGGTGATGGGCCAGGGAATATCAGATTAACAGAGAAGGTGTTCTGCTTTTCAGGATTTATGTGGAAGGGTCATCATAAAACAGGAGGGAAATGCATAAAAAGGTTGGCAAGAATCATGAATGAAAATAAAATTCATGTGTGTGCGCTGGTGAACAAATAGGCAGTAATGTCAAGCTGGTATCCAGCTTCTGGTGATGTTTCCTGGGGGGCGAGAAAAGAAGAGGACAAGTCAGATCATTAGATATGAACGAGAGACAGGTGAGTGAGTCAACACACACTGCTCCAATCACAATCTCCCAACAAAGTCACACCCACCAACCTCTCAGTATTACGTCATATTAAGCTGGAACCTACCTGGTGGTATTTTCAGTATTTTATATGTCATCTAGTGCTATTATGTTATGCAGCTTTGTTTTCTTAACAGCTGATCTATTGTCCCACCCTTACTGATTGTGAGCTTTTGCTGCTGACTGTAGGAGGCTGGGTAAATAGATGCACGTCAAATACACAGAACTCTCACTGTGGGTAGAATTTTATCGAAGGATTCCCTTTTTGCAGGTGGGTGGAAGTAAAGAGGCAACAGAACATGTGAAGATTTTTCAGAATAATCAGATAAGAAATTGGCTTTTTGGCTGCGAAATAAGAAAAACAAACCCTGCACACATCAGCAGGTTGATTTCTTGATGTAAATAGGCTCCAGTTAAGAATTACTATCAAAACAAGACTGATACAATGTAGAATTTGGGGACACAGATGGAACCAATCCGCACAAATAATGATGATCACCTGACTCTTCCTCAAGACAATTCTGCCCATTTCATCACAATGACCTTCCTCTGTCTTTTACACTTACTCCAATACTGATACTGTACTTAAATATAAGCCCTGACTTGGCATCCACCAACTAAATAAATGTAAAATGTGAGTAAATGTAAGCATGGTAAACTGAGGATCCGGAAGAGCGCTAATTACATTCCTCACGGGGCAGGTTCTGTAAACATGCTGACGGAGTCAGAGCCAGAACTCAAAGTCCAATCAGACCCACATGACCTCACATATATTAACAGCTCGCTGGGTTATAGAGACGCATGAAATCCACCCAACCTGATATGTTGGCTGTGTTTCACCGATTGTCCCCAGTTTGAGTTTTTTGACTCACTATTAAACACCCCCATCCACGCAGGTATTCCAAACACCTGCATAAATAAGTAAGTCTCGGTTATATGCACAAGCATTTTTGGGTGAGAAAAAAATTACAGCGAAACTTCCTTTAGTGGAGAAGTTGTTTTTTTTTTTCCATCAGCAAAACAGAAACCTTCCGCTTACTGAGAACACAATGTATACAAATCCTGATTATATAAACACAGGGCGGGGCCACAGGGGCACTGGACCTTGCTGAAAGCTGATTGGCCTGCAGAGTACCCCCTCCCCTGTCACTCAGTAGGTACGTTTACATGCACAGCGGTTATAGCTCAACTACACCATTTAATCAGAGTACTGTCCTTGTCTCAGTATACATGCACGGGAGGGGAATCTATTTATTGACCTAAGTATGTCCGACTCCGTTGCGATAGGATCAGCTTGTTAGTACTGGGCTTTTTCTGGTTGACCTATTAAGTCACAGACATAAAAAAATTATAAAATTAATAATAATGGAAAACTGGACAAATAAAGTGACACACACTTTAATTTTGATCTGGTCAGATGAACAGATACAACAAGATCAGGATAGCATAACAAGAAATAAAGTATTTTGTATAATATACTATGACAGCATAGTATTGGAAATTTTTCAAATATTGCAATGCAATTTTGTTGTAATAAATATTTGGGTATTTATGAAGCAAAAAAGGAGTTCAACATAAATCTCTCACTAACCCGTCTAGGAGCGAGTGATTGAAACAGCAATTAAGGAAGAAAATAATTACGATTGTCTCAGAGAGCGCATGTGGCGCTCATACAAAAGCTGCAGAGGCAAACTTTAGACAGATTTTTTTATGAACATATACTAGATAATCTTAAAATGAATAATCATTAAAATTGCAAAACTTGCTAGGTTTTGTTTTCCTATGACAGAGTAAAAATGTTTTAGCAAGACTTAAGCTCCCTGTGCTATATAATATTTGTATTAAATTGATGGTAAAAAAAAAAGCCTGATCTTACTCTAGCTGACCAACAATGTAAGAATTGGATGTGAATAACATGCGATGATGGTATTAATATTGCACATTGTCCACCCCTATAATATACTACAGCCATTTCTCAAATTCAGTACAAATGTTGTGATGTCATTTGGCACCGGTTGCAGTTTTTATGCTGTTGGAAAACCAACACCTTCTTGAAGTTCCAAAAAAGGATGGAAAAGCACGCTTTAGTTGAGTGGTGAATTGGACAGCTTTACAGCGCTGCTGTATGTGCTGTACGTCATCTGCTATGCTCCAACCATCTTCTGTGTATGGGCTTCTTCTGTTACATAGCCAGGTGGGGGAACTGTGGGGTTTGCACAGAGCGCCGCAGCCAGTTCGAGTCCGACTGAACGCATGCATGCAGGAGTAGATCGACTCCCAGTCGCATTATCTGGGTGTCTTAGTCCGACTAAGAGAAATTTGATTTAGTACGATTTCAGTCGGACTAACGTGTTTACATGTACTTTAAAAGTCTGGTTGTAGCTGGACTAAAACAATAATTCGATTTTCTTAGTGTGCATGTAAACATAGTGAGTGATTTAAAACATAACATTGCTTAATAAAATCGACCGATTAGTATGAATTATGGCCCCACTTATGCCACCCACCTAAAAAAACAAACAAACAAACAAACAAACCACAGACCTGCCAGTGCTACAGTGTCTTTCACCTCAGTGCCTCAACTCACAGTCTCTTGGCCTAAATGCATCATTACGGCGGTCTTCAAGGAGCTCAAGGGGCAACCCTGCAAAAGACCTACTGCGCAAAGGCCTTAAGTAATTAGGTGCTTGATTCTGAAAGTCAGTCTGATATAGCTTCTTTATTCTCTTTTCAAATGTGAACCTCTCAGTTTTGATCAGGACAGGTCACATTATGCTCATGAAAGAACTCATCTAAGGCTTCAAACACATACACACTTTGGTGTAAAAAGAGAGAAAAGAGGAAATAAAATGTACTCGTCATTTCTGTGCTATTCACAGCTTTGAAAGGGGTTTCTTTTTTTTTATGGTTTCTCACATAAAACGTAACTGTTCAAATATAGGTGGATAAAAAATACAGAGGACCGGAGTAGATGAGTGAATAAAAATTCCTTTGTCAGCATGGAACTCGCGGCACGTACGGCCTCGGGCAGCGGGATAAGAAGCGAGCGACTTCTAGAAGATGGAGAGCAGCGGAAAGCGTCGCGCTTCTCAGAGTTTGGTGCGGCTGCTGAATATGCCAGCTCCTTCTACCAATTCATTGTTTCATCCCTAGTCTTTTGCATGTTAGATTTTTAAACATATTAGTCAGCTTTCATATGTATTGTTTGTTTTTTTTATAAACCCAGTTCAGGTTCCATCCTCACCTCACTGACTGTCTGTGACCTTTCCCCTTGTCTCCATTCTATGGAGTCCCTTGACCACATGCTCTGGGGTACGAATGAAACCCCCACAGGTGCTATGGCTTTGGACGGCTGGAAAATGCAAAGGAGTAAAAAGGCAGAAACACAGACCCCCTTACCGTGTCTTTTTCATCTTCTCACTGTACTTTCAGAAAAGTGAGCAGTATGGAGACAGTGTGGTTCTTTTGCCTCTTTATCTATGTTATAGCCATATTGTATATCTATGTTATAGCCATATTGTATATAGCCATATTGTATATCTATGTTATAGCCATATTGTATGTCCATAAATGTGTTTTAACCATATAGTATGACTGCTAGTACTTTTGCTGTTTTGTGGCTCTCAAAACTGTAGTTGTCCAAAATCAGACTGATTTATGACTACGATAAATACCATACATTTACAGTTAAATTGTATAATTAAGCATATATAATGGGTACGGAAAGTATTCAGACCCCCTTCAACTTTTCACTCTTTGTTATATTGCAGCCATTTGCTAAAATCATTTAAAATTAATTTTTTTCCCCTCATTAATGTACACACAGCACCCCATATTGACAGACAAAAAAGAATTTTTGAAATTGTTGCAAATTTATTAAAAAAAAAAAAACTGAAATATCACATGGTCCTAAGTATTCAGACCCTTTGCTCAGTCTTTAGTAGAAGCACCTTTTTGAGCTAATACAGCCATAAGTCTTCTTGGGAAAGATGCAACAAGTTATTCACACCTGGATTTGGGGATCCTCTGCCATTACTCCTTGCAGATCCTCTCCAGTTCTGTCAGGTTGGATGGTAAACGTTGGTGGACAGCCATTTTTATGTCTCTCCAGAGATGCTCAATTGGGTTTAAGTCAGGGCTCTGGCTGGGCCATTCAAGAACAGTCACAGA
>JAODLC010000038.1:12378067-12396917 GCA_026781145.1 Hippopotamyrus pictus | reverse complement strand
ACATAATGGTTCGCAAAATCACAGGTCACAAGTCAAGCAAATATTTGCTGTTTCTTATGGGTGAGGTTACAATGTAATTTTATTTCGTTACTCTACTATTTAAGTGTAATTGCTATTGTTATTGTTATTACATGGCGCTTTGACGTTCAATTTTAATGGACGTTTTTATCGTGTCATTGCATAATGATATGAAGGAATCATAACAAGCTTTGGAATGAATTGTTACACGGCAACACGATAAGCGTCTTATGTTGCAGCATGGAATTTCCGCTTTCTCCTTCATCTTGGATATGTATATTGGTTAAGCGTTTAAAATAATTAAATGTCACCACTTACCTTTTTACCTAATGAGTTATCTATCCCCCACCCCCGAAATTTTTTTTTGTCTTCTTACTCATCATCATCATCATCATCATCATCATCATCATCATCATCATCATCATCATTTTCTTCTTCTTCTTCCTCTTCTTCTTCACCTCGTGAATTAAAGGTTAACCCAATGTGCCGAGTGTCTTCGTCGTGTGTTGCGCGACTACACGACTTTCCTCCCGAAACTCTTTCTGATTATCCATCTCGTGATTATTATATGCCATTAAACTGGCAGCAGAAAGGAAACTCAAAGCGTAAAACCTGTTCGCTCTCCTGTCTTCAGTGCATGAGGAACACCTTACTTATATGAGATAGTACTCATTAGAACGCTGGTCAGGGTTACTTTGAATGCCGGTCGTAATAAGAATATAAAACACAACAAATAACATAAGAAGGAACAGTGCGAATAAGAAAAATGCACATTCAGGTGTGTGTGTGTGTGTGTGTGTGTGTGTGTGTGTGTGTGTGTGTGTGTGTGTGTGTGTGTGTTGTTTTAAAAGAATATAAAAATTTCTCCACTGAGAATTTTTGAGGTTCTCAGTCCTTTCTAAGCCAGTTTGAACTGCGCTGTAAATGTTAGCCTGAATAGCGGTTAGATTTTTCCGTGCTTTGCTTAGATCCTTTGTTTTTTCGGTATTAATTATAAAATCTAAAAATTGAAAGGCGATGAAATATTATTTATTATTTATATTGTTCCTCTAAAAGGAAGAATACAAATGTAAAAAAAAAACGAGGTAGGTTTAACTTTAGTGCGCTTGGAATATTAAGTCTTGTAAATAAATAGGCCACAGAATAATACATTTCGCAATAATATAAAAAATAAAGTTATCTTAAACAAAAAGTTATTAGGCTACTTTATGGCATTTTTTTTTAAAAAAAAATCTTTAAAATATTCTTGACATTTATTAAACTTTTTATTATTATTTCAGTTTGCTATCGAGTTTAAAATGTATCCAGCTATAACGTTTATTGATGTTTTATATAATATTATTATGGAAACAGTGTTCGCGCAACATATTGTAACATTTGGCCATGTAATACCAGGAGTGGGAAACCGGTACATTGTTAATTGTTCCTTGCAAATAGGAGCATATCCGAGGAAACGCCTCACAGATAGGTCCGCAGAAAGCATGGGATGGAGTCCAGGGCTTGTGTCACTCGCCCATATGCCATGTACCGCGTCTAGCTGCTTCTACCTGTCGGCATTCAGCGTGTTCACGCTCATGAGTATTAAATACGATTGGTCAGTGACCTGGCCATCCGTTTTCTTTGGTATGAATCGTAAACACCATTTGATAAAAATTCAGTCGGACAGATGGACGTCGTCAACTGTAAGTAAAACTGGGTTAATACGCGTTTAAAAGTTTATGCGCTAACAGCAGAACCGTCCGTGTTTTGTTGTGCAATCGGACAAATTGGTCTTGGACTAATATGGGAAAACCGTAGGGGTAGGATATAGATTCATAATTATTTTAACTGTTTATCAAAAAAAAAAAAAAAAACATCTGATGCATTTACACGAGAAAACCCATTCAGTTAGCTACAATAACTGCAAACTTACGTATATTGCACTTATTTCGACTGGTAATGTGCACAAAACATGCTACACGTGAGGACTGAGCTAAATGTGATGGTAGCAGATAAATAAAAACCCGGTAAGTCTGACCGGTTTCTCCGAGTAGTCACGGTCAAAAACAGAACAGTTACATAGACTTGACTGCTGAAACAACAGCCGTGTTGAACTTGGACGTAAGTCTCAAAAACTCAAAATTACCGGCATGAAAAGCCTCGTATAAAGCGTTAATTTAGCAACTTTCATTTATACTTCTGAGGTGGAGGCCTGCTTTGCAAATAGCAACCGTTTGTATCGGCAAGACGCAGAAGGCTATACGTAAAATAAATATAATGTGAACTTTTTTTGTACTGAAACTCGGGATCCGCAGTTAGTTCTGCTATGTAGACTGCTTAGGAAGGGAAATACCAAAGGTGACTGACGCCGCAAGGGAGCGAGCACAATTTAATCAAACAACTTTGTATTATCCTTTTAAAAATAATTTTTATTTTACTTTCTGCGTGGAGCAGGAAAGGCAAATGCATTCTGAAATCATCTAGTTTTAAAAGATGTAAAACATTAACAGTTTTAAAAACAAAAGAACATCACCTTAACAAGCCATTAATTTAAGTTTATTTTTAAATACTGGTGTCTGCCGAATTTGAATTAGACAGTTATAATTATAACCGCATATATTTAGAATGAATAAGCCCTCGGTGAAGTGTAATGCATAGTAAGAGACCAAGCTTTTATGATACTTCAGCGCCATCTTCTGGGATTAATAACATAATCTACACGGCCCAAATTCTTAAAAAAAAATAAATAAATAAAACGGAACGAAAGGGCACGTTATACAAATTACATAAATGACGTTATAGGCGTGTTGTGTTTTATGCTGGTTCTGTATGTAACTGCATTTTTCTGTGACACAAAGTAGGCCTATCCCTAAAAATCTCATTGATGAATTATGTTTCTTTTATCACCTGACTTTGACTTTGCGGGTTATGTCACTTTTCCCATGATACCTTCTCTTTTCGGTGTAGCAGTTACCGTCGAACTTTAGTTAACTTTCCCAGCACAATATTACTGCCACAGTTTCTACTGAATGGGACTTAAAGAACAAAGGTATGCGGTTATATTGGAGATGTATACGTGAAGTTCTTCGAAGTTCTTTTTAAATTATTATTATTATTATTATTATTATTATTATTATTATTATTAATAATAATAATAATAATAATAATAATAATAATAATACTAGTAGTAGTAGTAGTAGTAGAAGGAGGAGGATGAGTAGCACTTTTACTGTTGTTATTGCTGTTGTTGCACAGGTGTATACTAATAGCCACCTATTTCCGTGTTAATTCATTTACTTTTATTTTAATTTATTGCAGGGCTACCACCACTTTAAAATTCGCTGCTCTGATGATATGACGGAAATATTTTCAAAAGTTTTAAAAAGAGCATTTTAATATAGTTTAAATAATACGCAAATGATTTAATTTTGAATTTGATATGTATTTGCTTTGAAGCGATAATTTAACATGTGGCTCTGACATGCACTGTTCGCGAGCCCGACACGGCTTTTCATGGCTGCAATGCTGTAATAATACATGTAAATGATATAGTTCTTGACAGCCAGCAAGTCATACATAGTTTTCGGGAGGCCATCGTGAGATGCCATCACTCTAGCCTGCTCGGTAGAGTATAAGTATTCCTGAACTGTCTGAGATTTGAAAAGTATCTGCTTTTGTGTTCGCGGTTAACGAAGCGCCATTATAGCTGCTCTGTATGACAATTTTGCTGTGGGACAGAAGAAAATGATTTCCATTGTAATGAAGAATGCAGATTAATAAAAGTCTTAAAAGTATATATTCACAGTAAAATCATCGGCCTATTATTATCATTATTATTATTATTATTATTTATGAATAATATTATTATATCATGAATAATAATAATAATAATAATAATAATAATAATAATAATAATAGCAATTTGTGAGGTACAGTTACTTTCTTGCACTTCCAGGGTTGTGAGATTCCTCATTGCGATGCCCCAGTACCGTCTAGGCCACCTGACATATTTACAGTGCGATTTGTATTAGTCGCTGAATTGTTGTGTTTAAGTAAAGTTTCTAAAAGACCCAGTCTGGTTGTATATTGCCTTACTTCTGCTGTCTGGGTCATGCTTCATGAAAACTGGGATCCTAAACTGAAAACCGATCATCCCTGATAGTATAATAAGCGATAATGATAGTAACAATAATAATTGCGACATTTATTTAATGTTACTTGGGAAAAAGTTACTTTTATAAATATTTAAATATTTGTCCATATTTGTGCTAGTAACTCATGTGTTGCAAATATATTTTTAAGAAACCAACGTAATTTAAAAATGATGTACAGCAAAAAACGCTGCGTATAGCAAATCATATAATGTTAGAAGTTTATAATTGGGAATGATTTTCAGTGCTTTTTGCGCTCGCGATGTTAGCACACGGGATGTTGGATCACGTTGGTACGTTCGATGTTGGATCAAGCAAATGTGCGTGGTGGGTCCTGAGGTTTAAATGGCTTTTATGACATTTTTGAGCTGTTCTACGTTATTTTCCAGAGTGCAGTGTTAGTTTAGAAGACCTATGTTCTTAAAACTAAATGCATGGCATTCATCTGAACTCCGTTTCTCCTGCAGTTAGGGTTGCAGTACGGTATAAAGATGATTTATTTATTTATTTATAAAATTCTATTATTATTATTATTATTATTATTATTATTATTATTATTATTATTATTATTATTATTATTATATGCACGAATTAAGGACAAATAAATGTTGTGGAAATATTCAAACGTTTTATGTCACAGTTATGTATTTAATGCTTGTTGATTTTTTGCAAATCCACACCTTATGCCAAAAGTCCTCATTTCAGTTGTTAAAATATTGCTGGAAGTATTTAGTAATATGTTCTGTCGGTCTAACAGAATAGTATGACTCTCTACATTCTGTCCTGTTTCTCAGTTGAAAGGCTATTTATACTGATGATTCGCACACGGCGCCATTGAATCCCAACTAAATGTTTGTGAGCATTTTAAAAGGACAAGTGTTTAAAAGGACATACTTTGTGTTTACAATTATTCAGATAGTCTATGGCAAAACAGGGAGTATCAAAAATTTTGCTCTTATGGTATGTCTAAATAAGTATATTTTTTCTTTAACGCTGCCCGACGCTTGGTTTCCTTTGCTATCCGACCTTGCTTTGTCGCACCTTGAATGCACCACCGACCGCTGGTTTTAAAGCGTTTGACTAAGCGGTCGTGTATATGTTACCATACCAACAAGACTGAACAAATCCTTCATTCCCAACTGGGATTCCACCCAGAGCAGGAACCCCTGTCAGCGCTAGTTTTGTACCTCACTCATCAATTTTACAGAACGCAATAGAGCCTGTATACACGCAAATCCATAATAAACAAATATTTAACTCCTAACACTGTGTAAGTGTTAATGGTTAATAACATTAAATTTTACTTAAAAAAATTGCTTTAATAATTTTATGCTTTTGCAGAATTTAGTGATTTGCATGTTTTATTCCAGGAAACAGCTAACACGCCTGTCTCCTGTGTTTTGCTTTCACAACCTTGTGTATACCTCTGCTCTGTGTTTGAGGCATTAAACATGAAAACAATCACCAAAGCAAGGCTGATTGACAGGTAGACAGAATGGCTGAAACACCCACAGTCTTTCCATAGATAGCTAGCTAGTCTTCCTCGGTCTGGCGATACCTCTTTCCTTTCACCTGTTGCACTAAATGAAGTTAAGCTGTTCCTGCAGCCTTCTGACTGTTACCACCGCTTCTGTTTCCAGGCAACTTCCAGTGCCGCCCCCGTGTCCCGCCTGCCGGTATCTCGCTGGCTCTGAGCTGGATCTGTCGATAGCACTCAGTGTGGGAGAAGCAAACATCTCCCCAGCCTCACATCCACACACCATTCACACACGCTTCTGATTTTAACCATAAGTGAGCTCCACCTTCGTCTTTTGAAGGCCGTCCAGTCATGAGCGGCTGACTTTCACGCCAAAGGAATTTCTCGTGACTTTTTTAGAGCCTGTGTGCGTGGCTTATTTCTACCAGAAAAATGGCCGACTCTGCCAAATGATCGTCCTGGCGTTTTTATAAGATGCTGTTAAAATCGTACACAGTTGTGTCCGATGATGTCATAAATAATTCATGCTGGACATGGGCGGCTGGCTGAGCCCCCGTGGGGTCTTCTCCGGCTCTTCGCCTGATGCCGTGTGACCTGCATCTCGCACCCTGGTTGGCTGGCCGAGGCGCAGAAATCGGCTGCTTGATTCCCTCCTGCGTGTGACACTTTGCCGAGTGTCGCTGCTTAACAAGACTGGTTTGAGTCACTGGGATAAACCATATCACAAAATGCTATGCATAACCTGTCAAACAGAATTCAAGCCTCTGTGTGTGTGTGTGTGTGTGTGTGTGTGTGTTTTCAGGGAAAGGAGAAATTAAATTTTATAAAAATCTGTGAATGCAATCGAAAGACTGAAAGTGCCAATAGACCTGTATTTTGTTTGGTTACTTATGGGTGAGGTTAGGGCTGGGTAGGGGTTAAGGTTGTCATTGTTGGAATTAGAGTTTTCCCCATAGAAATGAATGGGGAGACCCCACACAGATATGAATACAGGTGTCTCTCTATTTCTCCAGTGCTGTATGGAGTTTCCTTTCAGTACTCCAGTTACCTTATGCAGTCTACAAACATACAGTTTAGGCTAATTGGTGTCTCTAAACTGGACTGCCATCCCGTCAATGACATTCCTCTTCCCTGTGTTTCCTGGAATAGACTGCAGACTCACTATTACCCTGTAGTGGATATGAAACTGCGCCCAGATCAGAATGAGCAAATATATAAGAAACAAATACATCCTTTGCTATGCCCAAATACGCTCAGATGTTGTGCCTGAGGTGTAGCTATCCTCAAAAATGAAATGAGCCCAAAAGTAGAGACCCAAGAAGGTGAAGAGATGCAGAGATGCCCTACCTCAGTCTTTCTTAATGAGAACTGCTTTAATCAGTAAACAGGGAGAGATAATAGGCTGTTTCTGACTTGGGCTTATTCATGGGCTCTGCCCCATTGAAGCTCTGATATCTGATTAGTGTTTCAGATTGTGTTTTGTAATTGCGGAGCTTTGACACCCTCTAGGCAAGTGCTAGGTATTTTTTTCTCTCATTTAACCTTTGCGGCCTACAGTGCTGATAAATTGGACTAGTAGAATCTTTACAGCTCTGCGGTAGCCCACACTGTTGCCCGTCCACAAATAATTATCTTCGGACTGGAGGCGTCACATTTCGTAATTTATCCAAGGTCGTCCGATTTGAATACGTACATTAAAAATCCCTGCCACTTTTTGCCAATGTGTGTTTTTTTCATATCTTCATATTTGGGCATTTATATGACTTTTTTTTATCTGGCAAATTACACGTGGGGCAGCAAAAGACTACTTTGACACAAAGGTGTTCCTGTTCAGTACAATACTCTGAAATTCAGACAAATGTTGGTTTGAACGTCTTATAAATAGCACTGCTCTTGATTTTAAGAGTCCAAAGAAATACTTTTATTTCTTCAAATTACATGCTCGCTCTAAATTACATGTCCAGGAGAAATCACAAAAAAGGAAAAGAAAAAATGTATAATCAGTGCAGACTGTTTAACCTTCGAGTATTGGAATTCCTTCATGCAGGTTGGCAGAACTGACGTTTGAATGAAGTGTACAAAATATAAAAAAATAAATCATAGCCCTCTTAGTATAGATTCAACGTATTCAAGCTTAACAATACAAGCTAACAATTGCCTTTAATTTGATGGTGAACAATCACGGCTCTGCTTGTAAGCTATAACTATGTCAGAATAGGGTTTTTCTGAAGTGGTTGGAGAAATTCAGCTATACTGAACTTATTCGAGTGCTTAGTATAACATACATATAAATGAAGTCGAAAAACACAAAGAACGACTTCACAAACATTTAAAGTGTACATATATTTTTGCTCACATCATACACTTACAGATTCAGTTTCCCATGCAGAAAATCATTTTGAATTCTATTTTATCCCCTGCTCTTACAAACTGAACCACACAAGTGCATGAGGCCCAGTTCATGTTCTCGTTCATTCATTTGCAGCAAACCTGGGGGTGTTAGAACAGCGGGCGCAACACAGCAAACATGCGGCCATTTGTAAAAATGACGCATTAAGCTCGTCCAATATTACCATGACCTTCCTTGTTAAGTGACTGCCATGTTTCACTCGGGGCGTGAAATTGAGACAGCCAGAGATATCTCTTTGAGACTGTCATGCAGAATTTTTATGCAAAGCAGAGTAGGTTTTTATTTATTTATTTTTTCCTGAGCAAGTCACATTTCTCTATCTTGTCTTTGGTCCAAAATCTTGTGTTCCCAGAATGCTGCAGGCTCTTGCCCAAGGCTGCTCTCCATGCTGCCCTGTAATGATTTCCTTCCTTTTTTTTTTTTTGGGGTGGGGGCATTTTGCCGCCCAACCAAGGAAAAGTCAAACACAAACAGAGAAAAAAATGGAGATAGAGTTCTTTTCATCCCAGAGAGTTTGAAGCTTCCCCTGCAGTTTGTTTCTGGGAAGAAACTCAATACTGCTTCTTTCTTGTGAGGAAAAGAGAGACGTCTAAATGGGTTCCGTGTGGAAGTTTCATAGCCAGATGGGTCTCTCCCATCCCCTACCCCCTTCCCCAAACCCCAGCTCATAGACATGCACCTGCGGGCAAAGAATGTGTGATAAGCTTGATATAGCCGTTTCCTGGACTAGCACACGCAACCAGGAACGCCAGGAAGCCAGTGTTGCACAGCCAGGGAAGCCTGCTGTCTCCCAATCTGCCGGTACAGCTGGGCTACCCAGGCACCGGGCGTGAACCCGAGCAGGAAGGCGAGTTTCGCCTTTTACGGGAGTCGAGACAGGGTAAGGGGCCGATTAATGCAACAGAGAAGGCCAGGCGACACACACGGGCATATGTTGAATTTTTAACCTTTTAAACAGGCCACCTACCAGGAAAGAAACTGATCTGAACCAGAGGAGGTTCCAGGATTCGACCTGTAGAGGGCCTCATCCCCCAAATGGGAATGTGGGATGCTTCTGAATATCTGCACATGGAGAAGGAGTGATTAAGCGAAAGGGGGATTCGGAGGAGAGATTACTGCAGGGGGGGAACAGTCAGGAGGATTCCAAGGGCCCCTGTGTGTATGGAATATATCTGGTCTGGGTTGGGGGGCCCAAAATCACCCCTAGTTGCTGATTGCTCAGTGATGTAGTGACAGTCACAGAATCTGGGGAGTTCCAGTGGATTTGTGATGAAATAACGTTTATAGGGAGGTCTGGTGATGACTGTGATCTGAGCTGTCACCTGTATGTGTCCCGGCAGTCAGTTCAGCATCCTGGACCCTTGTCCCACAGGTAATTTATGCCTGTTACGTCCTTTCCCCACATCTCAGCAGAATGTCCCCATTCATGAAAGACCTTTTTTTTTTAATCCATACAGGGTCCGAGTTTCCGCACCTCCCCCAGTCCAACTCAAGTGCCCTCATGCTTGCCAGAGACTGAATATTTGAGCTAATCACCCTGCACAGTCCATTTTGTACCCTGTGGGTTTGAAAATGGCAGTCTAAAAAATGAGGATTTGTTTGGACCTTTTTCAGGAAATCCAACTGTGGTTTGTACTCACAGTTTCAAGCAAGATTAGCTTTTACATGGATATTGTCAGGCAGTCCAGCAATAATCAAAATGCTACAAACAGCAGCTCTATCCTCTTTGCATTTCTATGCATTGCATAAATACTATGTATCTGTCCACTCTATCCATTTTCCAACAGTTTTTCCTGGTCGGGGATTTGAGGTGTCTAAGTGTAACACACTGCATTTTGTTTTTTTGAGTAATCTTTGTATTTGCATTTCGTTGTCTGAGTACTTGTGCATCGTGCATTTACAACAAAGTTGAATCTAATCTATTCTAATATATGGCACCAAAATCTTATTTATAAGAACTAGACACCATACATAAGGTAATTGATTAGCATTAGCATGTAGATGTATGTAGTAGATGGTTATTTGTTAGAGGACAGCAACCCACAGTCTTCCTCTATAATCTATAAAGGAGTTCTATCTCTGTTACAGTGAACTTCCTCCCCCTTATAACCAATGATTCCCAATCTGGTCCTCGGGGACCCACATTCAGTCCATGTTTTTGCTTCCTCCAAGCTCCCTGCCAGACAGTCTGCAGTTTTGCTTTCTTCCAGCTCCCTAACAGGAGCAAAAACATGGACTGTCTGTGGATCCCTGAGGACCGGATTGGGAAACACTGGTCTGTGGTACTAGTGTGGCTCAAGCGTCCTGTAACAACACAGCTGTGTTTGGACAGGGGGTGTTAGAACTACCAGACTACCAGCGGGAGATAATGGATGGATGGATGGTGTTATAACTACACATTTTGCTGTGAAACCTGCTGACAAGGATGTATGTAAGATGCAGGACACCCCAGCAATGCCATCCCAGCCTCCCCTCCAGCAAGTCAGGCCAGACGGACAGCTGTCCACCCCGTGGCCCAGCACAGATTACTCAGAGTACATGCCAGAGGGTTCTGGCCTGCGGCCCAGACCATTAGTAAACACATTACAGATGCACTGGGTCATAGTCTCGTACCTCCAGACCAAGCCCATCAGCGGCTTAACTGGCCAGACGCCAAGTCCTATCAGGACCGGAGTGCGTCCAAAAAAGCGTCCTGCGTCTCAGTGCCGGCCCCCATCCTCCACGGGAAGTGAGAGGCTCACGCTGGGCCTGGATTTGACACACTTCATTGTGGAAGACCCGGGCGTCCACGTCCAGAGGATCGGCCTCCTTTAACATGCGGAGGTCTTCCTTCCTGCACAACCTACTACATGAAGATCTGAGAAGAAGATATCATAAGCAGAATCATAAGCAGAACTGGTCCAGAAGAAAGGTTCATTCTGCCAAGCCAGTGTGGCTGAGTGTCGCCACAAGTGAATATATGCAGCTTTTGCCTGACAAAATTGAGATTTTTCACATTGCATTGAGCGTGTGCCTTAACTTATTTACCTCAAGGGTTTACAGTTTGATAATTAATAAATTTGCAAAATATTCTTCAATATGGACTGTATCATCTTATTTGGGATGTAACAACATTATTGACGGCATTGGAATGTTCAGTATATTATGGGGATAAATTACATCTAAAAAATGAGACATATACTGTATATGTGTGAGATACATGGGGCATTACAAGGAAACTGCACTTGGTTCATATTTTTTATTTAAAAAACATAAATTCACACTCAGAAAGATGGCATTTAGTGAACGTCTCTTTCTCTTAAAAAGTTGTAAATGCTTCAGCTCAGGATTGCAGTGGTTCATTGCGATTCTAAGGAGGTGTCTACCTAACCACTCATCATTTTTCACTCCTTGTTGTCAATATAGGTGCCCAGTATGAGTGGTTAATCATCCCGGGGGGTGTTTACCGTCAAGTGAAGCACTCTTATTACCCAGAGCCGCGGTGTGTGTGTCTTTGTTGTGTGTGTGTGTGTGTGTGGGTCAGATGTTCCCACAATAAAATAAAATAAAAACTTACTTTGACATCGTGGGGACTGAAAAAATGGTCAGTTATAAAAAATTCAGTTTTATAAAAATCTGTGATTGCAATCAAAAAACTAAAAATGCCAAAAGTCTCATATTTTGTTTGGTTACTTAAGGGTAAGGTTAGGGCTGGGTAGGGGTTAGGGTCATCATGTTGGGACTGAACAGACTGCATTTTTTTATATACCGCTTTTCTGCTCCTACGAGTACTCAAAGCGCTTTACAATACATGCCTCACATTCATCCATCCACACTCACATTCATACACCGGTGGCGGAGGCTGCCATACAAGGCGCCAACCTGCACACCGGGAGCAATTTGGAGTTCAGAGTCTTGCTCAAGGACACTTTGAGGGGGTCGGGAGGAACCAGGCCCATCATCTCCGGCCTGAGTATCTGCTGAGACAGAAGGTGTCTGACATGTGCGACATGATGTGGACGTGTGGAGTGTGTACCCTCCATCTGCATGAAAGACCCCAGTCTACCTGAACCTGCAAAAGCACAAAACCATCTACAACCTTACTCCCACTCACCTTAATCACACATTTTATATAGCCTTTCCCTTTGTTGCATCATTGTGCATCAGACGTCAGTGAGAAGTATGACAGCAATTGCCAAAGTATCTTGGTCAATCAAAAAAGTAATTGTGGGCATGTGATAGCGGAAATTTAAATTTTATTGTTCGTGAAAGGGTGAGTGATAGATAATATAGATGCTTCTAGAAGTTACAGTATATGCGGACAGCTGTTGGAGAGGGTTGGGTTTACAGGCGGAGAGGAGGGCAGGCAAAGCTGGGAGATCGATGCTGGTGCAGAATATTACCTGTAAGCCAAGAGCTCTGGGTTACGCTCAAGAAACTGAAACTGAACTGGAGATTTTTTTAGTATTATTAGTTTTGTGACTAATAATACACTGAGTTTATACACACCTCTTTTATGGCGTTTTTGAACTGACAGTGATTTCTTTTATACTGTGCATGTAGTATTTTTTTCTCCCTGGTGCACAGAATACTCAGCTGATATACATCTGACAGCGAAGAGGCATCAAGTACATTTAGTATTCTGCTCTACGGTAGATCAAGCAATCAAGTAAATGGAGCCACAAAAAGCGAGCGACCATGCTGGGTTAATTAATTAGAGCCTTCCTCTTTATTGTTCTTTATTATACATCGGTCCTAATTAAAAGATGTCAGTTAACCATGAGATTTATAGTAGGATTTTTTTGTAACTGCCCTAAATGGGCTTTGCTACATGATCAGCCTGTAAAGTTTTAATGATTTAAAGGGTGCACATTTGCTTCTATGTCTGAAAGGCTGGAAAAGAGCCCAGTGACCAATCTGGCTAAAAATTTCACCAAATCTCGATTTAACTGATAGTTATGCTGTCAAAATGCATCATGTGGGATGTTTTGAAGCTTTTGACATGACAGATGCCAATACACGTTGTCTTGACAACATGTTTAGGAGGTCAGATTGGTTGAGGTTAGGTGTGGGGTGGTAGGGTTGTGGGGGGGGGGGCAGATTGCCTGTAAAAGATTCCTTGTCTGAAAAATCAAGCCTGGCTGTGGTTCATCATTTTGCACATGGCTGTTGGACCTGGATCTAAATGCATGTTCTAACATTTTTCACCCATGTTTACGTACCAGCCAAGACACACGGCGTATACAGACACGGCGCATACAGACACAGTGTATACAGACACAGCGTATACAGACACAGTGTATACAGACACAGCGTATACAGACACGGCATTTGCAGACACAGCACATACAGACACAGCGTATACAGTCACGGCGCATACAGACACAATGTATACAGACACAGCACATACAGACACAGCGTATACAGACACGGCGCATACAGCCACATCGTATACAGACACGGCGCATACAGACACAATGTATACAGACACAGCGTATACAGACACGGCGCATACAGACACAGTGTATACAGACACGGCGTATACAGACACAGCGTATACAGACACAGCGTATACAGACACAGCACATAAAGACACAGCGTATACAGACACGGCGCATACAGACACAGTGTATACAGACACAGCGTATGCAGACACAGCGTATACAGACACGGTGCATACAGACACATCGTATACAGACACGGCGCATACAGACACAGTGTATACAGACACAACGTATACAGACACGGCATTTGCAGACACAGCACATACAGACACATCGTATACAGACACGGCGCATACAGACACAGTGTTTACAGACACATCGTATACAGATACGGCACATACAGACACAGCGTATATAGACACGGCATTTGCAGACACAGCACATACAGACACGGCGTATACAGACACAGCGCATACAGACACAGCATATACAGACACAGCGTATACAGACACGGCATTTGCAGACACAGCACATACAGACACGGCGTATACAGACACGGCGCATACAGACACAGTGTATACAGACACAGCGTATACAGACACAGCGTATACAGACACGGCGCATACAGACACATCGTATACAGACACGGCGCATACAGACACAGTGTATACAGACACATTGTATACAGACACGGCGCATACAGACACAGTGTATACAGACACAGCGTATACAGACACGGCATTTGCAGACACAGCACATACAGACACAGCGTATACAGACACGGCGCATACAGACACATCGTATACAGACACGGCGGATACAGACACAGTGTTTATAGACACATTGTATACAGATACGGCACATACAGACACAGCGTATACAGACACGGCATTTGCAAACACAGCACATACAGACACGGCGTATACAGACACGGCGCATACAGACACATCGTATACAGACACGGCGCATACAGACACAGTGTATACAGACACGGCATATGCAGACACAGCGCATACAGACACATCGTATACAGACACGGCGCATAGAGACACGGCACATACAGACACAGCGCATACAGACACAGCACATACAGACACAGTGTATACAGACACAGCGTATACAGACACGGCACATATAGACACAGCACATACAGACACAGCACATACAGACACGGCACATACAGACACAGCGTATACAGACACAGCGTATACACTTGTGCCTGCTCCCACAAACAGTCTGATTACACCAGCATCAGCGCTGCCTGACAGATATTTGTTCTGTGAGAGCTAGAAAATCAGTAGAAAAGACATTTTACCACATGTGTGTGTCTCACACCCCTGGAAGATCATTTTCTTGGCCGGGCCTGTGGCCTCATCATTATCATTATATACCATATATTCAAAGATTTGATTATTTTTGATAGAGATTTCTTCTAAACACAAGTCTTGCTCTTCCCATTTATGGTTCCCTGATACTGCAATTAGATCAGTTTTTCTCTCCATCTTCACGTAATGCCACCAGGAGCACCTCAAAAAGCCCACACCAGTCCATGTTCCCTGAATACTCTTACTTTTCCGCTTTCTCTGTTAATTTCAATAGTCTTCTTATTAGGTTCTTGCTTTGTTTGGCAGATGTGTGGCTCCTGCTCCAATCCTGCTTACTCTTGTACCTTGACATTCATTGGAAGCTTCGTCTGGCTGCACTTATATGTAATTGACTTCTTGACAGCATGTATGTTTGCGATGTGCTATTTGCTGCACTTGAACGTCACTTTGCACAAAAGCATGTGTTAAATAAACGTATATGTCTGAATGTAAATGTCTGAATGTAAATGTCTGAATGTAAATGTCCGTCCTTCGGTCTCTGAACGCTGCAGAATGTAAGTGTGGTTTATAAAGTGCTTTAAAAACGCACCTTAATGTTAACCAGGGTAGATGTACGTTCAGCAGTCACGGCGATTCAGCCTGTTCTATTTGTATTCTGCCATTATGCTCAGCATGCGGCAGAGAGTGAAATTTTCAAGTTCCGTGTTTGTGACTTTTGTTAAGGACTTTAAAAGCTTGTTCCCCATTCCATTTGAATCCCATCATATTAAAGCACACACAGTTTTTATGGTACTTTGCGGAGTCCACTCTAACCCATCCATCTACGAGCCGCTTACAGCGGGTTTGCATTGATGTCACGTCCTGCCGGAACACGCCCCCTCAGTCGGACTGAGAGGCAAAACATGCTGCAACATGGCCTATTTCAGTCGGGGAATCTGCAAAACAAATGATTATCTAAATTAAAGCAGTTGGGCTCAACTGGGATCTGTACCTCTGTACAGCATACAAAAGGACCAACGGACTCTGTCTTGATGCATCTGGGACTGCTTGGTCACTTGTAAGACAGAAAAAGAGCTTCTGCAGGCCGCTGTGCTAACCTGCCTTTCAGGCCCTATTTATGGGGGGGTCATTCTGACACTTTCCCAGACAAAAGCTGCATAGTGGCAGTCGCTCACCCTAGATCAGGCTATCCGGGTAAAAAGCCCTGCAGCTTAGCCCTTTAGCGCTTAGCAGGGAGGTTCTCTTGTAAATCTTGACTTTAGCTCTAATATACATTAGCCCACTAGGTGGCAGGGACTGGGGGTGGGTGCAATTTATTTGAAAAGCATAGAATCCAATTATTTCTCTGAACCAATCGTCTTTAGTTCTGCCCTCAGAACAATTATGTTTTTGCATTGCATTGTTTGCTTTTTGAAAGTCCACCCAATTTGGCCTCCAAAACCATTTCAAGAGTAGACGAGTTCTGAGTTCAGAGAAGCCTTTCTGCAGTCTTACACTCATTCGTGTTAGCTTAACGAGTCCGGCCATTCTCCACTGACCTGGATGCTGAAACCACAATGTCTGGTACCAACAATCGCACATTCACAATTGCTTAGATAACTCATCTAAATTGCCCCTGGGAGTTATATTTACACAAAATTGTGCTGAGGGCAGAACAAAAAGTGATTGGTTCAGAGAGACAACCAATCAGATTGTAGAGGAGGTAGGACCAAGACATCTGATTGGTTGGTCTTGCCTCCTCTATTTGCTTGGACCCACCTCCTTTATAATCTGAGTGGTTATTTCTCTGAACCAATCGTCTTTAGTTCTGCCCTCAGAACAATTATGTTTTTGCATTGCATTGTTTGCTTTTTGAAAGTCCACCCATATGTGAAGCAGGTAGGTAACTGAGGCTGTTTTCTTTAAAACCAAGTATAGTTAAGCAAAGATATTTTTTCACAAAATAAAACAAAGTGTAAAACAGGTTCAGAAGCTTTTGGTGTTTGCGGAATGGTTTATGTTGTGGAGGGGTGGGGGGCAAAGGGTTGGGAGCCTGACCCAACAACAACAACAACAACAACAACAACAACAATAATAATAATAATAATAATAATAATAATTCTTTTAATTCTCCTAGCCTTTGAGTGAAATTCATGGGCTGTCCACTCATGCCCCGTCACATAGCACATTGGTATGGTTTAAATAGCACTTGTTTATTTTGGCCCCTGCTTTTATGGTCATTTTTGATTAATGATCCGGCCGTAGGCCCCACCCGGCAGGCGTCCTCAGGAAAATAAAGCAGGTCCCAACAATCTGCCCCTGGGAACAGCCGCTGTGGGCGGGTCATCCATCCCGTGCCGCGCTGGAGCCCAGGTCGAGGCACGGCACTCTCCAGAGCCCACCGGACGCAGGCAGAATGGGAATTCCGGGAGATTAATCACCGGCGAGGGGTGCAAGCCCTCCGCCAGGCGCCTGTCGATGCGGCCGCACGCGCGGATCTGCCCCAAGGAGATGCGGAGGTGCTGGCGGGATGATAAACGGCATTTGCCCTTGTTTTTTGCCACGAGCTGCTGCTCGCAAAGAAAAATCGTCTGCACCCCTAGTCAGTAATTCATGGTGGGGGGGGGGGGGGGCTGCACCACCAGGTCATAAATCACACTTTGTCAGCCCCGAGCTGACAACGGGGACTCTGTAAAGATCGAGAACGGCAGATATAATGTGAGCATGTATGATGCGTACGCGTACGAAGGAAACAGAGAAACGAACTAGGAAACAAGAATGTGTAAAGCCAGGCCCGCAGAATTTAAACTGCAAATGGCTGGGACGTCCCGCACCAAAACTGCAGCCATTTCCTCTGGTCACCGGCTAACTCAGCTGCTCCATGTGCTTTATGTGCTATTATTTACCATTTAGCTAATAGGATTCAGTGTGAATACAAACTGGCCCTTTTATGATAAAGATTCCTCATTTAATGCACTCCATACTGCTCTTTCTCTGTCTTTTTAGTTTTACTTCAGCAGTTGCAGCATTGGGGATTAAAAGCTTCTGCTCTTTAAGGGTGGAGTTTGCATAGAATAAAATGAAATCCTTTTTTTACTATCAGTTGTACTACAAAACCCCTCATAATGCAGGGACAAAGAATTAGACCCAGGGCCGGAGAAACAGGAGACGACCGCACTAACAACTGCTCCACATTGCAATTCCTCCTGGGGCTTTCTGGGATTCCTCCATGTACTCAGGTCTTCTCCCTCAGCACATAGAAATGCCAAAACATTAACTGGTGTCTGTAAATGACTGCGTGTGGGTGCCGTATGATGAACTGGCATCCCATCCAAGATGTTCCCCAGCCTTGCGGCCTGTGCTGCCTGGGACAGACTGCACTGCATCCCTGACCAGGATAAGTAGCTTGAAGAATTAATAGATTGAAGGTGCCATCATGGAACAAACGCATCGTGCTCCAGAACAAGTCTCACATCCAAATTTGTGCAACTTTAAATCGCTACTGCAATGAAGTTAAACGTCAAGTATCTGGCATGGGTGAAGACAAAGATACGACTGTACCTGTTAGCAGGGTCACGTGAAATCATCATATCAGAACAGCTGAAAATACATATGGGTCTTAGTGTGTCTGGCTTATAGCGTTTAAAGTAAAATGCAATTTTAGATGCTTTAGTGGCAGCTAGTTAGGATAATAATATGGAGAGCAGAGAAAGGGCAGCTTCACAAAGAGCCTCGGAGCGTGAAAGTCTGGAGGCGTTCCAAAGCGCGGCAGCATTTTCAATCATGGCGCCAGTCGGATCACTCTCACACGTCCCCTGGAACATCATCGTACCCGTAGCTGCTAGTCCTGGGGGGTGGGGGGTGCTGTGAATCTCACTATCTCACCAACAGTTTACCATTGGCTGGAAGTATCATGCCGGAACATGAGCCTAAGACTCTTTAAGGTATTACGCTGAGAAACTTTCCACTCACTGATGGGACGGATGAGGAGAGATAAACAGACAAACAAGAACTGAGGGCCTGCAGGTGGCTCCAAATGGATGTTTAATAGTGTATTAGCGGCGTGACGGGGGGGGGGGGGGGGGGGC
>JAODLC010000038.1:12356131-12377967 GCA_026781145.1 Hippopotamyrus pictus | reverse complement strand
GGGTGTGGGGGGGGGGGGGGGGGGGGGGGGGGGGGGGGGGGGCGCTGCTTCCACAGCCACATCTACAATTACAGGGTGGAACGCATTACCACTAATTGATTTGCCCTGCCGATTCATTTTGACTTCCCATTACTGCCCTCCTCATATTGGTGAATAAATGAAGCTGTTAGTACAGGCATGCCTAAACCAATATGACATCAAGCAGCCTGGCAGGGGGGTGGGGGGGCAGGCGATGCCTGGCCCCGTCCGTGCAAAGCCCACCAGCACCTGGGCTCCCGGCCTGCCGTTTCCAGGTGGGTCCCACCCCGATGAAGGCTTATGTAAAGTTGCTGGGGGGGGGGGGTGAAAACCAGCTGTGGGGATTTTTGACCACCCAAGTCATGATTAATATAGACAACAAACATGACCTGTCACCCCTCCCAAGTCACACCTGAGCGCAGAGCGGGGGGAGTGTGGTGGGGGCGGCTTGTCCATTTCCAGTGTGTCGAGGGGAAATGAATAAACATGGAAGCTAGTCTCCCACCACCCCCACTGGAAAAAGCACCCAACAAACTCTCTGGAGGTCAGAGTTGGTGAATTAAAAGTCTACAAAACTTTGGCGTGTTTCCAAATGGGACCTGCCTGGCCATGGAACCGGAAACGCCGAGCGGAGTGTTACTCTGTACGACTCACTCCAGTTGGGAGCGCAAACAGAGCTGGAGTTCAGATGCAGTGCCTGTGATCACAAGGCCGCCGGTTCACGTCTTGTATAGGCAGCAAAGTGATTTCATCGTTGGGTCCTTGAGCAAGGCTTTTAATCCACACCAATTGCTCCAGAGACTGGCTTACCCTGATTTCTCAATTGTATGTTGCTTTGGATACATTTACTTTATTTAGGCATTTGGACAAGTACGGATCTTGAAGAGTCGACTAGGTGTAAATGCAGCTAGGCTGAGGCTTCCAATGAATTCCCAGCTGCATGAGTAAGTGGTATGGGAGAAGGGGCTGCATGACAACTTCAAACAAAGCAAGAACCTAATAACACAATTATTCAAATTAAGAGAGAAAATGAAAGACCAATAGCATTCCAAGAACATGGAGTGGTGTAGGCTAATAGAGGTGTTCCTGAAACAGGTGTGTTCTTAAAGATGGAGAGGGAAACTGATGACCAAATGTGGTCAGACAGCGGACAACACTGATACAGTAGATGAGATGATAGAGCAATGGGATGACAGAACAGGTACTTCATTGGGGTTGTGAAGGGAGGGGAATGAATAATAACAGCCGGTTTGGCTTCAGTTTGGGATAAAACACGGAAATTCTAACAAGTTTGAGGAGGTACTATAAGCTTAGGCCCCGTGAGGGCAGGGGGACGAACAGATGGTTCATTTTCACATGACAAGTTGGCTTCAGGTGAAGGAATGGGATGGTCAGCTGACTTTGACGTGCAAACTCCATCCCCCCCGAGCGATGTCTTACATACGCCTACAGAGCAGCTGGAGCCCAAAAGGCACAGACAGGCAGACGAATGGGAGTCGGCGGAGCCGCGGCTCCTCGCCGGAGGGAGCGTTTGGCGCTCTCTGCTCCCATGCACTAGATGGGAGTCGGCGGAGCCGCAGCCCCTTGACGGAGGGAGCGTTTGGCGCTCTCTGCTCCCATGTATTAGCCGTGAGTCGTGCCGGTGTTTGTGCGGGGAGGCTGGGCGAGCTCCAATCAGTGCTGATGAAGGTTTACGCCACATGCTGCGATATGCTGATTGCCCACTATTCAACCATAATCACAACCTCCCCCCAATACGCTAATCAGGCCTGGAACAGTGCCCCCCTCCCCAAACGTGATGACATTTAAGACACAAGACAATCACAGAATGTCAAACAGAAGGGGCTGGGAGTGGATGGCCCCAAAGTAGTTGGTCTGTGATGCCTAAGATTGGATTTCTAGGTGGAGGATGAGGGCGATGGTACTCGAGAGGTTTGTGGCAAGCCTCGGTGGAGGAGAGCATCTCTCCATCTCTGGGGAGGGCTGCCACGCCGCCAGGTCCACAGATGCGAACAAGTGTCGCCTTCACCTGCCGNNNAATCAGCATCTTCTTATACAGGGAATGTGAAGGAGTATGTGTGAGTGTGTATGAACATATATATATATATATATATAGCCTCCTGAGACCCCCCCCCCAACATCCTTTTCAACATCTGCTCCTGCTCTAATTGAAAAACGGAGATGCGTGAAGCAGATTGTCGTTGGCGGGGGCCACCGCCTGCTGAGCTGTCTGCAAGCCTGTCCGCTGGATGCTACCTGCAGCTAAGTTGAACTGCATCCAAACCCATCACCACCTCCTACTTGCTGAGCTTTACACACTGCATACGGTTGCAACCTCAGATCATCCCTAGTTACAGTACAGTTGCTCCTCAGCCTTCAAGTTCATCCCATGCTTTCCGCCCTTTGTCCCAAATCCTGCTTCCCCCATGTCATCTGTTCGTTTCCATCCTGTGTCACTTCCATGTTTCTTCCGTGTATCACAGACCCTGTTCCAGCCCTGTATCCCAAATCCTGTTTCATCCATGTCATCAGTCCCTGTTTATGTCCTGTGTCCCAGACCCTGTTTCTGACCGGTATCCCAGACCCTGTTCCCACCCTGTGTCCAGACCCTGTTTCTGCCTTGTATCACAGACCCTGTTTCTGCCCTGTGTCCCAGACCCTGTTTCTGCTTTGTATCATAGACACTGTTTCTGCCCTGACTTCCAGACCCTGTTTCTGCTTTGTATCATAGACACTGTTTCCACCGTGTCTGAGAATATGACTGATGCACAGGATACTAAGTCTTATAAGGAATGCAATTTTTCTCCCAAGGAAAAACTAAGGTTGTATCCTTGGGGAAACCAGTGGTAAACAAAGGCTGGACGACACACTGTTAGCATACATATCTGCAGTTATGTCCTTATCTCAGTTCAACGCCTGCTTTGAAATGCAAAGAAGCCGGGAGAATTATGGACCCCACAAACTGTTTGCTTTTCATTTGTCCTTTTTCGTTTGAGATTACGATAGGAGCATCCCTTGGGTCTTCTTCCATCTGCTACATCCCCATCCTCTTCTCCATTTGGGTGTCTGTGGGAAGCCACAGTTCCCATGTTCATAAAATGCCATTTGTGGCATGCCTGTGTGTGTAGATATGCTGCGATTTTAGCAAATACTGGAGGAAGCGTTTGTCGTTTTCTGTGTCAGCTAGACATCAGACGTTCCGGTAGATAACCTGCAACATGGCTAGGCTCAAAAATTTTCCATGTGGTTTTGCCATAAACAGACACGACGATTGAAGATTGAAGCTATTTCTCATTTGCTCTTTGCATAAGGCATATTACTTTAGCTGTTCACATATAATGTGCCTTGGTCAGTTTAAAGTTTATGATGTACAATAGATCCACTCAGCGACCTTAAGAAAAAACTGTGATCATTAATAGCCACACACCTCCAGGGTTGTGGGTTCGACTCCCACTCCTGCCTCTGTGTGTGGAATTTACATTTTCCTCCTGTGTCGGTTTCCTTCTCCAGTACAAAGACACAGGTGGACTGGTCTCTCTAAATTGCCCATAGAGCATCTCTGTCTAGCAATGGCATCCCATCCTGGATTTTCCTGTCTTGTGTCTTGTACTTCCCAGAACAGGCACCAGGGTCACTGTTACCCTGTACTAAGATATTGGTCATGAAAAATGGATGGACCCCCAGCAGTTAGCCATTTTTCATCCTTATGCGTACATATTCTTCAGACACGTGAAGCAAATTTAAAATAAACCACCTACTAAGAATTTTAAAGCGACTTCCAGTCTGGTAAACAGCTCCGGGTTGAGTTTTAGGTCAATCGCACAATTAGACAAGTCAGTGAATTGGAGCAGCGTCGGATAAGCAGCGTGATGAGGCGGCAAATTGACCTGCCCCCTAGTGGCTGGGCGATTAGCACACCCATAGCTATAACGGGGGATTGGCAGACAGTGCCATGGGAGGACCTCATCATGAGGAAGGATGGTAACTCACCAGATCTCATTCTTCATGATGAAGAGATACATAAGTCAGGAATAATAAGTATATGAATGTGAACCTGTGTTTGGAACATTCTAGATGTTCTGTCATCGGAGCGTTGGAGTCGTACAGTTGGAGTGTGGAAATGGAACTGGGCCAAGTTCACTCTTTCGGCTGCCCCTTGGTAAAGCTGCTGTAAGACATGCTTATTTTATTTACTACTTTATGTGCTAAGAGGCCTGTTGATTTAAGCCAGGAGAAACTGGTCCAGCATCAACACGGATCCATCAGACTCCCCCCTTCTCTCTCTTCTCTTAATGGTACACCCACATATGGGTCCTTCTGCAAGCTCCATCTTTGGAAAGTCTGGACCTGAACAAAATGTCACCTAGCCCCCCACCCAGTTTCAGGTATAATTTCACGAATTCAAGGACTTTGTCAATAGCTGGGCCCCCTGAATCTACCAGGATTTCCGTGCCCCTCTGACAGCCCCGGTCATGGAGTAGAAAACACCGGAATGCGGGAAAATACTTCTCTCATTTTCTCAGCACTGAATGGCCGCCCTTTGGTCTTTTTAGCTTTTATTTCTGCTCCTGGTACATGGAGAATCAGACATAGCTTTGAAGCCTGTTCAGAAACGAATTACACGAGTCTGGCTTTATTTTATTTTTTTTCCTGGAATTTTCCCCCCTGCTGTTTGTATATTTATATGCAAAGGATTTTTTTTTTCTTGAATGTTTGCTTTTTTGGTAAGTGGCAGAGGATTAAACACGTTCTATCAAGAGGGAATTAGACCAAACATCTGTGGAATAATTGACAGGGGAATGAGCTGCGAGGCATCGCGACGTGACGAGCACACCGCCGCTGGGTCAGCTGGGCGAAAACGGCTCGCCACAGAGCGTTTGATGGCTGCGTCGGCCTCGTGGGCCCGATGCCAATTTAGACAAGCGCGCCTGTCCCCAACCCTCTTTGTGTGGCAATCCCGACTTCGAGGACCAAAATAACCGGCCAAGAATTTTGCCAGATCTATTTCACCACACAGTTATACAAGCCCAGGGCTGAAAAGAGATGGGAGAACCACACATGTGTACAAAGAAAATAAGATATTTTTGTTTTTACTTTATACAAAACAATGCGTTCATTATCCATTTTATAAGTAGGGTCGTATATTCAAGCATCCAAAACCTGTTTTTGCTAGAATGACTCTCTTGCTGTAATGTCACATCGAGAAACATGAAATAAATTGTAATAAATGAAAAAATGACTTACCAGAGGTTTATGGTGAGAATAAAGTCAGTCTTTAAGTGGTCTGGAAACAGGAGGCATCTAGGATCGCAGAAGTAAATGAACATTGACGCGATAGCTGGAGATTCGAGTATTCAGCCACGTCCACTTTACCAAGTGCCTTATGGTAAAACAGGAAAGCATGTCCACGCATCAGGACATCAGCTGTCCTTCAGAGGATCTCATATATTTTTTCAATTTTGCAAATCTGGCTGATACCTTCATTCAGGATCAGTGGGTAAATACACACAGCTTGCTGCTGGAAGGTGTTTATTGCAAGATTCTACAAGACAGAACCAGGATGTTCATACCAGAGGCACAGCGACAGGACCGAAAAGGCAGGCAAATGCTTGGGACCCCCACGCAGGGAGGGGGCCACCTAGGGCAGATGACTACATAGTATTTTGCAACAACAAATCTGCTTTATTTGTGTATTCTGTTTTCAACAAAAATGAAAATAATGAACTTGTGTTTATTATAATCTTTTTGTTAATATTATTAATTTAGACTTCACCCTAAAATAATGGTCACTAATTTTACCATGTCTGGGGAGGGTGAGTTGGAGGGCCCTGTGTTTTTTCCTTTTTTATTTTTGCCTGGAGCCCCCAGAGTTCTTAGATATCCCACTGTTTCCAACCGATATTTTTAAGAGAGTCTGAACACAGTTGATTAAATTTTAAGAAATTTTATAATGTGCAGCATTTTATAATGTGAAAATGCGCAGGTGTCGAGAAATCCGTGGGTTGTTTTGTTTTGCGTGGCGCTGGAAAATATAACACGCAATTCTCTATTTAACCACAAGAGGGCAGTAATATTTCACTTTTTGTACTAGCCTTAGCATCTAATCCGTCTCTGGTAACAAACGGTTGCCTGTCATCATGCGTAACCGAACAAAGTTAAAAAGCACTGCTGAAAGTGCATCGTATGGAAGACTCCTTTGGCTTTTCGTTTGGCTCAGTCCTGCTCTTCTTGCTCTGGCAGCCGGTGTGCTGGGAGCCGTGGGCAGATGTGTGGCACAGACGGTTGCCGACATCCAGCAGGAGCCCATTCACGGAGAAATAAAATGTTGGCGAGAGCAGGTCGGAGCACGAAAGATCTGCGAACGACGGAGACTCTCGCGTTGCCAAAACATGGAAACCAGGAAGCTTTTAATGCCGGTATGATTCAAAAGCCAATCTTTGCATTTAGTTTAAAGGAACAAGAAACAAAAATATGATCGTTTGGTCACAGAACAAAGATGCCTGTCGTGATAGAAAATGAAATTGAGATACCTGAATAAAATATTTAGTAACTGTATTAAAAAAATACAAACTTCTTGGAACTCATATTGTTAGATCTGCTTTTTACTGTTCCAGACATGGTTCTTTCTCAGATGACAACCTGTCCCTAATGTTCTGTGGCTCTGTATCATGCTTGAGGTAAACCTGTCTATCCTCTATAAGTCATTATCTAATACAGGATGCTAAGGGTAATTTACAAATGCTTCCCTTCCTAACTGTATTCCTGACAGTAACAGTACCTGTAGCAAACCTCTGGAAACACCACCAGAATCTGCAGACTCTGCATGCACAATCAGTGGCAGTATTTTAACATTCAACTCCAGTGATGTGCAGCTGCACTGTTGTCTATGGCGCAGACCATTCTGTCGGTGCTTAGCTGTCTAGGTTCATCGCTCTCAGAATAGACATATGCATATTTCTCTGTCTTCAGTTTCACACAACAAGCTATACAATCCCTGGAAATTAATTTCAAAGTCCGATGTTACAAACCTTTCTAATTCATCTAAGAGAAAACAAAAGTACGCTTCTGTTCACAACGACCCGCATCGATGCGTACTCAGCAAATTACCAACAGGTACTCTGAGGAAGTCATGGCAAATCAGTGCCACTAGGGGGCAGTATAACACTGTAAACCGGATTCTGTAGCCTGCATGACCCACAGTGTTTGCCTTGATGTTGGAACGGTTTGAATAATTCTAGTTGAAATGTACATGCACCTTAGTCTCTGTCTACTGATTAGCTGTGTAGCAGTTCTTAAACTGTAAAGAAAATGCACAGACTACTCTTGGGGGTTACCAGAACGTCAAAGTTATGAGAACTCCAACATTATACACGCAGACTTTTACACGTTAAATACCCGTGCATGTCTAAGATATATCTTAAACTTTGTTGTGGGAACATGTAGTTCACAGGGTTGCCAACTTTGGTTTTCAAATTTGATTTTCAATTTTAAAGTCCGCAAGCACATGCATACGTATTTACAAGTATACATGAACGTTGTATTACCGTGTAAACAGTCTGTAGGGTTTGCAAACTAACACAACGGCTGAGATGTAGCTAATTTTAGGTTTTCAATGGAAAAATATAATTTTGGAGTAAGTTTCTGGGTTCGGTCTCGGGTCCTCTCCGTGTGGAGTTGGTCGTTTGTTGTGGCAGGCAGTGAAAAGCTGGTGATGACCATGACCTGCCTTCTGAAGCACAGAAACGGCGTAACATGACCGCTTCAAACTGAGTCATGCTGGCGACCAGGGTTGTCTTTCCTCTGAGTAGAGTTGTCGAAATACTAACATATCGGCGTTGTTTTAAAACATTCTAGCTTTAAGGAGACCCTTGTTTGTTTTAGATGGCACTGACTGAGAAGATAAGCAAATTTTGCGGTGGTTAAGGACTCTGCATATGTAAGGTGTAAACCGCCCTCGGTGAACCTTCGGGTAGAGCTACACATGGAGTTACGCTGTCACAAAATTGCCCATAATTGTGCGTGTATGTATATGTGCCATGGACTGGAATCACGTCCAGGATGCCCACCCCCCCTCCGAGACCCTGACCGGGATAATCGTTAGAAAATGCTTTGGGTAAAAGTTAAACTTAAACTGTTTAAAGCATAAAACAAATTTAATATAATACAATTAAGTTATTTTTTTGCAGACAGGCAGATAAATTTAAAAATGCGTAAGGTATTATTATTATTATTATTATTATTATTCTCCAGATACTACATGCTTTCAGTTACAGTTTCCTTCTGGTTTTAAGTCGGCGAGAGCGGGCTGCTCCGCTTCACATGTTTCCTTTAAGTCAGCCGACACCCCCGCCAGACTCCGGCCGCCGTCGGAGGTCGCCGAGCCGCCGAAGCCCGGTCCCCCGGCGCACGGAACCCGACGCCAGATGACGAGAAGTGGGTCGCGCGTCATCGCTGCGGACCCCTCGGTTTGCGAGGCGTGGGGACGCGCACGGAAAGCCCGTTGAATGATCGCCCGAGCGCCGGTCTCCGCGCCGCCGTTTTGCATTGACGTGGGTATGCCATGCACATCTCCCGCTGCCCTTTTAACGCATAGCGCCTTTTTGCAAGGCATTATGTTACCTGAGGCTGTTTTTTTCGGCTATTGATGTCGGTCCGTATTCCGTATATGGAGAATGGATCTTTCACAGTGTTATTTATAGGTACGTTCAGCGCGGGGGTTAAAACGACGTGTGGAGGAATACCGTCCTAAAAAAACCCATCTCGTTCAACGATGGCATGCTTATTTGAATGCGATGGTATGCTTTTCTGGCATGCTATTTTACTACATCGCATTTGTCAGTGAATTGTGAGGATCGTTCCACAGGATTATCTCGGTTAATTGCTATTTCCTTATTAAGATGTAGTAGTAAATTCACGTGCGATAAATTATTCGCTGTCGAATTACACCGGTAGCGTACCAATTTCTAAATGCGAGCTTTATTTTTACGTTTTCTTGATCCTCCGCAAGGCTGAAATCAGCTCTTAGTTGTGTCTCAGTAATTTCGTGTAGACTTTGGGTGTCAGTTTTGACCCACATTCGAAATGAATTCCATCATGGCTGGCGCCATTTCGGTCTAATTATCACAAGTGACCGCCAGTCTAAAGTTTATTATTATTATTATTATTATTATTATTATTATTACTACTATTATTATTGTTATTATTATTATTGTTTTGTTCTTTTATTGTTTATTACACCTTTTGCAATGTTATAATAATAGTAATAATAATAACAATTATAATTCATTTAATTTATTTTCAATTACTTTAATTTTGTTAGTAGACTGGAGTAGTTTTGGTAGAGAAACCACTCACAGCCTGACATGTCCAGTGTATTTCCCAGGTAATGTCTCTGTCCTCTTTGTTAATAAAAGGTAAGTAGATTACAGCACTAGCTTCATGGCTTCTCTTTGATGTTAAGGGGAGTGAAGGTAGTTTAATTATGGTTTTTGTCAGTGGACCTTATCTGGACTGTGCTGTTTGCCTCAGTTTTCTATTGTTTTGGACAAAACCATGAAAACTACAGTATGATGTGAATGTAAATCAACTTTGTGTTTACCAATACTGCCACAAGAATAGTGAGGAAATGCCAGTATACCAGTATGGGGGCATGGAATTGTCTATATAATATTATCTACTCATCTATAATGAGTAAAATGTAAGATGTTGATGCTACGTGGTATTCTGTAGTGAGAGATTGTTGATGGAAGTTTCTGATCGCTGTGCCGGGATCGAGAACAAGAGTGCAAGACATTTTTTTGAATGTCACAAACACAACAGAGCTTCAACTGAGTCACAGCGAGGACGATTCTGCCGGCTTCAATCTGCAGAAACACGGCGGTCCAGACTGAGTGTGAGCTTTTCAAACAGGAGCCCCTCCATCTTACTTACAAACATTAAAGGCAGGCAGTACAACCGCAGCTGGACGAGGCGTGAGCCAGGTTCATGTGACGTGTGTGAAAGCCATGTTAGAGCGGCAGTGTCAGCAGAACACACGCGCGTGTGTGTGTGTGTGTGTGCTTTTGACCAGGAAAAAAATCTCTACGATGTAAACGCAGACGTGTTGTAATCTGTATAGTAAAAATAAGAGTTATGTTTTCGTTTGTGCCCAGGGGTGTCATTAGAGATTTTGGGCTCCAAGAAATCATATCATACTGGTTTCTCAATCCAGACCCTGGTTGTGCCACTATGCATTTTGTCTGATTCTCCTGATTGGTGCATGAAATAGTTTTGCCAATGATCTTGTGGACATCCTGCTAAAAGATGTCTGTCCTCTGTGGCTCGCTGGACATGTTTGCATATTAGCTTTCATGTCATTATAGCACCAAATTACTATGCATGTCGTCTTTGTTCTGTTTGTCCACTTGTGCTTTGATTCTGGCCCCGATCGCGCGGTTTCATTTTTTTACCACACAGACTCACGCCCTGGCTGGGTTTCCCTGTGTAAATGTAGCTTCAGTGCACATTTAGATCTCCTTCCAGGACTGAACTCGCGCGTCAGCGTTTTGGCGGGGGATAATACCTCTCCCAGACAACACGATGTCGGCTACATTCTCTGAGCTGGCCATCTTCTGGTTGCCATGGAAGTGATGACCCGGTTGCCTTGGCAGCAAATAAAAAAGATCGTACAACAATTTCTCATTGCAAGGTCATCGCAAAATTTACAACGGCTTATTTATATATTTATTGCGGTATTTTAATTCCCGTAGCTTTTTATGCCATCCGTATGCGTGGCTCAGAGGAATATTCCCTGGCGTGGAATTCAGAACTACTGCCATTTTGAAGAATTTTTTATCTCGCTCGCTACGGGCGTCTGACAGATGGAGGCGTTCGACCGCATTGTTATTTTGCAAATAAAGCACGCCACATTCTCCATAAATGAAGGTGCCAGGCTTACTTCAAGTCAGAATAATGAGTTCTTGATAACATTCCAGGGTCCTTACGCATTCTTCTTGCAGAAGGGAGGCATTAATTATAACACAGGCCTTAATGATTTTTTGTTTAATCAATTAACCACGAACATCTGCACCCTGTACCGTTCGTCCGCTATATTCGCTTAAGGGACAGGCTTCCCTCGTCGATTTCCCGCTGTGTGTTTTTGTGTACTTTAGCATGACGGGCGTGTTTTGTATCACTTCAGGTCCTGCCGTGTCCTCCCAGTATTCCTCCTGGGTGAAATCGCAACTAGAGAACCAGGTGACAGAGGAAGGATGGTCTCCCCGCTCAGCCACCCCTGCCGTCATCATTCAAACCCACGGCTATGTGAGTGGATGGGAGAGGAGAGAGCGAGCACAGCCACCACGCCCATGTCCCAGCACAGTGTCGGCAGCGCCATGAGGAGGGTCGGGTCCTAGAGTCGGCCATCTGTGAGACGGTGTTCGCGGCCTGCCTCTGAGAAGCCACTGGTCCCTCGGCATGCTGCCGCGACAGATAACCATGGCAACGGCTGTTTTCCGTCTGCCGGCTTGACTGGAGAATTGAGTACTTAAATCTGGTGCTGCCAAATGCTGATGCTGGCGCAGAGGAACGAAGAATCCTTTTCCTTCTCAAATCAGCACATGGCACTTTAACACAGTGGCCCTAGAGCCTAGTATTTCTATACAGATACTGAAATGGTTCCAGACTTTCTGAGGGGCAAAACAAGATCCAGAATTGCTAAGCTAATCGGGCCAATACCACTAGTAATCATGGAATCTTTTGACACATATGACCACTACCTGAACGACCCATTCCCGGAATTTGTCCAGTCATGCATGTTCGAGTGGACTAAGGACCAGAATTAGGCTTCCACTGACCCTCCTGTGATTTATGACAGAGAACCTGCAGAAAATACCCCCCACCCAAATTGAGTACGTTGTGATGCATCTCGGCTACGCTGCAGCGCTAAGACATCCGTCCGGTCTGCTCTCAGGATTCGAGGCACATCCTCTGCTCCCTTTGAGTCCAGAACAGATCACGTTTCTGGCTTCTTTTGAACCCAACAGCTTGATGGAATGAGGACGGATAGACTCTGAGGGAATACCTGCTGTCCAACCAGAACGGAAGGCTTTTCAAAAAGTTTGAGGTGTCCTTAGGAGACTTATACGGAGGATTATTGCGTGGTCAGAGAGAGACAAGAATTCTTAACGGAATCTCACTGCACATTTATTGCATACAGGACATCACATACAAACTGCATTTAAAGGGGTGTTTAAATACATCTAGGCATCAACAAACATTCAGAATTTCATTAGAGAAGTACACGGCTGTTTCGTAAGCACAATCCTTGCTTTGGATGTCTGCCATGGCTGCCTGCAATAGCAGCTCGTTGGACTTGTGTGTCCTGCAGGACCCCAGCATGACGGAGATACTGCCTGAGAAGTACGCGCTCATCATGCCCATCACGCTCAGGGTGGTGCTGGCCGCTGTCATGATCTGCATGATTGGCATCGGCTTCATGGGCAACGCCATCGTGTGCCTCATTGTCTACCAGAAGCCAGCCATGCGCTCCGCCATCAACCTGCTCCTAGCCACGCTGGCCTTCTCCGACATCATGCTTTCGCTCCTCTGTATGCCCTTCACGGCAGTCACTGTCATCTCTGCTGACTGGCACTTTGGCGGCGAGTTCTGCCGTGTGTCCGTCATGCTCTACTGGTTCTTCGTCCTGGAAGGTGTCTCTATCCTCCTCATCATCAGTGTGGACCGCTTCCTCATCATTGTCCAGCGGCAGGACAAGCTGACGCCACACCGCGCCAAGATGATGATCGGCGCTTCCTGGATGCTGTCCTTCTTCGTGTCCCTGCCCACCGTGGTAGGCTGGACCGTGGTGGAGGTGCCAACCCGGCCCCTGCAGTGCGTCCTGGGCTACAGCGAGTCCTTGGCAGACCGTGGCTACATGGTGCTGCTGGCGGTCGCCGTATTCTTCGTGCCGTTCGGCGTCATGCTCTACTCCTATCTCTGCATCCTCAACACGGTACGCCGCAACGCCCTGCGCATCCACAACCACGCTGAAAGCCTCTGCCTCAACCAGGTCAGCAAGCTGGGCCTGACTGGTCTCCAGAGGCCACCACAGGTCAACGTGGACGTAAGCTTCAAGACACGGGCATTCACCACCATTCTCATCCTCTTCATTGGATTCTCAGTGTGTTGGATGCCACACACCGTGGTCAGTCTTTTGGCGGTTTTCAGCAGCAGCTTCTACTTCAGCCCCACGTTCTACCCCATCAGTGTGGGGGCACTGTGGCTCAGCTACCTGAAGACCGTCTTTAACCCCATCATCTACTGCTGGAGAATCAGGAAGTTTAGGGAAGCTTGCCTGGAGTTTATGCCCAAGACCTGCAGGATCTTCCCCAAGATTCCGGGACGCAGTCGACGGAGGATCCGCCCCAGCAACCTCTACATGTGCGGTGAAACCCAATCAGCCGTGTAAGGAATTGTCTTTGTACCCTTCTCCACCCTCTACACACCCTCTCAGCCCCACCGAGGTCTGGCGCCTAATCTCAGAAACACACACCTTCCCCCTGTGGAGTCGTAGAGTATCGTGAACGTCCTTGACAATGGATATGTTTTTGATGTACCAAAAAAGAGCGAACTGTGTTTATATGCCACTTCTTGTCTATAGATAACCTTTTCGTACCCATTAGTGCACACTGTAGGCAAATGGTTGTGTGTCTATCCAACCCTTTGATAGCTTGAAAAGTCTTTGGTGTCTGTAACTGTATGAACCTCGTCCAGAGTTTCCTGATGCTCATCCCCATTATTTCCTCTACACAGTGGGCCAACCTTACGTAAGTGCTGTTACTATTAGGGTGAGAATACACGGGGAACTTTTTAAGCAATGTTGCTTGGGCACTTCCTCATTGATATTAAGCAACAAATTTCTATTTGAAGAACTTATTTGGGATCATCCAGATCCAGGTAAATTGCCCTTTGCCTCACTTAGTTGGCAATTGCCCGGCAACATTGCTCAAAAAGTTGCCCTGTGCATCATCACCTTTACTGTCTTTATGGCACATTTGGTTCTCTCACTTCACGTAAATGTGACCCCACAAGAAGTGAACCTTTCAGAGTTGGTGCGTCTTGTAATACAAATGTTGTACTTTACTGTTACCAGCTGTGACCCCGTGAGTGATAAAATGACTCATTCATAAATTGGATAAGTCTCTTCTGGAATATCAAATTAAAAGAAAAGGGAAAAAATAAATCTGTTGTATACGTTCAGTAAACTGTCTCTGTTTCACTAATTTTAATCGTAAATCTTCCGAATCATTACTGGCTAATAAAAATTTTAAGGTTGTTATATGAGTGAGGAACCAGTGACTGCATGATCACTTTACAGCTTTGAAATGAATGAGGATTTCACACATTTTTGTAAATGAAGTAAACCTCTGATGGTCAGTAATCACCCAGGTAAAGGGAACCTATTAAACAAGAAAAAACAACAAAGGGGCTTTTACCAAAAACAAAGAGCATGCATTATAATTTAGTCATTTATTAAAATGGACATTTTATACATTCCACCTACATTGGCATGAATTTACAAAGCAACACGATATAAATATATACACAGGTTTCTATATATTTATAAAGTACTACAGCCGATAGAAAAAAAAAAAGCCACAGGGCAGGATGGGACACGAAGGAAGAAACGTTAAAACAACGTTATTTGTTCATTGGTTAAAGGTAAGGGCGGGGAAGCATGAACGCATCGTCCCACGGGACACCTGCGGATGAACACCACCTGGAGAGGGCAACACTGGCTGAACTGGGCAATGACTGCAGGAACTACTCCTTGGACAAAGACACAGCAGTTAGCTTAGCTTCGCAAGATCAGCTGTACGGCGATCTGATAGAATTGACTTACGACTAAAGATAAAACAAAAATTGTCAAGTATTTTCTGCCCATTATGTCAGTACAGGTGGGAAATTTCTAAAAACAAACTGATATGCCCAACAGTCAAGAGGAGATTCTCTAAAGCAGTGTTTCCCAATCTGGTCCTCTGCAACCCACAGTCAGTCCATGTTTTTGCTCGGTGCCAGACAGTCCACATTTTTGCTCCCTCCCAAAAATGTGGACTGTCTGCGGGTCCCCAAAGACCAAATTTGGAAATACTGCTCTAACGTAACAGAGGATTACCGTAAACCATTTGAAGTTAGTCATCGAGGCTCCATTTCCCAACAAATGCCGTCTATGACATGAACAAAAGAAAGCTATCCACAAGAGATGGAGAGGAAACATTCCGATCACTAAAACGATGGACGAAGCTCTCGGCGTCATCCTCAGCAAGAGAGAGGCTCACAGATTTCAGAGCCCCCCCATAAAGCCCCCACCCCCCACACACTAATTTCCATGCTTTGCGTTCCCAAATTTCAAGCATGATGCAGATTCTGTTGCTTTCACATGGCAATTATCTGAATGCCCCATTCAACAGAACAGGGTCAAAACCAGAGACACATCAAAGGTCAAAATGTGCACCTGTGTTTCATACAGAAGTAGACAGAAATAGTGTGTGTGTTGCTACTGCACTGAGAGTTACGTATCTTCCGTCTCTGATCGGCATGTAACCACCCAAAATCACCGTGGGCCTGGTCCCCCCCCATCTGAACAGCATAACTTGTCTCTTCTGGAATCTGCCGTTTAGACTCAAAAACACCACAAAGTTCTTTCACTCAGACATCAATCCCGCTGCCGTTTGACAGCCTACCCAATTCCACAGGGATTGAATCATGATGGAGTTTCGCACTCGCATAGGAAACAGGAAGTCGGGAGGAGTCTCTGATTGGAAAAGGGCATAACCAATAACCACGAAGCAAACCAAAACAAAAGGGGGGGGGGGGGGGGGGGCCTTTCTCTCTAACATGCCAGCCTGTCAGTTTTGTGCTTGACGCAGATCTCATACAATCCGCAGATATGCCTCTTCCCCAGATCAGGCACGATTCAGTACATCAGCAAATGATGTTGGACTAAGATACAGGATGCTGTTTTCACATTGCACAAAAACGATCACCCCGTCACACGGCCCAGTGGTTCATTCCGCACCCCTGCAGGGCGTCACGTGAGAGAAACCTGCTGTGAAACATGCAAGTTGCTCTCTATGCACCTGTAAACTGACCAGGGAGCAGGGAGATACAGCAGCTCTGGGCTTTAAGGAGTCCTGTTACTTTAAATTTTTGCCTAGCAGGACCGTAAACATATTACAACAGGACTGATGGGAACGTTATAGTGCTTATATCGACCATCCAATCCCGAAAGATCACAGAAAAGGTCACAGTAACTGTACATACCATAATAACTGTAATAGCTTGGAACCACCCAATCATGACTAAACCTGAGACAAGGTCTAGCATACATGGTTAAACCGGACACTTGCATTAGAAAAGTGCAAAAAAGTAAGTTCACCTTTTACAATCCTTTTTTTCTTTGCAGACTGAGCAAATATAGAAGAAAATAACGTAAGCACTTACCCTGTTGAATGGCAAACTAAACAAAAGAGACAGATGAGGAGAGGCAGTACAAACTGTTCCGTGCACGAGCGACGGACCTGCACTCAAGCAGATAGAGCGCGGCGCTGGAAAAAGAGGCGGTGAGAATGACAGAGACAAGGGCTTCTGGACAGTGGGACGCTTAAAGTGGACCAGCACCGTACGCGAGAGAGCATGGCGACGGCCTGGGAGCGGGCAGTAACTCCAGAGCGGGTCCCGATGCAGGTGCAGCCCTTGCTGGTACGGGAACGTTTTGGATCAAGGTCATAGTTTTGTGCAGTGGTTCTTTTATTTAAAAGTGCTGATGAGCCGTCAGTGAGCGCCGCTTCTGTGCACAGGCAGAGGACGGGAATAAATTCACGCGCACGTGTGCCGCTTCTGGCTGAAGGCTTCCATTGGCACCCAGGTCCCGGGGCGACTCCCAGAGCCGGTCCTGTCGAGTCACCTCCCCCCCCCCCAGCCTGGCTGTGCTTTTAGCCCCGCATTGGACTTTGACAAGAACCAAAGAGTGGCTTGTCTCTACCTATTTTCTTGGCGGGGCCTTTACAGGAGGGTGGGGTCATCAGAGGGAGGGGCGGGGAATGGGCGGCTCATGTGTGGCTGCTGGGATTGGCGCAGTGTCTCTTGCTGGGTGAGTCTCTGGCCCTCTGGGCAGCACAGTGCGTGTGCACGGCCACACCCCCCGGAAGGCAGACGCAGTCGGGCTCGCTGAAGGTGTTGTGACACAAATGGCAGCCTTTCTTCTCTGACACAAAGATGGGGCCACCCTGGTATTTCAGCTGGGAAGCAAACAACATGTAACAGGCTTATTAAGCAGCAGACCGGCTTAAATACCTGACATCCATCCATCCATCCATCATTATTGCATATCTAGGGCAGGATAAGCATAGAGGCTATTGCAGGGAGCACAGGCACAGGCCAAGACACCTTAGATGGAATGCCAATCCATTGCAAAGACAGACAGACAGACAGATACACACGCACAGTGCTCACAAAAGCAATCCATTACAGACAGGTAGAAAGCTCAGGTCCAAAACGAACGAATCCAGAACAAGGTTTTGCTTCAACCAACCAGGTTGAAACAAAAACTTCTGGGCTCAGATGCCAATTCACATGCTTGAACTATAGAAATAAGCCCATGTGACACAGGAAGAAAGTGGGGAAAAAAATGCACACATTCAGAGTGGATGCAGATTCCAAACCCAGACCCCAGAGGGCCAGATGCACTCACCCTGTCGCGGTGGAGGAGCAGGTTCTCGGAGCACGCCAGCCCCAGCGCCAGCTGCGCAGTACGGCGGCCATGCATGCTCTCCCTCAGCGCCCCGCTCAGGAATGGCCGCAGCAGCTGCAGGGACCAGCCCGCGGGGAGCACCCGCAGCACGGCCACTGCGTCGAAGGCCTCTGCGTGCCGGTTCAGCAGATCCACCGCCAGCACCGCCTGGACGTCGCCCGCCGAGCCCGGCTCCAGGTACAGCCCCAGCAGCAGGTGGAAGAGGCGCTGGCGGTAGGCGGAGCCGCGTGAGGCCGACGCCCACACGCAGTACCCCTCCGCGGCGGACGCGTCCTTCAGCCGGCGCACCAGGATGTGCAGCGCCTTTTCGTGCTCCTCCAGCTTGCCGTGCAGCGTTGCTCTCTCCTGCAGAAGCTCTGCTTCCCCCATCTTATCTGTGGGTGGGGGGGGGGGGCAACGAACACGGTCACGTGACCACATGCCACCAGGAACCCGGTCGCATGATAAGGGAAGTCAATGTGCGGCTCCGCAGGTTAGGCCTCTAAGTGGGTTAGAGTGCGGCACTTGGGATCAGAAGGTTGTCGGTTCGAGCTTCCTCCTCCTCTGCAGAATTCTCACATGTCTCTTGGGTCCTTAAGCGAGGCCCTTAACCCCTCACCAAAAATGCTCCAGAGGTACTAGATAAATGACCCATCAGCCCTGCACTTGGACCCACTTCACTCTAAACTGTGTGTGTGTGTGTGTCGCCATGGAGAGCAGGACAGGATATGTGAAAAGCAGCATTCCAATGTGCCTGTACTACTCCTGCAAACACTAAGAGCTTCATCTCATCTCCAGGCCATGCGGGGCCTACATGCTACAGGCCAGAGCCCACTGTCAGGCACTGGAAGGGTGGCCTCACCCAGGAGACACTGAACCCGGTACAGGCTGGACTCCCTGAGCAGGAGCTGAAGTCGCCGCCGAGCTTCTGTCACCTCCTCCACTGGGGGGGGGCTCGCGGCCAGCAGGCTCAGCACTCTGTCCAGGTACAGTGTGGCCAGTTGGGTGTGGAAGCGTTCCTTCTGCGGTGGGGGTGGGGGGGGCAGGAAGAGGGGTTTACACACAACTATCAGTCTCGCATGACTAGTGGCCAATAAGCCTTAAGTCACCTTCACACACTATTACAAAGATGAATGACTTCCCCTTTTTTCTAATTCATGGGTAAATTTTAACCCTAACCGTAAAGGAACACTACTGTACTTCAAATACCCCACTGCACCTTCTCAGATCGAAAGTTCGGTTCATTGACATTGCAATGTGATCGAAATAACGAAGGCCGGGTCCGACCTCAGACAAACCCATGGGTTCAACACGACCCATGAACCCAAACTGAATCCAGGGGAGAGCTCCCATTAAAAGAACGCAACCCATCTGAGTTCGGACCTGATCTTCATCATTCAAAGTTTAACCAACGCTACAGAGATCAGAGAAATGAAAACGCCTATGAATATAGATCTCAGAAGAGCTCTTTCCTTGGTAGAAAAGCTGGCTTATACCTTCCTGGGGCTTCCACTTGGGATGACCTCATACAGCACAATCCTTTAATCTCCTTCCACGCTCACCTCCCCCGTTTCTGGTCTTCAAGGCTGGCCTACCTGCACCCTCTTCTCCAGCACCAGATGTTCTAAGTAGAGCACCAGAGCTTGGCTGTACTTCTGCAGGTACTTGATGACATCGTCTGGGTTCATCTTCCCCAGCTGCTCCTCTTCTACTGGCCTCCTGGTGAAAATCTGGACTCCGACCTGTAAGAAACATCACGGCAGAAGTTAACATACTAGAAGCAATAGAATCCCAGTATTTTAACAAGAAAAAATTGCAGGGTGTTACTGTGTGTAAGTATCACTGTAACCTCACACCTCCAGGGTTACAGGTTCGAATCCCGCCTTACCTGTGTGTGGAGTTTGCATGTTTATGCAAATTTCATGAAGTTAGGCTGACCAGTGCCTGAATTTCTCACAAAGTATGACTGTGTGTATGCATCCTGCAAAGGACTGGTAGCCCACGCAGGGTCACTGGATAAAAGCCAGATCTGCTTGTCTTGGAAGACATTCAAACAAGTGTGCACAGTCTCAGAAGGCTTTAAAACGCCGCAGTGTGGACACATAGACCATCAAAGAACACAATCAAATTCCCTTTTACATAATCCCCTTCAGCCACCAGAAGGCAGCCAATCAGCATTATCCAGGTGTATATTTTACCCAGCAACAGAGATTAATGTCAGATGTGAAGCAACAGGTTAAAAAGCGTCTTTATCTCATCTAAACAGAAAGTTGGTGACCCTTCTACCGGTCACTAGATGTGGTTAGGCTCTCTGCAGTCTATGGGACAGGTACAAAGAGAATATAATCAGCACAGATCCAGAAAGCAGAGGGTACTGACCTTCGGGCTCCTGTTCAAGGCCCAGTCAGAGTACTTCCACACCACGGCCAGGTTGGGGCAGAAGCTCAGGAAATCCACAATGTACTCGTACAGGTCAGAGCGGGTCGAGTCCTGCAGCTCCCCGTCCACAATGCGCACCCAAACCTTTGTGCGGATGTAAGGAAGAGGAACATGAGACCAGCAGAACACAGAGGGGCAGCTGGGTGACACGGACAGGAAAAGACACTATGTACAATTTACCCATCCATCCGATAAATAATTACTTTGGTAAAGAAAATCAATCAATCAATCAATCTATCCATCTATCTATCTGAGAAACAGACAAGAGACAGGCAGACACAATGATAGATTGTTATTTTCGTAAAGAATATCTACTTACCTACCCACCGACCGACCCCTTATTTTACACACACACACACACTACTAGGGCCAGCACACTTCCATCAACACACGCACACGGCGATGCCCAAAATGTAGACATATGACATACAGGTGTCTGACCTGCAATGCAGCATCGTCCTGGCCGTTGTAATGGTAGAGAAGACCCAGTGCAAAATATCTACTCAAAAAAAAAGCACAGCAAATATTCATATTAATGTTTGGTTGCATTTACAGAACTAAACTGTCTGTGCACAAAGTAAACTTGAAAGAAATCGGGTGAATAGTTTTTTTTTTCCCCAAATGAACTAAATAATTACACAAGTGATTTTTAAATGACTCTGTATTTAAAATAATTATAGAAAGGATGGGTGATCAGAGATGGCTGGCCATACTTGCAGTGCTTCTCCAGCCAGGGGGCGCTATCGGGCAGCAGGCAGGCGTTGTCGGAGGCCAGCAGGTCGAGCAGATTCTCGTGATTGGCCTCGGCGTAGAGCTTGAGCAGCGCCGTGTCCACGTCCTGCCGCCAGCCGTTGGAGCCGTCGGAGCTGCGGACCTCGCACAGGTAGCTGATGAGAAAGCTCTTACAGCACTGCACCTTGCCCTGGTCGCCCTGCGTCAGGTGGTTCAGGTCGGCGAACTCGTGCAGCGGCGGGTGGCTGCGCGTGAAGGAGGAGCCAGCGGGCAGCAGCAGGGGGTACAGCGAGATCAGCTCCCGTACATCCAGCTGGCCCCTCCTGCGGGTGGAGGAGAGCAGAGCGGGTCAGCAGGAGAACGGTGTGAGGGACCTCCGAGCATCATAAGGGCCGACCGCCACCTGAACAGCTTCTCCGCCAGGCCACTGCCCTCCTAAACAAGGAGCTACCACGATGCACACTGGCACACATTAGGGCTGCACAATATCGGAAATAATTCACATCATGATACATGCGAAAATTCGAATTGATACTGCAAGATGTATAAACCAGAAAGTGGAAATTTACCCAAAATAAATTATAGCCAAATACACTTGCCGTTATCTACCAATAAGTTGGCGGTGTTGCACCGACACAAAGCAGTGCCGACAAATCACTTACTTTTGCTCAATATCATCTCCATGGAATACAAAATATTTCCATACAGTGGAAGGTGAAAGCCTTCCAGTGACCAGTTCTTGCTCGCTTTTCTCCTCCTCACTTATTTTTGTTACATTTCCAGGGTTCGAAATAGCCAGAATCGCATCGCAGTTTGCGATGTAAAAACACCCACCTGCGAAACAATTGCCTAATTCCCGTTAAAATGATTCACAGCC
>JAODLC010000038.1:12343175-12356031 GCA_026781145.1 Hippopotamyrus pictus | reverse complement strand
CGCTCATGTAGTAGTTAGTGCTTCCGATGGTCATTTTTAAAACTTGCTAATCAAATTTCAAAACTGCTAATCAAATTACAACTTTTGAAAATTTTGATTAGCAAAACTGCTAATCAAGTTGAAGTTCTTATTTGGAACCCTGCATTTCTCACAAATGTGACATACCGTCTATGAGTGAGCCAAACAGCAAGGACAAGGATGATTAAAATTGTCTCAGAAAGCAAACAGTTATTGTCATAACTTATTGTCTTGGTTCAACTATGATAGTCCTTGTGATGTGACAACTGCATATGAATAACATATCAATACTAATATCACGCATTGTTCAGCTCTACATGGGACCATTCCATACTGAGTCACCTACAGTATTATATACTCCTACTGACTTCATAAGCTTATTTGCCCCAAAGGTGTTTGTACCCTAATTATGATTATCTACATGTTTATTATTTGCAAATATTTATTTCTACTTTACCTTCATTTACTTTGATTTGTTTTTTGTACACTTGCCTTGATATAATTTTTCTTGTACCTCAGGCCAGCACCTGAACCAAAACATGTAAGTGAAATGGTCGGAAATGCCACCTAACCCTCAAAATGCAGAGTCATCAGAAATATCTACATGGCTCTAACACTGGGACATGCTCTGATGGGACACTGATGTACTTCAAGACTTTTTATTGTCATTGTACAGTTGCCTGAACAACGAAATTAGCTGTACTGGAGGAAACACACACACTGCAGGCAGTTAGAGACATAGATGTACCCAACTGTATGTCTTTGGACTGTGGGGGGAAACCAGAGGACTCAGCGGAAACCTGCAGCACATGGGGGGAATGTACAAACTCCACATACACATCAAACCCATAGCCCTGGACTGTGCTACCCTCTAAGCCTCCACGTCACTTTCTGGTCCTGACGCATTACTACAAAGAGGTGACTCACACAGCATCAGACCCGAACGGCTCACAGTCGGAGCTCAGCCGTATCCCATTTTTCCAAGGAGTGAGTGTGAGTAAAAGGTAAAACGTCACATTCACCATGCACTTTCCACACCTTAGTCACATCACACACCTGAGAATGTTCTGCAAACTTCAGCAGGACATACAGCACTTAACTACAACATTAGCTGCAGACAAACAGGTCCAGCAACGTATTAATCATTAACGTTAAGTATGCCAAGGCAGCAAGGAGGCTCACGAGTTTGAATTTGCACCGGATGACAAGTTAACAATGATAGACGAGGTATGAAAATATTAATATGCAACACTGTATTAATGCCACATGAAATACAAAGTCTGCTTGTCTGAAACCTAAGTAAAGGCAATAGGATTTAAGTGCAATTACAGATCAGGAGCAGCAGGCTGAGCAATAAAGCATCGCGCTAATGAAGCTCTAGGACACAAATAGTAAGAAAGGAGAGACGTGCAGAACGGGAGGGGAAAAGCGCCTCATGTCCTTGACATGCAGTCATACAGGGTCGGGCACACAGAGGGCGCTGTGAGCATCAGGGGAAATCACCTATGGCAGGGCTCTCCAACTCCGGTCCTGGAGAGCTACTATCCAGTAGGTTTTCTGTCCCACTTGGCTTCTGATGAGTCACACTTGTTCCTGGTATTTACCTGAGAACAGGTGTGGCTCATCAGAAGCCGGGTATGATAGAAAACCTACTGGACGGTAACTCTCCAGGACCAGAGTTGGAGACCCCTGACCTCTGGTTTAATAAATACAGCAATGAACATACAGGACTCTCAACAAGTCCTACTGGCTAAAGCATTCATAATATACAGCAAGTGCATGAATTTTTTGTAATTTTTTAATTTTATTTTTTACCTGAAGTGCTCTTTTGCTTCCGAAAACTGGAGCTGTCCAAATAGAATGAATCCGGCCTGCTGGAGAATACGTCTGTGCATCACCTGAAGGAGAAAAGGAACAGGGTGTCTGTCAAACCGCCCTGTCCATCTTACTCACTCATGTTGTCAATTATAAACTCAGGGTGAGCCATTACTTAATGAATGAATGCAGACGTTCACACTACTCCACCTGAAACTTCTCCTTGGGGATGTTACTCCGGGCCCCCTCGGTCAGCACCAGTGCCTCCTCCACGCGGCGGCCAGCCAGCAGGTCCTGGATCTGCTTCTCCAGGGGCAGAGGAACCAGCATGTAGACTGCCTTGGTGGAAGTCAGAGCCACTTTCCCTGGGGAGCGAGAATACAGTGGCGGTGATGCCAGGAGTAGGCCAGGTACATCCTAGGCCCCGAAGCACAGAAGGCCAAACCAAACCCCTGACACTGCAATAGGGGATCTGAACCTGTGTGATTAATCAACCAAACCCCTCACACTGCGATAGGGGATCTGAACCTGTGTGATTCATCAACCAAACCCCTCACACTGCGACAAGGGATCTGAACCTGTGTGATTAATCAACCAAACCCCTCACACTGCGACAGGGGATCTGAACCTGTGTGAATAATCAACCGAACCCCTCACACTGCGATAGGGGATCTGAACCTGTGTGATTAATCAACCGAACCCCTGACACTGCGATAGGGGATCTGACCCTGTGTGATTAATCAACCAAACCCCTCACACTGTGATAGGGGATTTGAACCTGTGTGATTCATCAACATCACAGAACCTGTAACAAGCCGATAACAAGCACAGGGAATAAGTAAACCACATAGCAACTGACATCTGACTAACTCGGATATCATGGTGTATCAAGAGTAGCACAAAGCGTCTAATATAAATGAAGGTAACGCAGTCAGGACAGAGAGGGATAAGTCGTCAGATTCACTTTCATGTAATATTGCATATATTAAAAAAAACTGTGATGGAAACCCTCAGGTGAAAAATGTTTTTTCTTCACTGCAGTTTAGTACAATTCATTGTTCCCTATTTGCACAATTTACAGTCATATTAGACTCCCAAGGCTACAAACAGCACTGCGGTATTAAACAATGTTACTCAACCCAGGCCTCCAGGACCCCCAGTCAGTCAACATTTTTGCTCCATCCCAGCTCCTAACCAATTACGAACACCAAATACCTGGTACAGGTGTGTCGGGAGCTGGGATGGAGCAAAAATGTGGACCGTCTAGGGCTCCTCAAGGACTGAACTGAGAAAAAGCAGTTTAAAAGTCACATAACCTCTTTTCTGATTGGATACTACATGGTGCTGAGCAAATCAGATTTGATATCTCTGCCACCCATGACATGCCCCCAGTGGGCTCTGCCTTTCACATCATTTCTCTCAGTGCCACATCACTACACTTGGAGCATAAATGCACTCCAGGCTGATGCAAATTTCATCAACCAAAATCAGGATAAAAGCCTAATAAGAAGGATTAAACGTAATAAATAAAAGGGGTGCCACTTTACAATAAGGCTACCCATATAAAGAGTTTATGGATGGTTTATAATCTGGTTATTAATTAGTTGTAACACTTTGTAAATTATTAATAGACAATTTTAAACAAGTTATAACACAGTTTTCTTTTTACTAATGAGTTACTACCATTTACAAGTGGCAAAAGGGAGCCTCATTGTAAAGTGGTACCATAAAAGGTACTAAAAGTGATCCTGATGCAAGATGGCATCACAGATTCACATTTAAATCTGCTAAGGACCCTTGGCACAGTGGGTGGAAAGTACCCTCAAAGTCCCGGAGAATGATGCCATCCCTGAAGGAGAGCGTCTGCTTCAGCTGCTGGTCCAGCATGCTGTGGACGGTGATGAAGCCCTCGTCCAGAGCCACCACATAGGGGAAGCAGACGGCTGCGGCGACGACGCTCTCCGACCAGCTGACCGGGGCACGTTGCGAGATCCCTTCCGCGGTGGCGAACATCCCTGGGAAAAGACGTTTCATTTTCTTGTCTCCCCCTTCTCAGCACCGACTATTATGAAGCACCAAATACTGTATATGATGTTCTATGAACGACCATTGCAAGCAAAAAATAAATATATCACAAGAAAGGCATCAGATATCCCTCAGTACTTTCAGGATTCCAATACTGTGCCAACTAAAACTAATGAGAGGAATATATTCATTATTAATTAAGCAATTAAAAAACAGTAAACCTAATATCTGGTTCATTCTAGTCACGTATGGAAGCAAAACTTGCGAAGCAAAGTTGACAGCAGGAAAAACAGCACAATCTTCCCAACTCTTTCAAAATATGGTGTCCATCACTATTTCAGCATCATAATTAGATCCCCATTAGAACAGTGATCATTAACCTTATCGGAAACCAAGCAGGATGCCTGAGGACCGTGGGGACTCACCCAGGCCTCCAGGTGCTGCCAGCAGGAATTCCTCTCGCCCAATCCTCTTCACAATAGGCTTTTTCTCCTGACTGTCATAGGGGAAGAGATCTTGGGAGGCCCCCGTGCTATAGTTGAGGATGATGTACTGAGTAGAGAGGGCCAGACACAGGAAGTATCCATCCAGGCTGATGGCACAGGGCTGCTCTGGTGTGCTGACCTCCTTGGCCATCTGCACCCTGTCCTCATAAACCAGGTATATCTGAACGGTCCGCCTCTTGGCCGAAATGATGCCAATCTCAACGCAGAATGGGTCGCCATTCACCGGGTTCTCGTTGACGCAGAAGGCAAGCACCCCTTTGATGCGGGCCCCGCCCGAGGTCACTGGCTCCAGGTTGGCCATGTCCACTACCAGCATGGTGCTGTCACACAACACAATGAGCCGCTCCAGGGCCGAGACAGCCCTCAGCTCACTCACTGGCTTCTTCAGACCTAGGTGCTTGTGCAGCAGCTTCTGGCTGGAGTACGTCACCTTGCCCTTGGTGGAGGTGCTCTCCTCCAGGAGGAAGTGGTAGATGAAGCAATCGTTGGTACCCACGTACAAGTGCTTTCCACAGCATTCAATGCACTCGATATTCACCAATGTCTTGTCACCCATCAAGAGCTCCCGTCCCACTGCGGGGACCAGCTCGAAGGCCTTCACACTCATGCTGCCGCTGGCATCTGCTGCGGCCAGGCAACGGACGGAAGCAGCTCTCAGGAATAAAGGGGAAATCCAGAGCAGTTTCAGTTTTCTGAAAACAAAATGAACAACACTCTCTTGAGATTTTAGTTACTATTTTTTGACCTAAAGCAATCATTTATTCTGGTAGTCATAATACACCAAGTACCAGATTGCTGTATGTAAGTAATAAATAAAGCGAGAACGGTAAAAACCACACACAAGTTTAATACATCACAGCTGGCAGACATACAGCAATTGCCCCATAAACAACTATAACTCGACCATCACGTTTAAGAACTGATATAATGACTCATAAACACCTACATTCTTCACTTGGCGAAAGGGGATGCGCCAAACTGCTATTCACGAAGACACTTCTAAACCTCCACCTTAAACGATGCAAAAATCGTGGCATTGTTAAGTGCCAGATGCCTTATCAGTATTGCAAGCAAATTTTCACTTTGCCAGTATCGAATTACCCGGGCGTAAGCCGCCACATTCAGATGGAAAAGTTCAGCAGCCTTAAAATGTCATTACATTGTATATATAATTCAAAATATTATATATTATATATAATTCAACAGTAGTCGAGCGATGCTGACAGGCTGCATTTAAAGGGAGCTACTTATACAGCAAACAGCCAGTAGCTGAAATGAACTGGAGTGTTCTGCACACTGGCCCAAACGTAAACAGTCCACGTTTTTCAGAGTGATCAGCTCAAAGACCCATTATCAATGTGTAATAAAATATCTGCATACCCTAAACAGGGGTCCAGAAAATCGGCTTCAAAAATGCCAATTTTTTCCACCTCCCTCTTTCCTCACTTCCCAATAGCTTTTTTCCAAGTTGACACAGCGAATACTTCCGGCTCCCTCGTGACGTTACATCCTATCACGTGATTACTCGAGTGTTTACAAGTTTAAAGATATACTACTCTACCATGTGATCCATGTATATTTTAGTTTTTTTTTCACCATGATACATCGTATTTGTATGCTGAAAATGTATCTAGTTTTAAAGTGGTATATACAGTGCTACGTCATCGAAATATTAAGAAATAATCGGCGACTTTATTTTTTAGAGAATGGATTATTACTTTATACGTGGATATAGTAAATTCAGTTATATTAGAACATTACTAAGACTTGCAGTCACAATTAAGACACATCTTTAGACTATAAGGCAACACTGAAATATACTGGAAATTGGTAGTAATATAATGAAATTATACGAATCCAATGTGGTGCTGCAACACCTAAATTACTGTATTGGCATGTATTTTTCTCATGGTTATGCATAATAATATCTTTTCAGTTTATGTAATACAGACTTTGATGAACTTTACAAGAAGTCTGTCAAAGGCTTGTCATATCCCTGTCTAGCTAACCAGATACCAGGGAACATTTGGGCTGGTTAATACTTCTTTATCTTAAAAATAGTTATTCTGCATAGGTTGCAGGATCTGCTACCTGATCTGAATAACAGCATAACATAATTGGAATTCCATAAATAAATGACTTCATTAGGATGAAACAAAACCTAAAACAGGACCAAAGTCCCTTTAAGAAAGCCAAAATAGACCGATGCAAAATCCATCCAATATGCTGGCAGTGGTGGCTTGACGCTTAGGGAAGTGCACCTGTAATTGAAAGATTGCAGGTTCGAATCCCTGACCAGCAAGGCACCACTGAGGTATCCTGAGCAAGGTACCGTCCCCAAGCACTGGGCGCTGAATTAGCTGCCTCCTGCTATGTCACGAAAGTCACATATGGGTCAAATGCAGAGGTCACATTTCATTGTTGCACGCTGTGGTGTGTTGACAATGACCACTAAATTCTAATGTCACCTCCCTCATTCCTTTATCTCCCACCAGTTCTCATGCCAGAGGATGTCCAGAGACCTATGACTGGTATTGCAATGAGCTGCTATACCAGATCCGCCTTTGTGGCATAAATCTCTTCCTGGAATGAAGTCCTGATGTAAGTATCAGATCCTTATTTGTGCGGTTTACAAAACAATTAAACCAGCTAATTCCATAAACAGCAGCAACTCTTATTCACTCATTTTCATTAGCTTTTGCTGTTAGATTTGCATTAACTGGGGCAGTGAAAAGAAAAATGGATTTTATGTTAGGATTCAAGTGGAAATGTATGTAAAGCAATGGAGAGGAGTCAATGTAGAAGACTGCAGTTTCAGTCTAAATATTCAGGGTAACTCAAACACTGAAAGGGGCATTGGGTCATGGGATAGTCAAATTGGTGGGCTAGGTTGGGGTTCCTGGTCTGGGTTCATTTAAGGTCCAGTGCGATCGATAGACCTAGGCCCCACCCACTCCCTCAGGGATAAGAGGTACCAGCCAAAGTGACATGCATGTGAAGCACACAGCACAGTGAATCACATAGCTGGGCAAGAAGCACATGTCAGAATGTGACTCCTTTAATTAAGTCACTGCCATTCACACCTTAAATGTTAACTGGCTTTAGCTGCTGCACTCATGTACTAACAAACTGCTGCTGATATGGATCTTTAATTAACACTCAACTCAACATTAATCAACCTGGCAAAATTCCAAGAAATATTTGTCATCTTTGACATGGTATGATTACAATAAACCCATGCATAATGCATGGTGCTGACTTCCTCTTTTTCCCACCCAGATAATGGTCGTGCTTTGAAATGTGTGCTTTCCCCAGCACTACCTTCCATCGATGACGCTTTCTGTTATTATTACTTTCACATCACCTACCATATTCACCTCTTGGCACCAGGCTGCAGTTTCTTTAATTACTGTCACCAAAGGGCTTCCAAACGTGACAGGTTGGAAATTCAGAGTGGTTGTAGCTTGCTGGACCGTGATAGGGGATTTGAAGCGTGGTCTGGCTGGGCAGCAGATACACTATAACACAAGGGGTTGGAAATCGCCTTTTATTTACACAAGCTTGAAGAGAATCTCAACCATGAGCTTTTCAAGAAGGCTGGCAAGTCAATGAATCCAATGACCCTTCTGTCTCAAGTTTCATTCTGAAATTGAAGTGCATTTAAGTTGATCTTCTCTAATTTTATTACACATAGAGGAGTTACCGTAGATAGTATTATGTATGTCATTATGTACACATAGATAAAAATCTATTCATTGCTCCTATACCTTAGATGGAGAAAACTAAGGATTTCAACACTGGATGTTTCTCTGTAAAAATTCAGTGTTGCCAGTTGAGGTGAATAACCTCACTTCCATGAAGCATGTAATGAGGCAGAGAAGTATTTGTAGCAGTTCTTGGAATGGCATTAAAACAGCAGTTTTATCTGTCCTCATGTTGCTATTTAAAGATGCCTTTCACTTGACAACTATGGAGATAACAAAAGCAGCTGCTTGTAATAGGAATACGCTAGGTAATGCCCAGAGTATATAGAGGAAGATTAGTTTTGCCAGATTAAATATAACCTCCTTTACTGACAGACCAAAAATGATAGAAGGGTTTCATTATCTAGCAGATAATTTTATCTTTGATAAAATTACATCCAGCCTCTATGGCACAAACATTATAGAGAATGTGGAATGGAATATGCATGGATTTATGTAATTTTGCAATGTTTCTGCATCATATCATTAATGTTTACAGTGTTTGGCTGTTTTGTTTGTCATTGTGCAAAATTTCTTTAAACACTGAACATTCTTCAGATTGCAGCTTAAGTAAAGGTATTGTCAAAGTAGTAGACTTAAACATTTTTGTTCATATGGTCTTCAGTTACGTTGGTTCAGTGGAGATATCAGTATTATTCCGCTCAAGTTTACCCACCATGACAGCTTAATAATCCCTCTTCAGTTCATTCCCTAAAGGACATTGACACTCTAATTAGCAAATTAACTCTGCTTGGCTATTTTTTTATCTGTTTTCTGTTCAAAAAAAAGATATTGTGCATTGCAAGATCAATTTGCAGACTTCAGATACTATAATAAAATGAGAAAAGTGACTATACACATACCTTTACATGAAATTTCAAACAAATGAACAAAAATTCACGAAGGAGCAAAAATGAATAGATGAAAGCTTGCTGTCTTTTGGTGGTGAGAGTCAAGGTGACAACATACCTAGGAATAACCAGAGTGCTCTCACTGAAGTCATAGACTCTGGCTCACTCTCAGGGATCCCCAGATGTTCAGAAGACAGCTGAAAGGTATAGTCCCTCCACCATGCCCTTGCTTACGGTTTTTTGGATGCATTACTGTGACTCTCCATCCATCCATCTACAAGCTAGTTCTGTGTTTGTTCACTGCAATAAATTCAAATGGGTTTATAATTTGAATATGTCAAAATTAACAAACTATGATTTGACTCCAGCCAAGGAAGAATACTTGTGTACTGTTGTGTTCTGTTCAAGCATTTTGATAAAACTTGCTTTATTAGTTTCAGCGACTGACAGAAAGCAAGTCCTTGACAGACTGTCCCACCCACTCTGTCCTGTTTTCCGCCGATGGTCTCATTGAACAGACCTTCATGTGAAACCGGTAACTGATGGGCTTTGGTCTGCTGACTGGACAGAAACCAGGACACAGCAACCTCAACGCAAAACTGCAAATAAGAAAGCTCAACGTAGAATTGCAGAAATGCAGACATGCTTCTGGCAGACAAGAACTGCAAGATCACAGCAAATTAAGTCTTAGCAGAGCTCTCTGCTTGGTATATACAGAATTGGGAACTCACACTTCTGGTTTATATTAATTCCACAATAAAATGACAAAGGAAATGACAGCACAGTTGTGACATGGACAGCAGCACCTGTTCCAGCGTTTTGAGTACCTAACACTTGTCCTTGACCACAAAATGATAGGATAGGATAAAATGTGTGGAATCTGGTAAGTGAACACACAATATGGGACAATGACAGGTGATATATGGTCTTCATATCAAATCCTAAACACCAAAAGGAATCTTGTTCCTTGCTGGGGAATGTCTCCTAGGACAAAGACTGGTTCACAAGGTGTCTTTTGGGACACAGTAGCCCATATTCCATTACTAGCACCTAACCCCCTGAATTCTTTCCTCAGCGGCATTTATTCTTCTCTAAACTTCTAAACTCTTCCATCGAATTTCCATAAACAGCAGGGATTTCTTGCGAAATAAGAGCACCAGGCGCTCTACGAAACACTTGAAAATGTCAGGCAATGCCATATTTTTTTTACCAGTACTGGCAGCAGTAGTCTGGTCATTAACAAGTGGACTGAATGAGTAAAAGAATGGAGGGATTGTGAATCAGGCAGTAAAAATATCCAATAAATATCTGAAGGGGTAAGACTGTAAATTACTTTGAATGAAAGAATTAGCTAAGCCATGGAATGTCATGGGGACTATATTTAGGCACTTTCACTGCACTGTGTCATTAACGTTTTGTATAGGAGTTACAGAATTCTTTTTCTTTTCTTTTTTTAGCTGTAGCATATGAGTATTCACTGACTATGGGAATTCACTGATGGGTGCTGTAGCTTCACATCTGCAGTGTTGTCATTTGAATTGGTGTCTCTAAATTGCATATAGTGAGTGAGTCTGTGGGTGTGGGGGGTGAGGGGGTCCAGGTATGCATTACATTGTGGGGACCAAATGTCTCCACAAGGGAAAATTAAATTTTATAAAAATCTGTGACTGCAATCAAAAAACTAAAAATGCCCAAAGACTCGCATTTGGTTACTCGTGGTTAAGGTTAGGGTTGGGTAAGGGTTAAGGTTGTCATTGTTGGGATTAGGGTTCTCTGTGTGTGTATGTGTGTGTACGTATCTGTACGCGTGTGTCTGTGTGATTGTGTGTGCGCATGCCTGTATGTGTATGTGTGTGTGTGTGTGTGTGTGTGTGCATGCGTGTGTGTGTGCATGCGTGTGTGTGTGTGTGTGCGCGTGTCTGTATGTGTGTGTGTGTGCATGCGTGTGTGTGTGTGTGCACGTGTGTGTGTGTGTATGTGTGTGTGCACATGTGTGTGTGTGTGTGTGTGTGTGTGTCCTGAGCAGGAATGGCATGTCCCCTATGGTGCCAACAGGGATGTGGCTATGCGCCACACACCACCCCCACCCAAACAGATTGTCTACGCACCCAACAGAGACTGACCAATTTAACTTATCGTTACTGATTTAATAGAACCATCAAAGGAAATACCCTCCGACCCCCCAGGGAACCCCCCAAGACCTCTGATACAATGCAAACTCCGGTGCCCACTCATAAGCTGGCTCTATCTTTTCAGGAGCCCTAGGTTGTGCTTTACATGGGATGCCCCCCTATCAAGAAAATGACATCATTTCACTTTGTGCCAATGCTAAGTTTGCCTAAGCCAGGATCCGGGCCTGGCCCACCTAACATACCGAAATACTCACCGTAGGATGACATCATGGTATTGGCATTTTGTTCCAAAATCCAGGCTCACTGGGACCCTTCATTGGATAATTGTTATGGATGCAGTGGATGGAAGTTACTGATTGGCTAGAATCATACCCTGTGTTCCTCAAGTGCATTATCCATCACCTTTTATCTGGATGTACAAGGGAATGAGCTACACTAGCTCTGCACCATGTGCCCTAGAGCTTTAACTAACCTAATTACTCTTTCCAAAGCACTGTCATTAATCCCTCCCGGTGCTCATGCCTTACCAAAGCACTGTCATTGATCCCTCCCGGTGCTCATGGCTTACCAAAGCACTGTCATTAATCCCTCCCGGTGCTCATGCCTTACCAAAGCACTGTCATTAATCCCTCCCGGTGCTCATGCCTTACCAAAGCACTGTCATTAATCCCTCCCGGTGCTCATGGCTTACCAAAGCACTGTCATTGCTCCCTCCCGGTGCTCATGCCTTACCAAAGCACTGTCATTGATCTCTCCCGGTGATTAAAGAAGAGACTGGCGATAGAGTAACAAGACGAAGGTCACATTCTTGTACGCATTTGACTTGTTAAAAATAAAACGAAAAAATACACTCCATGCATTTTCAACCTACTTTATTAAATTTGCACACAAAGTAAATGCTATATATTCTGATAAAATATAGAAATTGAAGGCACTTTTGCATAGCTGCTACTCTTTTCGCCACAGCATGGGTTAGTTTCTTTTGTATAATAAAGCATTATTGAGATATGGCTTGGACAATAATCAATGTTGTGCCATCTCTAACTGTAAAAGGCAAACAGGACCGATAATAGAGAAAATTTAAAACAAAAAAATTAATCAGATAAACATTTTAATCTTAAAAAATTTGAAACTGAATTGTTAGTTAATTTATATGTCAAGTTTAAAACTCCAAACTTATTCCAAGAAAGTCAAATCGGTGCATGCAGAAAACCAGAATATTCACAGGTTATTCTGAAATGAGCTAGGATTGTCTGATGGTGATTTCGGTGAGTAAGGATAATCTGCAGGGGATTGCTATGAGGATAGCATAACATTGCTGTCCGATGAAGACTATGTATGTTTAGTTTTTGTATATTGTGACTTTTTACTATAGATGCGCCACAACCATTCTCCTCTGTCTGCTGATGTTTGCTATCTAATTGACCAATGAAAAGATGTTTGTATGAAGTAATCTATTTAACTAGTGTTTATGTTTGTGCTAGTTAACATTTGTATTCACAATAGTTGTTTGTATGGAATACCTTATATTGCTAATTTTAACAACTTAACATTGATAGCTAAATAGGCAGCTGGCACATGTGATTGTTAATTGTGAATTTAAAGCGAGACTAGTTTGTATCTTGCTGACATATTTTCCTCACTGAAAACAATCCACATACAGTAATCCAATGAAAACATTAAACCGTAGATAGATGGATGGATGGATGGATGGATGGATGGATGGATGGATAGATAGATAGATAGATAGATAGATAGATAGATAG
>JAODLC010000038.1:12287166-12312113 GCA_026781145.1 Hippopotamyrus pictus | reverse complement strand
CATGGAGGGACGCACAGACCTCTACAGGCTAGACAACAGCACCTTGACTGCCATTAGGTATCGGGATGAAATCCTTGTACCGATTGTCAGACCCTACGCTGGTGCAGTGGGTCCTGGGTTCCTCTTGGTGCATGACAATGTCCAGCCTCATGTGGCGAGAGTATGCAGGCAGTTCCTGGAGGAGGAAGGAATTGATACCATTGACTGGCCTCCACGCTCGCCTGACCTAAATCCAATAGAAAAGCTCTGGGACATTATGCTTCGGTCCATCCAACTCCGCCAGGTCGCACCTCAGACTGTTCAGGAGCTCAGTGATGCCCTGGTCCTGATCTGGGAGGAGATCCCCCAGGACATCATCCGTCGTCTCATTAGGAGCATGTCCAGACGTTGTCAGGCATGCATACAAGCACGTGGGGGGCATACAAACTACTGAGTATAACTTTTAGTTGGTGCAATGACATTTTGACAAAATTAACTAACCCGCTGCATCATTTTTTCACTTTTCGGGGTGCCCTTAAATTCCACCCTCTGTAGGTTGATAATTTTAATTTCCATCAAATGATGTGGCATCGTTTTGTCCCTAACACATCACCCAGTCCATATCAGTATAGATATCCAGCATGGTTTTTTCCCCATTGAGATCTGGTGTGGTACTGTGCATTATGGTCAAGCATCTCCACTTTGGTCTCATCTTTCCAAAGGACATTGTTCCAGAAGTCCTGTGGTTTGTTCAGATGCAAACCTAAGCTGTGCTGCCATGTTCTTTTAGAGAGAAGAGTCTTTCTTCTGGCAGCCCTTCCTAACAAGCCATACTTCAGTCTTTTTCTTCTTGTACTGTCATGAACATTTAAAATGCTAACTGAGGTCTGAGATGTAGCTCTTGAGCATTGCATGGTTTGACCTTGGGATGAATTTGCTGAGATGTCCACTCCTGAGAAGACTGGCAGCGGTCTTGAATGTTTTCCATTTGTGCATAATCTTTCTAACTGTAGAATGATGGACTTCAGATTGTTTGGAAATGGCCTTATAACCCTTCCTAGGTTGATGGGCAGCAACAATTGCTTCTGTAACATCATTGCTGATGTCTTTGCTCCTTGCATTGTGTTAACTCACTCGAATGGTCCAGACCAGCAAATAGCCCAAACTTCTGCTTCTATAGAGGTGGTCACATCTCTGTCAGTCCCCATGCAAGTATTTAGTTATGTGCACCACGGACGTAGAACAAATGTGACAGCTACGTGTATATTGCATTTTCCAAATTTATGCACAGATGTCTTGTTTGCTTACTAACCCAGAGTATGAAACGCATGAAGAAAAAGTCTGTATCACTGCTGTTGTGTTTTGCACAGGATTTCAAAGGTGCTTAGTTTTGAAAGGGAAATTAATCCCTTAATGAACATTCTGGTATTACAGCCAATAGTAATAATCAAGAGAACCACACTGTTTTCTGCCCTTAGTTTTTAACCTGCCCCTATGGTGAATCCATCTTCCAATTGCTGATCCTAATGTAGGATGGGATGCCAGACCATCAAAGGATGCACATGCTCAGTCATACACTGGAGGTAATGTCCAGATGCCAGGTAGTTACAGCTCACTCACAAACACATGGAGTTCATGCAAATGCTAGATATGCAGAGCTAGGATTTGGGATTTGAACCTCTGCCACTGGCAATGTGAGGCTACTGACTGGCCTCTATGCCATCATGGCTGTTTTTAAAAATTATTCTTGAATGAATGTATTGGCTTTTTCCTGCCACACGAATCTAACCATGTATAAATAACGGCCAAATGATGTAATATGTTTCAATGTCAGATAACAAAAGGGCTGGATATAAGTTGCTCTGTCTAAAATTGGCGTTCGTTGAAAACAAGGCTCTGCACTGTTGTGTTATTACACAGTGTAAAGCCAATGTGTTGATGGATTGCTATATTCAATCTGATTTGATCTTGACCAGATCAATCACAATGAAACAGGACCTATGTAAGTTTGATTAGAAAAGATTTGTAATAGTTCTTCATCGCGTTCATGCATGCATCGGTGTCTTTAGAAATAGATTTTCTGTAAATTAATCGTGAAAATGAAACTGCGGTCGTTCATTTTATAGCGTTTGGCCTTTTCAGAATCAATAACAGCACTAAATAACTCTACAAAAGATTTCGGGAATCTAGTTATTGTATGTTGTATAATTGATTATTTATTTTTTGCGCCTGTGTCATTGATACACATTGTTGTTTGAAAATAACAAAAAAAAAATACGATTAACCATTCACCTATGTATTTTCTTTGTGGTAAATCAGAATATCATTAAATTGTAACGGAGCCCCACAGATACCCGAAACAGGTGGGTTTCTACAGTAGGACGCCAGGGGGCGCAAAAGTGGCAAATATGGTACGCGCGCGGTGAACAACTCAGTCCCGTATATCTGCACGCTGCAAACCAGCTTCTGTCACCTTTCTAATTTCCAGGTATTTGTGGGGAAACATGGGTAAGTTATTAAACTCATAAAACATTGCCTATATATTATAATGTTTTACAAAAAAAAAAAAACTATAGTTTTATGACAAGCGGTTTTTAATATTTTACTAATGAAGAGAAACAGGAAAATCAATCTGGACGACTCATAGAATCTTCTGCAAGCAAAGCATCATCCTTGTTCTGGACTTGTTCAGGTGAATGAGTAGGCATACGATTTGCCAGCTTTTTAATCTAGTGAAGGAAACAACTTGAATGAGCTTCAAAAGTCCTTTAATCAGTGACACAGCACTGTCTTGGCTCAACAATAGTGTTTAGGTGTTGAATTCTTTCTCCCTGGTGAAGGTGTTGTTCCAGTAACTGAAATAGAAAAATACATACAGTACAAAGACATACACATAGCTATGTTAGTTAATTTTATCCAGAATTTTTCATACTTTCTTTAAACATTAAATATGTCTGCCGTGTGCACCTATAGTGCATTACTGGACTACATGCAGTCACCGGACAGACCCCACACAGGTAATAGAATACACCTGGAAAGTCCTAGACAATCACTACCATCAATCTGAAACGTCACAGAATTCACATGATCATCCTGACTGCAAGAAACAAAATGGTCACTTGAACAGACATGAACAGTTGATTAATTATCATTAAGTAGGCCTCCTTTAGGCCAGGCATAATGCAAAAAAAATGTGCACTGACTAAATCCACTAATGGTCTCGAAAATCAATTGCTTTTTGGCACTCACTGGCTTCCGAATGTAATATAATATAGCATCCATTTTACAGAGAATATAAAACATAGAAATCATATTGGTTACTTTTAATTTATAAGAGTTATATATAATTACACATTTTATGAATATTCTGATGTGTCCATGTATTACGCCCATTGAATTTTCTATTGGTTTTAGTCACAGGTCTATTGGTAAAAGCAGTGACATACAGAGTACCGTGTGCTGGTATGACGGTTCAGTGGGTAATGCTGCACTCTTACACCTACAGGCTTGTGGGTTTGATTCCTGCTTTCTTAATATCTGTGTGTATGCCTGCCCCACTGTAGATTGGCATCCCATCCAGGCTGTTGCCCTGCCTTATCCCCTGTGCTTCTTGTCATAGTTTCCAGGTTCCCCATACCCTTTACTGGGTGAGTTGTCAGTGGATAGCTGAATAGACAGGATCTATTGAGAAATCCGTCCATCCATTTTCCAAACCACTTATCCTTCTGGGTTGCAGGGAGTCCAGAGCCTATCCCAGAACTTACAGGCACAAGGCAGGGAACAACTCAGGATGGGGAGCCAACCCATTGTAGGGCACACGCACACATGCATACCTATGGGCAATTTAGTAACTCCAATTAGTCTCAACATGTCTTTGGACTCCACACACGTAACCCAGATGGGGGCTCAAACCCAGGTCCCAGAGGTGTGAGGCAACAATATGAACCACTGAGAAATATTCTCTATTGAGAAATATCTACTGCGGAAAGGAAAGGAAAAAAAAACTTGCTCTGGTTTGTCAATGACTTGGTTTATAATACAGTTTAGAAAAAGCTGAAGAAAGCACTCTTCCAGTAATTCTGTATTTGTTTTACTGCTGCTGATGGGAAATGAAGCAGGCACGCTCTCTTACAGCATGTTTACTTACACCATTCTTCTTCTCCAGAACCCCAACTGGAAATCTTTTACTCAAAGAAATTCTCAGTCTTCTTAGACTTGTCATTGCTTTGGTCTGAGAAACATGACATCCGGTTTAAATGGCCCTTGTTTTTCCCAGAGGCACTGCACACACTCATTAAAAGTAAACCAGGGTTAGATAAGCTCAGATTTTACAGCCCTAAATTTAAAGATCTTGACCGGCAGAAGTTTCAGTGTTATGCATTTGATTGCCTGGTATTAACCCTTGATTCATCACTGTGTGAATTGGAATTTGGGGCCATGAATGGTCACTCCAAGCCTTCCGAAACAGAACTGCTACTTGATCCCCATCGATCTGTGGTAGTTAGAGCCTAATGGTCAGGGAAGCATGATTGTGATTGAAAGGTTGCTGGTTTGCACCCCCGACCAGCGAGGTACCCTGAGAAAAGCACCACCTCCAAGCACTGCTCCCTGGGTGCTGCATTAGCTGCTCGCTGCTAAGTCACAATACAGGTTAAAAACAGAGGACACGTGTCATTGTTTTGCACTGTGTGTCAACAATCACAATTTTTCACTTACATATATTACTTTTGTTATTTTTATGTAGATTTGTTTTAATTAAGCCATAGCCATTGTAGGAAACCACAACAGGCATGTTTCCAAGGCATCGAAATCATTGTCATGTAATAACAGCATAAGGTTGGCGTCGGCGTGCGCCGTCACATAGACAGGAAGTGAAAGGAAACTAAGAACAGGCATTTAGGAAGGAAGAGAGAGAGGAGGACACAGATTAAACACTTGTCTCCAACACCCACTCGTTCTTTAACCTTTTCCAGCAAGACACAAATGTTCTCTGTTTTAAATTGTTGTGAGTAAGCTGAAATGCCATGGTACAAGGAGGGCTGCAAGCGAGTGGTTTAGCAACAGTGAAACCGACTGATAGCCAGTATCGGTGTCCTTCGGTTGATGTCTAGGGCCCCGTGTGTTTATCAAAGCATGTTTAATCCACTGGCAATGAGGTCGATACGTTTAGCTGCATTCCTGTCAGAAAGGCTGCAACAGCAGGAAGCCATTGATGGGATCCTCAGTGCTGAGTGGATCCCCATGGAGTAGGCCAAAGTGAGGGCACAGAGATATGGGGGGGGGGATATACCAATATACAAGTTTGTGGGGGTGAGGGAGGGGGAAAGGATTAGCGTTTACATTGGAATTTCTGTTATAAGGGAGCCTTTCTGACCAATTCTGGAAGCCAGCTTGTCGCTGTAATCGAAAATGTTTAATTTTTACAATAATGCCTATTGGAGATTCTCCTCTGCTGTTCTTTTCTAAATATCTCTCTGAAAATCTGTCACTCAGAAATGTCAGTGGTACACCTCCTTTGCTTCCAGCCCGCACTGTCACTTTGTAGTATACAGTGTACATTCTCTATTTTCACTTATTTAAAAATGTCCTTTATTTAGCCAATGCTAATCCTAGGTTCTTGTGCATATCTTACGACCAAATGTTCATTTGTAAATAATACAGCTCACACAATTGCTAGTGACATTTTATGGATAAACAATAGTTGAACGCAATTTTAAACACTTCACGGTTATTCTCTTTAATTCAAAATAGAGATGACGGCTCTACATATTTACATAGTTTTAATGAGGAAAGGTTTATAAGAAGCACACGGGGGTAATTACATTATAATTGGTAGCTTATGTCTTATGAAACCAGCTTAAAAGGTATAAACACATCAGGACACTCTGATATTCTCTGATTAACATGAACACGGGAGTAACAAAACCTATAATTTTCCTACTCCCCCCCCCCCCTTTTGAGTCAGTCCTTTCTGTTTTCAACAGATATTTCTGCATGCCCATGCGAATCCTTTGATCTCGGTTTCTTTAAAGCACAAAGCGCAATGAAATAAGAGAATTGAGTCTTTCTGGCTTTCATCCTACAAGCCGCGCAGTGAACGCACGTAAATACTGCTAGCATAACTAATATATAATCAGACATACTGTATATTGTAACAGATCCGGGCAGTAATCTGATCCCTTCAGTTTCAAAGTTCTTGCGGCGTCCACGTCGCAATCAAGGCTCTGCTCCCGGTTTCTAGTATTTTTTTTGTCGGCCACTGAATTCGTAGCTGTTTTTTTCGTATTTTACAGACTTGTCAAATGTAGGGAAAGTGCTTGGCGGGTCGTAGATTAACACACAGCCATAGGGAAATGAGACTTATTTTTGCGCAGGAGTGACAGGCTCTCCTCTCTGAGTCCTGCTTCGGGAGGGTGACGTCACCAGGCAAATTAGTGGGCTGTGCTGAAGGTAGACAGAGAGAGGGAGGAAGGGAGAGAGCGAGCGAGCGAGCGAGGGAGGGAGAGAGAGAGAGAGAGAGAAAGAGACGGGGAGGGAGGGAGAGTAGAGTTGCTGGGCCTGCTAAGGGAAAAAAACGTCCTGAAAAGATAGTCCAAACGGATTTCGTCTGACTGCTTACGGTACATCCAAGCTTGCAGAAAGGTGTATTTCTTACCGGCGTACCAGCTTTAATTTCCACGCCCGATTCGATCCGGACTTTACACTAAAGGTAAGACGGCAAAAAACCATCGGGAACTAAGCGCAAAGTTGGTGTGGCCGCTTTGACGTGAGATGCGGGCGATGCCCGGGTGCGTTTCGTGCTCCAGGATCGGCGAGGGGCTTGGGGTGGGGGTTCGGGTTCTTTTGGAGGGAGGGGGGGTTTGAAGACCACGACACCCACGTATGGTGGGGGACGCCGGGGCCTGCGTTGGCAGAAAAGTGCAAGCCCGATCTGGGGTGCCCATGCCGCTGGAGCCGCCCGATCTTTCTCCGGGCTCCGCCGCTTTTGTGCAGGCGTGTGAATTGCTTGCGTTTTCCCCGCATATACAATAGATGGGCGCTTTGGTGTCGCATGGGCTCGACGGCGTTTCGCCTTGCCAAAACATTGTCTCCCCGTCAGTGTATACAATTTGTATCCTTGCGGGATAACTAACCGGTAACAAAGCGATCGGCTGGTGAATCGGCGCTAAAGTAGGTGAGCCGCAGCGATGAAGGTTAAACAATGAAACGGCAGTATAAGGCAGCCAGCGAGCGGTGGAGGTACCCAGCGCTGTGCCGTTTTTAAGCGCCGGGACCACTCTGGTTGTTATTCCCATCTGTCGTCGAACACGCTGTTTGACAGCCCTTTTAAAAATATTATGAACTTGCACCGTAGCTGTCAATTTTTGTTTGTCCTTTTAAAAACGTGTTTCGCCCTGTTTTATTACTACAGTCTGGGTGATACTGCAATTTTGCACTTGGATGAAAAGGAATTCAAACAAGTAGTTATTGACACCCACCGTGCAGTTCGAGAGAGTTCGGGGACTTGGCGTGAATATGCCAACGTGGGCTGGTCCGTCTGCATTTTCCATTTACAAGTGTGTGATCCCTGTTAATTATTGATAGGTATATCAAACGGAGTGGTTTTTAATTAATTTTCTAGTTTAAAAAATCGGTAGTTTTAAATCGATCCTATATATTTTATTGGCCAATCTAAATGATATACATTATGTGGTTTTCATAATTTCATAATTATGGATTTTTTTATATATATAAAAACTTGTAGGGACGTGTCTTCTTCTTTATACATTATTTAACACAGAGGTTTAATCTGTTGAGATTTGTGGTTTTCCTAGGAATATGCTGGTCCTTGAAAAACATGACGATACTGTAAAACAGTGTTATTCACACTTGGTCACTTCTCCATGTGCGGTGTTTCCCCTTTCATTCCAGAGATGTAATGTTTTTATATATTCATTGCGCAATCGCGGTGCTCTAGCTGCTTAAAAAGAACTTCAGCCTACAGCCCGAGCAGATGACTGATTTCACATTTAACGACCGTTTTGTCTTCTTGATTTCCTAAACTGTAACTTTCTTGGCGATTCCTGTAATGGTTTCATTTAACTTTTCTTTCAAAGAGCTTAATATTATCATTCCCAGTTATGAAACAAAAGCTGGGCATGAAGTTATTGCATAAATTAATATGTAAAGTTGCTCCAGGTGTCGCGAGAGGGGGGTGTTGTTATAGCCCCTACTGGAAATGTCTGAATATTTATAGGGACTTTTGGGGTGGGCGATGAAGATTGCTGCCCGGAACAGCTTCCAGTTTTGCAGCGAAGTCAGTTACACTGCATTTATTAGCACACCTGCTGAAAGCTGTGGAATTGAATTTATTTTATTTTGTAGTGTTTAAGCCGAAGTTGACAGTGCGGTAAGCTAGATATGAGTACAAAAGTCAGAGGGCGCTTATCTTACCGGCCACACCACACCTACTACATCATTGTAATTGTGGGTTGTAGAACAGGGTTGACTTTGCTCATGGGAGTTTTACTTACACAAAAATGTTCTGAGGGCAGAAGGAACAATGATTGGTTCATAATGATATCCAATCAGATTGTAGAGGAGGTGAGTCCCAACAACTAGAGGAAGTGGGACCAACCAGTCAGATGTCTTGGTCCCGCCTCCTCTAGTTGCTTGGGCCCACCCCCTCTACAATTTGATTGGTTCGGGGAGATAACCAATCATTGTTCCTTCTGCCATTAGAACGTTTTTCAAGATTCAAGATTGGTTTATTGTCAATACAACAATATATACAGTGTATTGAAATGTCATTCCACACAAGTCCCTCATGGTGCATTATAAAGATAAAAAATATACCAAAAAATTTAAAACAGAAATTTCACATAAATAATGTGCAAGTTTTTGTGCAAGTAAAATTTTCACGAGCGTTGAGTTTGTAATGACAGACATATAGAACATGTGAGTAGAATATTGCTTAGTCTCCTATTTACCCATAACGGCCCCATAACTTAAAGCTGCCTTCCCTTTAAAGCTGTTATTCCCCCGTGAACTGCAGGTGAGTGGAGCTCAGGGTTTTTAAACCAGGTAATCATTAAACAACGTTTTGTAGTCACCGTTGTCTTTTTATTAGGCTGATGCCGATGGTGTAGAAGGTGGTGATGGAAACAAGACACTTATGTGAAAGAAATGTGTTTTATGGCACAAGGGAAGGAGAGGCATCACTATGGGCATATAATTACCAGAGTTTCTTATTAATATTCCTGCTTTTGTGAGAGTAAGTGATGCATTTCATTTACATCCAGAATAAGGAGCATGCTGTGGTTTTATCTAATTTTCTGAGAATGGGAATATATTTTTTAAACCCCCACCCCTCAAGTTGCTTGTGTGTAATTTTATAGATGCCCAATCTGTGTCTTTTTCATGGGGGTTGTGAAAGTTTCTTTACTGAACTCGCTGAGCTGATTTCCATGTGGATTTGGCAATTTTCTGTTTTCTGTAACAAATAACAAAAGGGCAATAAAAATCCAATAAATCATACCTTAATTAAGCATCACAGGCATATGAAATGAGGTTCAAAACCAGAAAATTTTATATATATATAATATGGATATCTATATATGGATACAGGCTGGATAACTGCCACCTTTTAGTAGAGTTCAGAGTTTTTATTCTGGTGACATTTTCTAGATGATTATGGCTGATTTATGGAAAACAGCTAAGTGGAACCTGGAATACAATTAATGTACAATTTAAAATTAATTTGGAGCCACAAAATTCTGATTTACAAGTCCAAAAGGAGCATTTATTGTTGTTGTTTTGGGTATTATGTTAGTTGTATACAGGTTGAAGGTGCAGTACCCAAACCAATACTTAAACTGAAATTTCAGTAATGTGACAAGTTCTTCTGCCACCTCCCCACCCTGTATGGGTCTAATACCCTCAAAAGTCAGGTTGCTTGTACATTTGTTCTTGGAGTGTAATCTCCAATAACACATTGGGTGGGGATAAGAATAAACAGAACAAAAAATGATGAGAGAGAGGTCAGCACCCGAATGCCAATGACAGTTGCTGATAGTGGCTGTAGTCAATAAAGGGAGCAAATTCAAATTATTGGTTTACTTTGTAGTTGGGGTGAAAGATGTATGATTCACATTATTGATAATATTCCTTTGAAATTCTGGAAAAAAAACTGTTGTGGATAAACACCGTCTGGAAAACGCTGAAGTAATCCCTTTTTAGTGTATACCTTCATAGACTAATGCTTCTAACAGTTTTATGAGACACTGATTTTCTTTCAGGTAGTACCAGCAAGACTGATCAAAATGGTTGCTTGATGATTTCCAGCTAACCTGGTCCAGGAAATCAGTCATGGTCTTACTTTTACTATATTTGTTGCTCATTATGGCTGTGTGTTCACCCACCTCTGATAATCAGGCTTCCCGTGGGTACTCACTCTTCAAGAGGGCTGTAAGCAGGGTCCCAGAAATAGCATCTAGATGGTATCTTTGACACGGACGGTAATTTCAGTCACTCTGGGTGGCGGGCGGCACCTCCAAACGGAAAACCAGTCCAGGGAAGGTCAGGGAGGCTCGACTTCGAACCTCCCTGGGTCTTCCTTCACCATGGGTGGTCGGGAGATGTGAAAGTTTATGTTTTGCAATCGACACTCTGTGTCCTTACTGTAGTTTGTGTCTCAATCTTCATATGCCTGGACATGAATGGGTGTGTTTACATAAGGGATTAGAGATGGATTTGTCACGACAACCACTGGGTTTCCATGACATTACATAACAGTAGCGTTGATGGTTTCTGGGAGACACACTCTTTGTTCTATTACTTCATCTCCATTTTGTGACTTAACACCTAGGTTGGTGTGATTGTCTCATACATCATGGCACTGTGTTAGTTTATTCTAGTTTTTCTTTTTTAAATCCTTGAATAGCTTGGGCTGTAAAATGACTTAAAATGCTTTGCTGGTACATATAAACTTCTCAGGTGTTCTTGGCACACCTCGGGTGTCTGAGTCTGCAGACTGCCTCGTCCTGTCTGCTCTGCTCTCGTTTCTTCTGTCCGCCACTGCACATGGTCCCTTCTGCTCCAGATGTCTGCACTCCGACCATTCATGCACATGCTGCTTCCCGGGAGGAGGAATCCCGTGACGCTCGTTCTCCTAGTTCTGTGCCAGCAGCTCTTCTGATTCCTCCATATCATTCCTGGGTGTCTTGTCTAATCCCTTTTAAGTTGAGGCAAAATGCCACAGCTCAACTAACAGGGGGACGATTCCTTGGCCAGGGTCTGGAGCCGTCTATGCAGCAGAAGGATCGGGTGGGAAACAGGCCTGTGGTTCCGTTACCGTTTATTAGATGGTTGAAATCTGTCAGATCCTTATTGGAACAGAGGATCTTTGATTCGAGCTAATGGCAACCGACAGGGAATACAGCATCAGCCACACCAGCCTCACGGTGAAGGTTCAGACAATTTGGAAAGAACAGTGGTCTGTTCTGGGGGGCTGTGCTGGAATGTGCCATGTTTGTGTTTATGAAACGCAGATTCTATGATGTCACCATTGCCGTGTGTGTCTCCTGCCGTTTTGTTTGATGACCCCCCCCCGTTCCCCTTCTCTTCATGGTGTCCGTATACATTGTTCATCTATTCTTAGAAAACCACCCCTGAAAAAAATTCTAGTCATTTATATTTATCTCAGGTGCTTCCTTGACTAATGCCTTCCTGTATTTTTGCGTGTTGTTTTGTACGTCTGCCTGCTTATTGAATGTAGGCCTGCTTGACTCCCTGAGAGGTTTGTGCTGGTTGTAGACAGAATCATCTTATGTCTAATGGCAGCGTTCGCTAGGATTTATGACATGAATAACGACAGGTGAACACACTAGGGAGAAATGTGAATAGTAAATTCTTAGACTCTCAGCAGAAGTTGAAGGAATTTATTGTTCTGGCACTTTGTGGTGCAGTGTTAGTCATGTTGTCGTGTGGGATTCGTGGCTGAGCAAAATGGTCAATGAAAGACACAAACTTAATTTCCTTTTGAATTGAAGTTGATGGTAGAATCTTTCTGAGAGCATCAAGAGTGGCTTCGGTCGTGGATGACCTGTGGTAACATTCAGTTGCACATGGAATGCATGATTACTCATTCGTGAGGGTAGTTTCACTTCAGAACAAATGCTTATTTTATCAGGCAGGTTTCCCTGCATTTCCAAAGCGAACTGTAACACTTGCCTAATATTTAAAAAATTGCTAAAGTCAGAGAGCAACATTTAAGTCATGGAGGGAAAAAATATTGGTTGTAAGTCATTGTAAAAAGGATCACCCTGCCTTTTGTTGGTATTGTCCTTTGTGTCTGGTAGACATTTATAGATAATGATGTTGGAATGATAACTGGGAATTGTATGTAACTGCATGATTCTTTCTGTGATCCACCCAGAGGGGAGAAAAACAGCCAACGGCCTCATTTAATTACTTACAGCATCTATAGCTGTTAACGTATGAATGCATTAGATGTACTCTGTTTCCTGTTGAGTGCGGTACCTCACTCCTTTAAAAAGCGTTTGATCTGCATCCCCACTGCTGGCACTGTGCTCTTTTGTAGCAGTTTCTTGGAGGGGAGCCAATCAGGAAGGAGCACGTCCCTGTGATCTGGGGAACATCGAGTGCCTGATCCCTCTGGACGTTCTGACCTCCGCTCGTAGCTTCAGGTAGTCAGATGTGATGGGTGATGCTTTGATCATTAATGAATTTTGTGGATCCCTTGCAGTTTCAGGTCCAGGCTAATAGTCATTGTTAAATTGAACGTTTATTGTTCTTGTGGCATGTGGCTCTGCTGGTTAGCACTCGGTGTCCACATTTGGAAGGTTGCTGGTTCAGATCCCATAGTCAGCAGACTGGTTTCACCATTGGGACCTAATGCAAGACCTTTAACCGAAATTGCTCTAGGGATTGGCTGACCCTGCATTCTATGTTGTGCATTACTTTGGATAAAAGCATTGGCTAAATAAATGTAAATAATACATTGTGGTCTGCAGCTGACAGACCTCGAGTTTCCTTTGTGCCCACTTTGCTATTTGAGTCTCATTCAAGGCCTTGGAGGTTAAGCACAACTGAAGATAAAATCTTTTATTCTGCATGATTTACTGTGTCATTAAGACTGTGCACAGTGTAAATGGGGGGGTACCACATTTTTAGCCTGATGACAATGCAGTATGCTAAGGTCTCCCTTCTCGCCAAGGGATGGTAAAACCATGGGTTTAATTAACACTCGTCTTAACAATAATTTGTCATGTTGTAAACTTAGAAGTGCTTAAGAAAGCACTAATTTTAAAAGGCCAAGAGAGACGGGCCAGGAAAGGCCCAGTCGTGTTCAGCTTCCTGGTTCACAGAGATGAAATTACGGTTCCAGAAAGAGTATAAACGCAAGATTTTGTTAGGCCGCGCCATCTTTGGGCGTGTAGCCCTCCTGGGGGGTAGTGCTGTGGTTAAGCCACGGTCAAGATGTTGACGTGTATGCAGTCATGCGGGGGGGGAGGGCAAGACCTGGAGCCATGTGACCTCATGGCTCGGGCTCAGAGTGATCCCCTTTAGCATGGACTGCAGAATGTGTCTGAATGGGGGGAGGTGGAATAAAGTCACGTCCACTTGTTTGTTTGCTTTTGGAAAAACTCTATATAACTCTTTGTTTAGAAAAATGGCAATTAAATTTGCACTTTCATCAGTAGTTTTTTTTTTTTTTTTTTTTGGATCTGCTTTAAATAATTTGTAGGTGATTCTTTTTCATGATTGTTCAGGAAAAATATCCTGGGTCACTTATTCTGTCAAACATTTTAATTACAATGAACATAAATGAAAAGAATTCCATTAACCTGTTTTCACAGTTTAAGTACTTGTACATCTAATGCAGGTCAGGTGGATTATGGGAAATTTCAATGAGTCAAGGCGTTTGGATATAAATGGATAGAAAATGAATATAAATCTTAAGCCAGTGACGAAAGGTATGAATGTGAATGTAGTCTTCCTGAAAGTCTTGAGCTGTGTGAGAGTGTTGAGCCCTGAGGTCACCCCCAGGGGAGATGGGCCAGTAGTATCTGTCCTTAAAGGCCCAACTCTTACCAGACTGCGCTCATTATCTAGGGACCGTAATTGTTATGGCTTTTCAGGCTGCCACTTATGCTCGCTGTACTGTATATTCAGAGCAAAAGCCAATCAGGGGAGGTGATGCCGGGCTGTCCCACAGTGAAGACAGCAGCCGGAGCTGAAGCCCAATGTTGTTTCAGATCTGTATCCTTGAATTGGCTAGTGAAAGCAGAGGATGCAAAACAGAAGTCACCATGCAAGGAAAGAGTGGCCGTTATCAGTCCGTACGCATCCTTTATTACCACAGAAGGGTTTCATCTTGGTCTCTCTCCTTTTTTTGTGGGACTTTCCTTTCAGCGAACTCGCTGAGCGTGCAGTGTTGTGGTCTCAGGGTGTTGATGATTCTATCAGCTTTTCTTTAATAGAACAGGCCTTGGAGGTGAGAAGTCTTGACCAAAATGGGATGATTACCCTGCCGGAGGGGAACGCGCTTACCCTGTTCTGCGGAGACCGGTACGCATGAGAGAGCCGTCATTGGGTTGAGGGACGGAGTGCAGGTCTGTAGGGTAATCGCAGGGTGATTGCAGTCTGCTTAACTCCTGAGGCTGTGAAGGCCCCGCGAGGTGAGCGATTTTTGTAATTTGGCCGACATTACAAATGGTATGTCCCCCACCCCACTGCAGCCGGTGAGTGGAAGTTTATTCAGTGCTGATCCTGTTTGCTCGGGGTGGGGGTTTGGCTCGGTTTGTGCAGCTGGGGTTGGGTTTTGTGGACACTCAGCCTTGCTACTGCGCCATGGTGGCCACGCAGTATTACCTTGACTATTAATACAGATACGGCCATAAAAGGTTTTTCTGATTACTGCTGCGCTTCTATTAGTGACAGTCTCTTTAATAGTACCCCTGCCCTGACTATAGACCTCCCAGTACAGGTCATGGTCTTCATAGTAGTATTATTACTGGTATTGCTATCGCTAATGCTACTGCTGCTCTGTTTGAAAATACTGCTATAGCCACATTCTTTATAAATACGTTTTAGGTGAAAAGAGGTTCTCTTCACGGTTGGTTTGATTTGCCTGATTTTTGAATCTGCTTTATGTGTGGAAAGGATCCTGTCGCCATCTGTCTTTCTGTTTTTACCTGGATATGTGCTCCTTGGCAAGATGGCCGCCGGGGAGGGCTTTTAAACTTTCATGAGTTCTTGTCTCATCTGTCCCGTTCTGCTTTCCCTGGCAGTCACAGCCTCCCTTGGTCGCTTGGTTATGGGGGCTGCCCCAGTTTACGGGGAGCCTTGGGCCCACAAATCAACTCCCGCCTACATCCCGAGCTCGTGTGGAGACGTCAAGCTTTTAGCAACGGCAGCCATTTACAAGCTGGTGTTTGATGTGTTTTTGGCAGACAGACGTGTGTCTTTATGTGGTCTTTCTGAGGTATCAGGGACCTGCTGACTTGACTGCCTCTCAGGAGGTAGCCTGTCAGTCACCAAAGCTGGTTCTTAAAGACCGTTTGGCTAAAGTTGCCCCTGTATGCACCCCCTGTGTCTTTTTGCTTTCTTGTGGGATGTTTTATTGGTCCTGTTTATCTGGAGCTTAAGCCATAGTCTTCCAATCCAGGAGAACTCGAGGAGATCTGATTGTGACACCACAAGGACTATTCCTAGTCCTGCATAAATAATCCTGACACATGCGACAATTGTTGTCCTTAGTGATTACCTCGCCTTAGCAAAACTCGCAGCAGGACACACCAACAGGGCACGGTTAAGGTTTTATACCTTCTGCTATGTGGGTACACTTGTGTGTCTATGTAATATATGCACACACACACACACACACACACACTACTGGGCAGGACTTGTTTTTGCCTCTAGAACTACCTCAAGGATAGATGAGTTGTGTATTCAGACATGACTTTCTGCACACCACTGTTGTACTTAGCTGTTATTTTGGCACTTAGGCCTTCCTGTTAGCTTTAACAAGTGTCCTCTGACCTCTCCCATTAACAAGGTATTTTTAGCTACTGAAATGCCATTGACTGGATGCTTTTTGTTCCTTACCTCTCTGTAAACTCCAGACATTTGTGGTGCATGAAAATCCCAGGAAGGAGGCTGTCTTTGAGGTGCTGGAACCACGATGTCTGGCACCAACAATCACACCATCTTCAAGATCTCTCCGATCACATTCTAACCATTAACAAACCTGTTGACCCATTTGCTTTATGTATTCGGTTGCCGTTGATTCGCCGTTTGTGCTAATGAGCAGATGGACCTTATAAAGTGGCCAATGAATGTATGCATGTAGGGTGGAACATTGGCTTAGGTTTGATCACTAACCCTGGCTTTGTATGGAGTTTGCACATATTCCCTGTTATTGAGCAGATTTCCTCCCACCATCCAAATGCAAGCTGGTCTAGCCGGTGTGTCTAAATTTCTGTGTGTGTGTGTGTGTGTGTGTGCGCTCTGCGATGGGCTGGCAGCCCATTCAGGGTGTTTCCCATGTCTGCCCACTGCTGGGATAGGCTGGATAAACTACAGAAGGTAGTTTGGGTTCTTAATTTTGTGTGTACAGTATGTCTTGAAGGAATGACATAACAGCAGTAACAAAACTGAATTCTACTGTGTAGGATATGTCCCTTACATTAGTGATACTATGGAATTTGAAATGAGTATAGATTGACGGCCTTTACCTCCTAAGGTTATACAGACATAGGCGAGACTCTTTTTTTGAGGGAAATGTGTGTTACGCAGAAATGTGTTTCGACAGTGTGCTGTAGACCTCAGCCACTCCTTGGCGTTGTCGTGACTCAGTGAGGAGCGCGTTCATTTGCGGCACCCCTGTGTAATAATGAAAATACTGTTTTGTCTGGGTGGTTGGACCTGTGCATGGGAAAGGCTTTGGGTCATTATGTGTGTGGGGATGCTAGGCTCAACAGCCGGGTTGTCGCAATCTGATTGGCTGCCTTAAAAGATTAGACGCCAGGAATATGTCCCCTTGTAGCCCTCCTGTCGTTTTTAAAAATGTGTTCAACTGCAAATATACTCTGAAGCACAGGCCCACCTTGGCTGATACAAGCGGGCTGTGTTTCTTGTAATCCACCCCCCCCCCCCCGACCATCCCCTGTCTTCTGCTATACGTTGCTGTAAAAGTGAACGGTTTATTAATTATTTGTTTCTCAGGGTGGGTGACTCAATGATTTCTAGAAAGGGACAGGTGTGAGTCTTCCCAGACTTATCTTGGCTTCTCTGGGGAGTGTGTGTTTGTTGGGGGGGGGGGGGTGTAGACCAGAAACCGGTATAACCTGCCTTCAAATTGTCTGAGGTTTTTGGTGTGAGGTCATTGCATACACGGTCACACCATTTGATTTTCGTGGCACCCTGACTTCCCTGTTTTTGTGTTGTCTCTGTTTTTGCACGTTCATTTGAAATTCTTCAGTTCTCTGGCTGTGGATATGTACGCTGTTAAAACTGCTAGGGCAGCTGATGGGTGTCACGATACCGAATTCCTTCACTTTTCCACGTGACGCCAGAGCTTCTGGGCGCCCTTTGCCATTCCTGGAGCCTTAGCGACAGTGTGCATGTGCCGCGGTGTCACTTGAGCCACTTTTTGCCCTCGGGGGCCTCCGCCTCCCTGGAGCCATTTCCTGCCACGCCGAAGTGCTCTGGGCTTCCTGAGGTCAACAATTAAACAGCTGAATCCATATGGCAACTTACGAATGATCTGGGGCACTACTGAGGAAGCCAGAATCGTACTTTAAAATGGTTCATTGACCTCTCAAATGTCAACAGCATAAGAGGAAGCATACGTTCGCTCAGAAAGAAAGGAATGAGAAGCATAGCAGAAGCCATCTCTCTCTAAACTGGGTCAATACCCCCGCCTCCCCCCCCCCCATCCTCCCACAAATGTGATGTGTTGGGAAATCTCTGGTCTGCCTCCGAGACCCTGAAACAAACTCCATCTTCTAACCACTTACCCCTGTCACAGTTTTAAAGGATAAAGGAATTTCAGAATTCCATAATTTGGTCCTATTATGAGAATCACACTGCAGCAAATCTCCCCTCCATCTTTACTCTACATCTACAAATGCTTATCCCGGAATGACTGAAAGGTTGAGATGAGCCTGGAACTTACTTATGGCCTCTGATGGGTGGACACCCTGTACAGTCCATTGCAGGATGCACACGGGCCATTTTAGAGACAATAGTGCAGCCTTCATTGCTCTGCTAACCACGTTTTTTGCAGTTCTTTTCCATCATGTATCAAAAGTTGACCACATAGTTGAGCTTAAGTTGAAGGGCGAGCCAATACCTCAAGAATTGTATGACATGCTCTTGTGGGAGAGTTGACCAGCACTAACTGAATACTTGACTACGTGTCCCCTTGGTGTATGTCTCTGTAACAAGACCTGGTCCACTCTAGTTAGCTAGGAAGCATTGCTTTTGATAGAGGGGCCCAGTCAGGGTCTTGCCTGTGGCTTTTCTCCTGAGGGTTTCTCTTTTTGGGGTGTGGTTGCTGAGAGACCATTGGAGGAGGCTGAGCGAACCTATCGGTGGCAGTATCTCAGTCCAGCCTGTATTTCTGTATTTCTTTGTGTGAGAAGTGTCTCACAGGGGGAGTATTTGCGTGGCCGGTCCCGTGCTCCCTGTTCAGCTCACATCCGCCAGGATCAGGGAGTTTTGCGGGAGGTCCTGTGGGGGAGGCTTCCTGTTGGGTCGGTCCCCGAGAGAGGATGCTGTCTCAGTCCTTCGGAGATGAACAGGGCCGCCTGTGGCGTGGGTTCTGAGGAGATGCATACATCTCTCAGCTGGAAGATGGAAGAGGCTCAGCTCCCCCCCTTACCCAGCAAGACAGCTGGGAGATCTCATGGACACCCTACATGACAGCTTCTCACAACTTTACCGAAATAAAATGCGTGACCCAACAGCATCTTCAGATGTTTGCGCTAATATCCTCAAGCCGCGATGCTCTTTGAGAACAATGCCACTTGCTTTCTCCTTCATCTGTGCTCTAAGTGTTTTTTATCTTTAGGATTTGTTTCTCAATTCGTTATTGGCCTAGATTTTAAATATGATTCTGATGCAGTCTCCCTGTCCCAGAGGCAACCCTAACCAGTCAGGATGCAGTCAGAGAACATCATCAGTTTTCCCATCACCAGAATGTCACCTTCTTAATGTCAAGTCCACAAGCGTGTGGAGATTAATCTGTCAAAGGTGATCACCTGTGCCTGTTCATTCCTGTCAGTGTAGGAATGTTAATATCCAGTTTGCTTTGCCAAGCTGAGTACTACGGAGATGGTACAACTACCAGCAGGGTACAAATATTAAGTTATGCAGTTGTATGTATGTTCTCACCAGCGCTGCCTCCCTCTCCTATATTGAAGATGCTAAGGTATGGTACGATCTTTCATGGGAATCGGCCGATGCCGGGGACGGTTCTGTCGCACGCCATGAATGTTACGGTTATCCGTCTTGCCGGGCGACACTTGGTGTTTCCCTACTCTTCCATCTTCCTCCATCCTCTCTGTCGGAATGCTATAGGAAGCTTCATCCCACCCACGGAGGTTCAGAGCGATCCCCGCCCATCCATCATGGGGATGCACCGGCTCTTTCTCCTCCATTGGAAACTGAGTGGTCTTGCATTGTGAGGAAAGGGCTTGTCTGGATTATCTTGTCGGTATTATTTATTTATCCTGCTGCGAGGAGGATCCTCGGAATCTGCTGCTCCCATCCCTGGCTTGGGCTGTAGTTGGCCGGTCATGTTGTTACCTCTGTGATCCCATTCGGCCCTGTTCAGAATGATCAGGGTGTGGCTACCGTTCCAATGAACGAGGAGGAGGAGTTTTGTTTTTCCACACGTATGTGTAGGTTTCTTTCCTGAGACCTAAACCTGGAGGAGTGGTGGAAGAGATGGAGGGCTAAGGAATCCAGAGTCTGCTGTTGTGGTCAGCAGGCCTGCCATGCACAATTCTCAGGTCCAGGACAAAACTACTTTCCCCATGATACGCCACCTACCTCTCCTGCCCCCTTAATTGTCCTCCTGGATATGTGGGCATGGCGGCGAGCCCAGCCGTGGCGAGGATTCACCCCTTATACCTTGATCTGACATGGAGTTTGCGAAGCCTACATGAAGGATGAAAGTAAATTGATGTCTTGCTTTCCCCCGGCAACTCCTCCCAGGCCGGGACGGTCATCCTGCGTCCATCGCAGGGGGGGAGGCCGATGAATGGCAGCAGTGTTGCCCCGACGTGCAACCAGAAAGGGCGGAGGACAGGCCACGATGTGCCAGCGTTCGGGAACAGAGTCTGGCAGCCCCAGCTCCGGACAATGCCCCCGTTTAGCGGCATGCAGTCCTCATTTTCGTGGGGGGGGAACCCAACGCTTCCCCTACAACACAGGACTGATACTGGTTGGAACAGGCAGCCCTGAGGGGGAGGGCCTCGAGTGCTGACCTCTGCAGATCCTGCGTCATGGTTATGAGAAAGCGCAGTGACTCTTGACCCTGTTTGAGTCTCTGCTCCAGCTGTTTCGGTAACCTTTAGATCCCTCCCTTCCCGTTTTGCACCCGTGCCTTCGGTTCATGGGCCTTTTGTTACCCCCCCCCCCCAATAAGGCCCTCCTGTTATCGGTTTTCATCATTACAGTCGATATTTCTGCACAAAATCAGAAGCAGTAGCGAGTAATAATAGAGGACAGGGTGCCTCAGATCTGTGCTGGTCAGCTGGCCTCTGTAGGAATTGTAAATTTCACTTCGTTCTCGATTTCTCACCCTAACACCTCCCCCACTTCCTGAAGACTTGCGGGACCACTCGGGAGTTTAGGACATTCAGCCACTCTGTACCATTTTGAAAGCCTATCAAAACATTTTTTTAGCAGCATGGTGGTAGACACAGTAGCTCAAAGGAGAGGCTTACGAAATGCTAAGGTAAACGTAGAAGGTAAATCACTGTGATTCCAACCCCCTAGTATGGCTTGAATGGTCACATCCCATCTGTGTTTTAGATAAAGAGTGTGCAGTTAGTCTCTATGGTGGCTGTGGTGCGTGTGGATGGGTGATGCTTGTGAATTGTGACTCTTGAGTCTGTAAGGTTGTTAATCCCACACTATGATTCATACCGTTAGTTTCATACGGAGGTTTCTGAATGCATCTTATTGAGCAATTAATATCCATTTATCCGTATAACATTAAAAAAACTTCTGTTTTATTTATTTTTTTAATTTTTTTCCTCATGACTCTTATCAAAAGTGCTCAATGGGTGGATGAATGGATGGATTTTGTTTTGTGCTGAGCTGCAGTTGTCCTGCCCTGCGTGTCTGAGCTGAGCTGCATTCTTGTTCTTGCCACGCAGGCCTGTGGGATACCTATCAGGACAGAGTTGTGTCATTCTGGGTGCAGTGAGTTCCATGGGTCCACCCTGTGTCCAGGAGCTTGGGGTGCAACTAACACTGCATTCCACAGGACCGACTTGAAATTTACTGGAACTGGGAGGAGTCTCTTGTGCTGATGCAGCTAAAATAACATACTTGGTGCCTTGCAGCGTGTGTATGTGTGTGAGACAGAGAGAGTGTGTGTTTGTGTATAAATACATAGATATACAGTATGACTGTTGGTATTTAAATTTGTATGTACGTCTTTGAAGCTGTATGTTCTTTGGTACACCATATGTTTTATATGTCTTAACATTGTTTTAATTGCCATTGATTTCCTTGTCACGGTTCTTTCTGTATTTGCTCTGTGGATTCTCTGGGCTTCCTCATACTAGTGACTCTGTCACATGGAGTGTTCAGCCGGAGGGGGCACCGCTGGGGGCACCGAAGGTGGTGTTTGGCATCTGCAGCTCCCATAATGCTGTGCGAGTGTTCCCTCTAGTGGGTCTGCGACAGTGCCTGGGAAGGAGCCCCTGTTTTGCATAGATTAAGAACAAATGGTTTTACTATCTGGGGCTGCAGTGGTGGAGTTGGTCAGGATACTGTGGGTTGCGCACAGTAACAAATATGACTGGTTACCTCAGAGAGGTAGGTAAGGTAAGGATCATGCACTGATTACAGTGCATTTCCGCACCCACCACACGACAAACCACCTCAGGGATGAGAACCATGCGGCAGGTGATACCTCAGCACCACACTACTCCAAATGGACCAGCGTGAGGTTTTTTTCTAGTGACTGGAGTGTCGATCCTGCCACCAACCCCCAAGTTATTCCCTGTAAATTAGAGAATCTCCTTATAGGGCTGGATGCAGATTAACATCATACCCCGGATGAAACAATTGCAGGTTGAGAGCCTTGCTCAAGGGCCCAACGGAGTAGAATCACTCTGGGCATTCATGGGATTTGAACCAGCAACCTTCCAGTTGCTGACACAGATCCCTAGCCTCAGAGCCGCCACTCAATTCACATACTTATCTCACAACCTATAAATCATCATGTTAAAGGGCACTTCTGGGGCGTAGAACGGCTTGGTGTGTGTTTACATTTCCTCCAGAGTTGATAAGTGTCTGTGTGGGGTGTGTGCCCTGCTCCTGGACACACCTAGCCCCACCTTTCCCCCCTCCTTGTTCTTTGTTTTCAAACAGGGTCCAGTGGTCTCTTCCAGACAGACATAGCATTGGAAAGAATGCAGATTAACAGACTCCTGTTTTTTTTAATAATAAAAAGATCGGTGGTGTTTTTTCTTTCCCTCTATTGACCCCCCTTTTCACATCCCTTTTTGGCAGTGGACCTACAAAGGCAACAAAAAAATACCGTAATGTGTTTCCTGGTGTCAGGCCTATAACTGTGCACAGGAGCCAGAGTATAGAATGTGTATTTTTAAGCCCCTTCGATCTGGTGGGCCTGTATCAGAATTCATGAGCTATTCTTATTTATGAACGGCAAAGCTGTTTAACTGCCTGTCCTGTTTGGCAATGCGAAACTTCTTAGTGAAATATTAAACTGCCACTGGTCTCGATTCCTCTTACCATGGGCGGCCACCACCTCCTCCATCTTGAAGCTTTATTTTCATGACGATTTCACACAGACCCTAGCCATGTTTTTTTTCTTGGGGTTGGGGGGCAGCAACCCTTTAATTAGCATTGGATGGCAAAATGCCAGTATATGACTTGCTGGTTAAATTGATCTGACACTGGATGAATTGGTTTAGTCATGGATTATTTTCTTAACTTTGTGGTTAGTAAGAGGTTAATGATAGTGGAGAGGTAAGGTGGAGGGTGGGGGTCGAGGAGGTGGTCATAGCTAATTTGGGAAGCTGGAGTGGTGAAGACCTAAAGGAATATCTCCTCATGTTTAATGGAAAGCCTCTATCCTGAGCAAGAAACTTTGGAAACAACACATTTCATCATGTAAACTTCATTTCCACCACATCTTACTATGTTCTTGCTTTGTTGGAAGATGATGTATAGCCCTTGCATCTATAATGCTTAGAGTTGTACCTGGGCATTGAATGGAACCTCAGCCTAGCCACACTTAAGCTTAGTTGACTGCTTAACAGCCATGTGTTTGTAATGCACTGTTGGCCTGACTTGTCCATTGCTTTGGACAAAAGCATCTGATAAATAAAATAAATAAAAATAAATGTAGATGTCTTCATCAAACTAGAGATTGTGTTCTTTGCTTTTTGTGATGGTGGTGCTGTTAGTTTTTCCTCACACGCATTAGGTTCTGTGTGTGCTGTTGTTTTGCTAAACCAGTGCTGTGGTGGAGAGGCCAGAGCCTTGACTGCCACATTCAGGGCGATACGAGCATGGCCGATTTTCACCTCAGTCAAAAAAAAACCCAGGGCTCTGATTAGTCAGCCTCCCAAGTAGCTATACCAGCTGGGAGATGTTGGAGGGGAGATAATTGGACTCACGATGTGGATTATGTGAAAGGAATTCAGAATACCGCTGGCTCTAGTGGTGAGCCTGGACTCCTCTGTTACTGATACGCATGTTGAGATGTGGTGTCTTGGAGCTCACGAGATCCCAAATGGGAGGAAGGAGCTGAAGCTGTCAGTGATGTGCCACATGTGGATTACTCGTTCTCTCTGTTGTGTTCTGGGTGGTCACAAATTTTCCTGGCCTAATAATATCCTACCGAGATGTGGCAGGAAAAATTTCAGGCTCACTTATCCATAAGGTGACATTTTAAGATGATCCCTTTTGTTTAAGGTCGTCTGCAGACAAGCCATAGCCTGCAGGCCTTGATGGACATGTTCTCATGAATGTCTATGCAAAGTTAGCCATGTGGCTGACACAGAGGTGCTTAGTCACAGGCTGTGTCGGCTTGCATGTGCCTCTAGACACGCAGACAATGGCCTGTTTTTCTGCTCTTGTCTTTTTCTTGGGTTTCTGCTGCTGAGGATGGGCTCTAGAACATGGGAACAGACTTGCAGGGCTGGTGGCCGAGGCACAGCTGGTTCAGCATCTGTTCCGTTTCTCGGGTGTCATCTCAAGCCTTTTTAAGGTCAAGTTTCAACCTGAGGTGAGGGCACGGCAGCCTTCTGGCCTCCAGAAGCTTCTTTGAAAAAGAAGCCTGGGGTTATGTAGAGGGCACGCTGCACGCCTTGGTGTCCCATCATCCTCAGAGACGACACCCACGTGCAACATCTGCACAAAGCTTTCAGCTGCTCCTCTGGCACACCAATAAACTCGTGCTGTCACTTCACTCAAAGCTTTCATCTGGTTGCGTCAGGCGGTTGTCATACAGAGCGATTTATCTGGACTGGACTTCTCGGTTCACTAAGGCTCTGTGGTGTCCACGTACGATCTTACCAATGGTGTGGCTGCTGACATCTTCTCAACATTCTCATGGTTCTGGTGGAAATCCTGGACAGTCCATTCAAAGTCCTTCCAGAAACCCATAAGAACATAAGTACATAAGAAATTTACAAACGAGAGGAGGCCATTCGGCCCATCAAGCTCGTTTGGGGAGAACTTAACTAATA
>JAODLC010000038.1:12276209-12287066 GCA_026781145.1 Hippopotamyrus pictus | reverse complement strand
CCTCCGTTGCACCTTTTCTAAGGCAGCAATGTCCTTCTTGAGGTATGGTGACCAAACCTGCACACAGTATTCTAGGTAGGGTCTTACCAAGGAATTATATAAATGTAGCATGATGGTAATAAGGTCCCATGGTGTATGTTGCATGGGCATCTAATGTAAGCAGGTACATAAAATTGCTTGTGGTTGCTATTTTTTTCCTCACATATGAAGTTTACATGTAATCATGTTAGCATGATTAAATTTACCTTTAGTGGTACTCGACTCCATGTGGTGAAGTTTTCCAGCAGACCACTGGTTCATTTCTTAATTTTTTCAAGCACAAAAAATAAAGGCAAGGCTTGAAGGAAGATTTTGGGGATTCATGCATTGGTCAGGTCTGAGACAAAATTGAAATGTTCCATTCTCATTGCCAGAACCTCACTGGACATGCCCAGTTACCTGCTTTGGTGGCTTCCCAGCTTTGATGATTCAGCCATACTGGGGTTCATATGCTGTTGTCGTTATGGAGCCCAAAGCAAATATTAGTGACATCCCCAAAACAAAACATTAACAAACAAGCTGGTGATTGTTGCCAAAGGCAGGATGAGTAAACACAATCATGCTTATTCTGTCTTGGAAAGGCCGGATGAATTTGGGCGTGGTGTTTTCAGAACATCTCGGGATGGGCTGATAATAATGGGCGTTAGTCCTAGTGCACAGGTGCAATGTCAGCACACACATTGGCTTCCCCTTTTCCCCTCCCCTACCCTGCCAATGCAAATTTAATCCGCTACTTAATCCAAGGCTGTTCAGGGCCACGCTGGGAACCGGAACGGATTCTCAAATTGTGGTATTTATACGGCCCATCACTCGTGTCAGCTGCACAGAAGCTTCATCTGTGTGCTGTGACGTGAGGATTCATCCACTTCCATGGATTCAGTTACACTGGCCAAAAAAGGAAATACTGCCATTTAAAAATTTTAGCTAGCTAGCTGTTGCGTACAGCTGGATATTTTACTATGAGCCAGGATAGGTATCTCGTTTACAAGCCTCTCCTAGGACTCTCCAGCACCCTTTTGTGTCTAAATCTCACGTTAAATGTCACCCTTGCAATATTTTCATCTGGCAATAAATTGATAACTTCATTTTTCCAGGCATTGTGATTGCAAATAATACCAATGCTAGACTGTAGTAGCAGGCTTACCAGAATGGGATTTGAACCCTGGACCCTGGCTGTAGTTACCCTTTTCTCACTTTGCTGCCAGATCTAGTAACCCCCATTTCTGTTCCAGATATAGCACTGACTGCTCAATGGGTTCTTACTACTGGGATTAGCGATAGGAGCTGTAGGCAGTGTCATCACCAGTCTTGCTGGATGTGTGAGTTGTTTGCTCCTAATTGTGTCTGTTGGGGGGTGATCCTCAGCAGGATCTTGCTCAGAGATCACTGAGCTGGTCACTGTCCTTAACATCCATTCATCTTCTGAATGAGACCTCCTGTGAGTTTGCCTTCTTCAGCATTGTGGGTTGTGTAAATGATTGCATTAAACTTTGTGTCGAAACTTTTCCCTCCCTGCATGGGTAGTCGTAGGCCGCACATGTCAGTGTGGGCGACGGGACTCTCGCGGCGTGTCAGTGTGAGGCTGAGCGCATGCTGTGGGCAATGACTGAGAGAAGCTGTCTGATTGCTTGACAGCTCGGGGGAAGCCGTCCCGCATAGCTGTGATGTCATAGCTTCATTTGTGTGGGCCAGTTAACCCCATCCCGATGTCATGTACCTCAAGCCTCCCCCTTCCAAGGAGAGCTTGTCTGTTTCCTCTTTCTCTCTCTCTCTGACATGACCTGCATACCTGATAACTGATACCCTCTGGCTGTCCGTGGAGCCCTCTAGCCTGAACCTCCTTAAATAAAAGCGGCTCCCTGGCTTTGCAGGGTTCCTCCTTAGGAGTCAGATTACCCCGGGGAGGTTGGCGGAGATGCTGCCACCACCACCACTTGCTCCAGGAGTCTAGCTGAGTCAAAGGCCTCGTTCGCCGAAACCTGCCCGTTGAGGAAATTAGACGTGCCTTTAGATTTCTTAGCGTCGTCAGAATGTTCTCCTCCTGGGAAATAAGCACAGTAATTGAAGAGAGGAGAAGAGAGATGGGAGGCCCTGAAAAAAAAACTGAGCTAGAGATGAGGCCCTTTCTGTATGGAACCCGCCGAGGGGTTGTGCTGACTTAATGAGGCTGATGGATTATGTATTCAAATCTATTTCTGTTATCTCCATATTATTCTTAGTTTTCACAGTGAACTGAGAAGCAGGGTAGTGATTTGTGGGCTTTTTTTCAGGGTGTGTGTGTATGTGTGTGTGTGTGGCAGTGAGCCACAGCGGGGTAGACGTGACAGGGAGTATCGCAGGAACACCGCAGCCTGGACTTGCCGACTTGACTCCGAGATCTTTGCCCGATATCTGGAGCTTCTTGGCCCATCCCCTTGAAGGGTTGCTTGTGCATTGAAAAAATATCCAATCAGAGTTACTGTTGTGATTTATAAGTTGCCCCTTTCTGCGCTTGTGTGTGTCCATGCGTTTGGATCATGCATTGCTGTCATGCTGCTGGCGTACATAAGATGCTTTGTCGATTATTTCTCTTGACATCCAATTATTTTTAAAGGCACCTGCCAACCACTCAGAAATCGCCCTGTCTCGGTTTTCATGGTGAAACAATCTCATGAAGTACCAGGAGGTCTTCCTGCGTCCTGCCACTCTGCATCTTGTCATATATTGAGTCGTTTCCTTTGGCATTCAAAGTGTCTTCATGGGTAGGGTGATGAGCTGCCTCATGTCTTTCTGGAGGAGGAAGGATGGGGTGTGATTTCTTTTCTGAAGTCAAGGCCAGTGTCACCTTAACCTGAGGGACTTAATTTGGATTTTGGCTCAGCCAGTTTAGGTGAAATCCAAGAGACCATAGTTAAGTCATTGTATGGTTCCTCCACATGGTCCTTCCCGGTGGTCAGCCTGCTCATCTTTGCTCTTACGGGCTCAGTCTATACTCCTGCTATGGTTCAGGTGGTGCTATGAGTTACCAAAAGGACAAGCACACAATGCAGTTTATGTAGGTTGGAGTTCAGGCCTTGGAGTTGAGTAAGGAACCTACCCCATTCTTGCTCACCTTTGGGAATGAGTGTGGGAGCTGGGAAGCAGGGAATTAGCTTGCTGTGTCAAGGGTCAGCCTGATTGAGAGGTCAAAGGGCAACAGAGGGAAGCCAGAAAGCCCAAAGGAAGACATCGCTGCCAAGGTTCCTGAAAGTCTTTCCCAGCATTTTCCTGGAATCCTCCGCCACTTGTTCTCTCAGATTTCTGCCATGTATTCATCCTGCAGAGGTGGCAATTAGGAAACATGGAAAATGCCTTGGGTTTGCATTGCCACTGTTCTCAAGATGGGCGGGTGTGAAAAATGAAAAATGAGCAGGCTGGCAGCTGGAAGGTTTTGTTTTGACATGTAGTTAACGGCTACTGCAGCCGTTTGTAGGCTTACGCATAATGCCGACTCCATCCTAACGGATAGCCTTTGCCTCTGGGCATCATGACTTGCGTCATGGTGAGGAGTTTGACCTTAAATGAAGGTGAAGTTGCTGCATATTATTTAGACATCAGATGCATTTGAATTCAGATATGTTGTGTGACATCCCCTGCATTGACTTTCTTTAAATAGATCCTACTTGATGGTGTGAGACACTCTATGCTCTATATAGAAGTCTAGAACTTGTCATTAAATGACAATTTTTGACATCAGCTAAACAAGGACAATCTGATTGTACACACCCTCTTGATACGAGTTGGAAGCCTGTCTGCTAACATCCGTGGATCTCCAATTCTGGCACTAGAGACTGCCTGATTTTTTTCCTGCTCTACATCTCTGATGTGCTGTTGTTGGTCAACTGTGTGTCACTGTGCTTGTCACAGTTTATGTTTTTCCTACTTATAATAATCAAACTCATGGGAGTTTATTTACCCAAAAATGTTCTGAGGGCAGAAGGAAAAATTATTGGTTTGGAGAGAACCAATCAGATTATATAGGAGGTGGGTCCAAGACATCTGATTGGCTGGTCCCGCCTCCTCCAGTTGCTTGGATCCACCTCCTATATAATCTGATTTGTAATATCTCTGAATGCTGATCAGAGCATTTTTGTGTAAGCAAAACTCCAACAAGCAATAATTGATCCTCGGGTTGTCAAGCTGTGTGGCAGCCGACAGTGGGGACACGTTAGCCAAAGCAGCCAAACAGCCTTTCCTGGTGAGAATCTAGGCCTCAAATACTCAGCTAGCATCTATCATAAATATGCAATAGTTCCTCTAAATCAGTCAATCATGACTGCTCTGTTATGAAACTTGGAAGGGGGGCTGACATCAGGCAGCCATTTTCTCTACTTTTTTGTTGTCAGCATTTTTCTCCTGCCTCTCCAAAACCTCCGTCTTAATCGGTGGAAATATGCAGATTACCTAGAAATTCAGGATAAGCTGATAGGGATTCTCCCACTTTATCTGGTATGATTAACAGAAGACTTGGGGGTGAAACAGCGACTACTACACACCCCCTGCCCTTTAAGTGTCGGGGGCTTGAGAAATGTCACAGCCCGATGCGACATGGATAACAAGGTCCCCAAGAGTCACCCCTTGTGCAATTCACAATGGTTCCTGTTTCTCTGTTGTTTTCAAACCATGCTCTGGGTTAGTGGATCTCTTCAGGACAGAGGTCCAGCTTTGGCAAGCCTATGCATCAGTAGATTAAAGAAGTAACAGGAGTCTGGGAGACTCGGGGCAATGCAAATGCGACTGTTGTTTGCATGATGCTAAAGTGGCGGTGGGGGCAATGAGAAATCAGAACGCAATCACAGTAATTAGTTTTTCTGGGCTGTATGACATTTCTCATTTCTGATGGTCAGTTGGGAGAAAGGGAACAGTTTGTGTATTTGCGATTTGCTGTTTTAGATTTTGGGTGGGTTCCCAGTTGCTATGGGGAAAATGGAAAGAGATTGTTAATATTGTTCCAGTTTTTCCTCCCCCCCCCCCCCCCCCTGTTCATCCAGGACTGTTTTTCTAAGGCATAACAATTTTTGTGAGTCAGCCTGCCTTTTTAATCACTGTAAAACAGGACAGGGATAATTATTTTATGTTTATTAATGTAGAGCCAACCCTGGGGAGATTGAGGTTGATCTGAATTGATAATTTATGCAAGTTTGGGGGGGGGGGGGGTTAATAAAGTTGCCATCAATGACAATTGCCAAGTTTCAGTAGACTTCGTCTCCACGGATGTATCTTATAGACACTGGGTTAGCTTGCTGTTCAAATTCTTTGTTTTGCTGTTTTTTTTTTTTTGGCGTTCATGAGCACAAAACCCAGAGTAACAGTAGGAGGAATGTCCTCTATGGGTTTGTGGATATGTTCTGGTGATTTGCAGAAAGAAACTGTTGTGTTTGGTGCAAATGGGGCTTTATACAGAACCACAAGTAGGGATTAGTGTACCAGTAGCCCTCAGGAGTCAGGTGTGACCTGTTTCCTGCCTTCACCTATTAACAGTGAGGATATCATGGGATTGATCAAACCATTGTTCTTATAGCTGGTTTCTAATGTGGCTCTGACCCCCAAGGAAGTTTCTAGGATTTTCTAGGCGTAAGAGGAGGGCATAATTCAAACTGAAGGGCTAACTTTATTGTTGGTCGATGCTGTGTTTTGAATCACTGAGGGACAGAGTGGGGGGGTGGGGGGACACTCCAGGAAGCAGTCAGCTTTCAGCTGGGGCTAGTGCCCCTGTAGCCCCGCCCCTGTATACACCCCTGGTGACCCAAGCTGACCTTCAGACTGGATGATATTTTGCATGTGAGGTCCCTGGGACACCTTAGGACACCTGTCATGCAAACTGACCCCCTTTTGTTGTTGTTTTTGAAATGTATTTTAGCAAATTAGAGGTAGATGCGGTCAAATCACTGTTTAGGTCTATTAGTGTGTGTCTGATGTCACTGTAAATATAAATTTGTTAAAAATATGTTAATTAAAATACTATGATCTTATGACATTTTTCAGTTTTTTCCTTCCTCCCTTTTTAGGGACTATTTTTATTTGTAAATGCCTGTGGCCTTTTTTAATTAATGTTATGAGACACGAAAACACCATGTTTTCTTAGGCTTGGCCAGAAAGCTGCATCATCAGTGTGGTGAAGTCAGCCAGCGGTTACTCATTGATTTGGAATTTGCATACGAGAACACAAATGTGTGCTGGGGACTGCTTTTGCGTGATGTTTCATCAGGCGCGATGAACTGCTTAAAACCTTTACATCTTGTTGTTTACATCTTCCAGAATCTCCACGGTAGTGTCATCTCAGCGAATCTGAAGGGGGGGAAGGGTGGGTTCCTTTCTCACCACTATGAATCTGTGTTGACGCTGAACATGAAACGTGGGTGGCATGAGAAGGTGGCGTATAAACAGGCAAAATCTTCCTAAAACATGGAGGCTCATGTCTAATTATTTTTTTGGTTGTTGATTTATCTATCTATCTGTCTGTCTGTCTGTGTACCTGTCTCCTGATCTACCTATGCATGCTTCTGTGATTTTTGCACTGGATTATACACCTGTCTTCTACTTGTGCTGTTGAGCTTATGATAAATGCTCATTAATACAGGCTTCTTAATGTCACTAAGTAGAATGATATTAAGCAATGTGCAATACATATGATACTGTTAAGTTGTCTGACCATAATGACTCCTGTATGTGTGCACTTGACGATTTGAACCAGCTCTGTTTTTCTACATTGGCTTTTTGCCTATTCCCAGTGTGAAGCTGTTCACATCAGAAATCAAGCTGCCTGCCCATTTCTTGTAACTGCCTATCTAGTACAGGGTTGGGCTGCTGCTGCAGCCTCTCCCAGGAAGCTCAAGGCGCTATGTGTGTGTGGGGGGAGGACTCTTTGGATGGGATCCTAGATGGTCACAGTCACACATGCAAATGCACAGCTGGGGCAGGGATTGAACTAATGGCCACGGAGGCGTGGGATCAGCCTGCTGCCTGCTGAGCCTCCGCACCATTGCTCCTGAAAATAAAAAAGAGACGCTGACAGCCATTCCTTTATGGTCCCCTAACATTGCAGTTGTCATCTTCATCTTCAGGTGACAGATTACCTAGGTATCGCTGAAGTAATTATTAAGTTAACAGCAGCTTCTTGGTAGTTAATTCCTCACCCATGGGAGGCGCAGTCGTCGTAGCCGTCGTCAGTCTTGTGATTTTTATATTTATTTCTCTTGGCAAACGGAAGAGGAACGAAACAAGCAGATTGTGTCTGAGAGCTAGTGCCTACTATGTTTTTTTTTTTTTCCACGTCCCTATTCTGTGGTCCTTTGGTCAGGTCAGATAATTATGTGCTGACAAATCTCTTTGATGGTCACTCTGCACATCGGGCTCATACCCGTGTGGTCTTAATTTGGATCCAGGTGGCAGGGGTGCTTAAAATGACGCAACCCCTCAACAGATGACCTAGCGAATGAGCCATTTCAATAACCTGTTTTGTTCCATATTGGCCGTGAATTGTAATGACCTCTAATACCCTGTCCTTGCCCTGCTACTCACCTCATTCAACTTTACTTTGTACTTCTACACTCCACTCGAGAGAATGAAAAGGTTGTCCTATCACTTTATACCACTTTCCTCTCAGACAGATGGAGAGAGAGCCTTCATATTGCTTTTCATTCACTGCCTTATTCTGTTTTTTCCTGTTCACCGTTTGGAATAAGTTATGGCCAAAACATAAAAATGAAATGGCCTGTGAGCTGCTGTTGGTATTAAAAAGGCTGGGTAATGTGCCAGACTTTCTGCTGCCATTTTAGGGCCATCGCTTTCTATCTTCTAGAAGCATGATTCCTCTGCCTGCGTCAAAAGAGCAAGACTAAAGCCAAAGTGGTTCCATAGCTAGAATTCTAGAATTTTTGTCATGTGTGCGGACGATTAGCCTAGCGCTCATAAGGCGGGCATCAGCCAAATTTAAATGTGCAGTTAATTCACATATGGCCACCTACATTGCTTGTATTAATGTTTCCAGTGGAGTACTGAGAGTATGTGCTAGGGTTGCAAAGGGGCAGAAAATTTCCAGAAACTTTCCATTCTGTGGGAAATTAAAATGGGGAATTTTGGAAATATTCCTAGTTGGAAACTTCCCATGGGAATAAATAGGAATATATAGGGATTAATGGGAAAACTCACAGAATTTTGCAACCCTACTACTGTGATACTTCAGGTGAGATTGACAATATTTTGCATAAGAGATGGGGAATGCTAGACGTGGGCCATGGTTTGACACCGCCATTGAGCAGTCTGGCATTTTGCTTCCTGAACCCCCCGGTGGTTCCTGCGCTGATCATGCACCCTGCACTTAACCTTTTCCTGAGCTGTAGGATCCAGGCTGGGCCACTGCTCTGACCTACTTTCTGCTGAAGCCATGGAACAAATGAGGTTTTTGTTTGTGTTCGCTGCTTTATAATGACTTTGTGGGAATGGCATCTAAAAAAGATCAGGGGAGCAGTCTGATCAAAACTAGCTGATTGTGTGCGTGCGTGCATAATGTGCGTGTGTGCATAGCGTGCGTGCGTGCGTGCGTGCGTGCGTGTGTGTGTGTGTGTGTGTGTTGGTTTACATTTACCACACTGGGGACCAGATGTCCCCACATCGTGGTAAAACCTGTTGTTTTTATAAAAATCTGTGACTGCAATAAAAAAACTACAACACCTAAAAGTCCAGTATTTTGTTTGAGTTAGTTAGTGGGTTACAGTTATCACAGCTAGGATTAAGATTATGCCCATAGAGATAAATGGAGGATAATGATAGGAATATATGAACTGTGTGAGTTGGTGGGTGGGTGATAAATCAGACCTGATAAATCAATCGCTCATCAGGGTGAGAGTTACCCTCTCCCCAAATGTGGGACCTCCAGGGTTTGGGTCACCTGCCAAGGTCCTCCCTGACTTTTTAACTGGTCTCTGTGTCAGTGGTGACACTGTGTGAGCTTGTTGTAGGGTCCAATGACAATGCCAAAATGTCTCCAATACGAGACAAAAATTTTGATAAACAATAGTACCGGCTAATATTTTATATGGTCAAAAATTAAACTCGTACCTATAGTTTAAGGTCAAGTGCTTTACCGACTGATGTAATCAGTCAAACTCAAACAAGCCGCAAAAACTGAGTCTTACACATAAAATACAAAAGGCCACCATATAACCTTAAGCTTGAAACAAATTAATGACATGACATGAGAAGAGATGCACAAGAGCAAACTCAAACTGCATTGTCTGTTCTACTTGACAAAAGCACCTTACAAATTAACTTCTTTGCATGCTTACAATCACTTTTGGCCCTAAGGGTTCGTGTGGAGTAATACAATATTTCCATTCTCAAATGATCACAAACGACATACATTATGTGTGAGTTTTTCCTAAGCCTTCCTGGATTTTGGTTGCTTTGTCTTGGAATGACTTTCATTTGGTTTCTTCGTATGTATATTTCTTCTAAACCTCATTGGTGCTCTGCTCAAGCACAGTCGAACAGACCTTGGTGGCTTTCGATAGTTGGTCCAAGCAGGATGTTCTAATCACGTCTTTGCTGGGACAAAGTGTCTCCGTGTCTCTCTGTCCTTCATCGCATTTCATCTGAGGTCGTCTTGTACGCCAGCCAGGTGCTGTGTGCACTTCAGATACGTGAGTAGTCTTTGAGGTTCCGCTTCCTTCTATGGTTAATCACTTATTACTGGAGCTATGACAAGTCATTGGCGGTCTAATTCCTGTAGGGATCTCTGTCATGTCCAGAAGTGGCCTCAGGGCTTCTCCCTTTTGCTTTTTAACCTGACGAATTGCTCGACTTTTGGACTACAGTCACTTTGCCTTAATATTCACTCCGATTCCATTTTGGAACTGGCCTTATGTTTTGCTTTTGAGATTAACTTTTTGAAATGAATGCCAAAAAAAGTTTCTTTCCAAAGCATATTGCAGTCTGTTTTTGCTTAATAGGAAAAATGGTTCAGTCAGCGTCATTAATATTCATGAGGGAGGAGAAAAAACAGCCTATGCCAGGCGATAGAGGTACTGACCCGATTTAATAGGACTCGGATGGTACAAAACGGATCGGGTGTAGCAAACCAGGGGCAGGCGGAGCATTGGGAGGTATGTGCCGGTCTCAGATAATTGCCGGGCTGTTCTAAAAATAACCAGGAAGGCAAGACGGCCGCGGTCGGAGGAACTTTGGGAGATGGACAGAGGCCGTGGCTCAGCACTGGGCGGCTAGCGCAGCCGTTCCCTTCCTCTTCAATCCCCTTTTCGCTTTTTGTTTTTTTTTCATCTCACTTGTGTTCTAGAAGGCTTGCTGAAAGATTCTGGAAGGTCGACCTTAAAGACTCTGGAGCGCTTCATCATTTGGAGTTGTGGCAGCGATTGATTCCACCTCTGGTTCCTGCTTTTCAAAGCCTCAAATTCATTCCTGGAGGAGCATGTCTCTTGGTCTTGTATGTGGGTTGTCCACTGCTTGCCTGATTATTTATTTATTTATTTTTAAATGTCCCCTCCTATTTGGCCCCGTGAAGCAGAACTTTCACACTGAAGTAATATTTACACACACTGGGAGTGTTGTCTTCTGTGTCCGGTGAGTGTACTATGTTTTTCTATTTCGTGCTCCACATTGCAGCAGGCTGCCTCATTTCGGGAATCTATAATCCAAGTGAAAACGGTAGATTACCTGGATGCAAGTCACATTCTGAGGGATTTAGGAGCGGTAGATCCTGTTTAATGAATCTACTTGAGTTCTTTGAGGAAGCTACAAGTGAAATTGATCACAAAAAGACCTACGATGTGATCTACTTAGATT
>JAODLC010000038.1:12235130-12266594 GCA_026781145.1 Hippopotamyrus pictus | reverse complement strand
AGGTTAACACACCTTGATTTTTTTGTCTCGTGCTTTACAGAATCCGAATCGATGTCATTGTTTATTTTATTTTATTTCCAGCCCTGCGTGGGATGCTGCTGCCGGCTAGAGTCGGCTGGATAAAATACACACACGCACGCAGAGGGACGGCTACTGTCGTGTCGCGTTGCTGCCGCCGGCTCGGCAAAAGCGTCACCGATCAAGTTCAGAATGAGGCTACCGGATTGATGAGTTCAGAGGCGTCTGGGGGCTCTGATTTGTGCACAATAGCAAGAATATGAAAAAGTATTTACTTCGGTTTTGCAGACGCCTAGACTGTTATCTTACAGTCAGTATAGCTAAAAGTAAATATGGATCACAAAAATGTGAAGTAACAGCGGTTCAAATCATGCCTCACCAGTTTGTCGGCGCTGCGCACTTCTTCGGGCAGAGAGGGTCATTTGTTGTGCTACCTGACTTGCATGCAGAGTCATAACCAGCAAGCAGCAGGTGGCTATAGAGATGTGAGAGCTGCAATCTAAAGTTTTCTGGTTCAGTTTTGTAGCGTCCATGGGCAAGATAGAACATCTGAAATGCTTCAGTGAAATGTTCATCTATCTATCCATCCATCCATTCTCTGTAACCGCTTATCAGTTGTATAAATCTAAAATCACCTTGAATTTGAGAGTCCCAGCTGTTCAACTAAATGTAAACGTAGTGTTGGAAAGCCATGAAGAACCAAACTCCATGAATGAGTGAATGAATGAATGGATGTTTTATCATTGTGTCTTGTGTTAGCATAGTAACACTGTGCTTTGGTACATCATAGCTTTTGTACTTTGCAGCAGAGCAGTCTTCACAATCCCTCTAATCTAATAATCCATCCATCCATCCATTTTCTGTTACCGCTGGTCCTGTTTAGGGTCGTGGGGGGCCCAGAGCCTGTCCCAGAAGCCAAGGGCACAAGGCAGGGAACAACCCAGGATGGGGGGCCAACCACCTAATAACCCAAAGTGAATAATGAGATAATAAAAAAACTTGTTTAGGAATCCATAGGCCTGCACATGCTTGCTGCTGTGTTCTGTGACGCTCATACCCACAAAGAAAAGAGTTAATTCAGCACTTTTGGATTATGCTGTAGTATTAATATCCTTTCTGTCTCTAGCTCACCTGCTTTTCTCTTCTTTTCCTCAGTATTTGTGCAGAAAGGGTGCATCAGCCGCCCCGTTCTCGAGGAAGCTTCCAGCGCCATCGTGAACAAGCGTTCATTTATAAACCCTGGTGCATGTTGGGATCTCGCGCACCGCTGGAAGATACTTCCTCATGTCAACAAACCCTTGCAGGGGCTGGTTGTTAACATTAAAACAGGCGTACAGGCGTCCATTAAAGGGTAGAGACAAACCTGCCTTTGGTCTTCACACAGGCAGCAGTCAGGGGAAAAAAAAAAGGCAAAGTGAAATTCTTAGTCCCTTCCGTATAAGTGAAGTCCCTTCCGTATTTTCAGTATGGAGCTGGGGTCCTGTTGGACTTCTTGAACCTGCAGGCCTCTTCTCCCTAACACTCCACAGCACAAACAGCCTGAAGTTTGCTAAGGGCGATGGAGCTCTCGGGGAATACGCTTAGTTCCACCGCTAATCAATTTCATTTTGCACTATAACCTACTTTTTATTTTTTATTTCTTTATGTTTGCTTGGCAGGCTTTCAGAATAACACAAGGCCGGTCTTGCAAACATGCCGATAACGCTGGGAGTGGCCGTCGGATTATGGGCGGGGCAGTGTCTTGGAAATGGTTCTGCAGAATTGTAAGAAATACCTCACCGTGTGGAACGTGCCGTGCGCCATTGACCGAAGTATCGACCAGATGGTGAGGCGGTCGCGGTCTAATTAACACGCGGTTCCTCCACCAAGATTCATGTCAGAGGTTGATGCTGAGGTCGGCAACCAAAATCTTACTTGTTTGTTTCTGTTAATGTATGTTCTGCCTTACTGTTATTTTTTTGCACCCAGTGCATCAGTGCTTACTTAGTGTCCACGAAAAGGAGCAGCTCGTATTTGGCAGGCTTTGGTGGGCCCCCGTGTGGGACCCCTTCCACTCCGGCCACTTATGAAGCCCTCGGACGCAGCGTCTGCTGAGTAATTCCGTAAAGGTCAACCGGGCTGGGAGCACTGAAGTGCTCCTTGTTCTCTCCGGCCTCTGATTGGCTGTCGCCTAGGTTACCACCCCTGGTCTACACACTGGGGAGGAGCCAGTCTGGTCATTTCAAAAGGACTAGAAATTAACTAAAAGCGCAGCCGGCCATGTTGGGGCTCTTCTGAATCTCAATGTACCGTCATGTTGGTGTGAAGGCAGATGTGGGGAGAAATTCCTACAACTTAGAACCTTAGAATCCCTCATCAGTGGTCTTTAAAGTGCTTTAATGTTTGTTGTTTTATTGTTGAAAGCTGCCCTATTGTTTCTATAACCTGCCAAATGTTATATATTCCAGAAAATTGTAATAGAAATGTTTCACAGGAAGAGAAGCAGATGATGACGTCTGTGAGCTTGTAAACTAATGGTTTCATGATTTGAAACATATATGGCCTGTGTTTTAGTTAGACACAGAAGTGCACTAGGAGGGCCAGACTGTGTGTGTGTGTGTGTGTGATTCATATTCAAGGATTGATGGGATAAAAGTGTATTCCATCACGGCCAGAAACGCTTTAACTTTGCTGTCCTGGCAGGAGTGACAGGGTGCCACTAAGTAAGGAACTCCAGCAACGCCGTGACATCATAACGATGAGCGTGACCAGGGATGCCTGGATGTTTACGAAGAGCTTGTTGTTTGTATTAAGAATGACAGTTATCACATTAAGAATAGGTGATGACAGCCATGTTTTCCAGTCGCATGTGTAATTTTTATTTATTTTTTTTATCAAGGCCATCAAATGTGCGAGTGATACTAATGATTTGTGTTTGTTTAAAAGTGAATCAGATGTTTTCTGTCACCATTTTGTCCTGTAAACCTCTGTTAGTCAGCATACATTAAGTCTGGAATGAGATGCATAAATCTGTCGGAATGAGAGCTGTTTCGGTTAATTAGCGGAAGACTGGAGATTCTGAGTAATGCCCTGCTAGATAACCTCCATCTGGTTTGCCAGCCCTGCCCCGTTAGTCGGGTTAAATAGCCTTGATGACTGACGCCCATGTCCCCCTTTACAGTAGTTGAGTGATTTTGCCAGTGGCATCACATTGTACCTGTTTATGCGGCATGAGCGTTTAACACGCTAAACTCCCCCGTCGCTGTGATTGGTCAGGAAATCAGTTATGCTGACAGCTGTTGTGGTTGCACGAGTCTCAGTTGCACCAGTCTCAGTTGCATGAGTCGCAGTTACATGAATTGGTGCCTGTTTCACGCTGCTGTCCGGGGCGAGTCTGACTGTGTGTGGGCAAGGGTTGTGGACGGTGAGTTTGGGGCCGTTTCTGCTGCTGAGCCTGCTTCTCCACTGCTGGGGTGGGGGAGAGGCGGAGTGTGGCCAGGACATTGCGTCCCTGAGACCCCCATATTGCCACACATTGAAGTGTAAACGAAACAGACTGCGGATGTCCATCTGTAAGGCTTTCTTTGTGTCTCCTCTATAGCTAAGCTGACACACTTTGACAGACATATCATATTTTACACCAACATTAAGATTTAAACATCATATTCATTGACTGCCTAAGACTTGCACAGTGCTGTGTGTCGATTTGGATGAAAGCATCTGCTAAATAAATAAAATCTAATGTAAAAGAAGCCCTGCGTGTTTGCATTTGTGTGCAGCAGCCCATAAGTGTGTGTGTGTGTGTGTCTATATGTATATTATATTGTGGGGACTGAATATCCTACATTGCGATAACCTGTTATTTTGGTGTTGTGGGGACCTTTTTCTTTTTATTTCCCACAAGGAGAAACTCAGTTTTATAAAAGTCTGTGACTGCAGTCAAGAAACTAAAAATGGCAAAAGCCCCATATTTTGTTTGGTTACTTATGGTTAACGTTAGGGCTGGGAGGGGTTAAGGTCGTCATTTTGGGATTAGAGTTTTTCCTATAGAAATTAATGGAGAGTCCCCACAAAGATATAATTAGTAATGTGTGTGTGTGGGGTGGGGGGGGTATTCATAAAAGAATCCAGATGGCTTTGCAGGCATTGGGCTGCCCCCACCCTATGTATTCACCTTTCGGAGACAGGCTTTCGGGGGTGATGTATCTATCCATGATCACGCCACATTGTTATTAAAGGTAAAATTGTGAACATTGCTATACTATCTTTTAGGCATTTGTATAAAATAAACTGATTTAACATTTCAACAAAGGTCACAGAAAGTGGTATAATCTGCCCCGACCCGAACAATTCTAAGCCTGTGTTGGTGATGCCCAGTAGTGCTCCCTCTAGAGGGGAGAGGTGGGCTTGCGTAATTGGCCCTGAATGATGATCGGTTCAGACTCTAAGCAGAGCCCTTTGTAGATTGGCCTGATAACAGCCACCTCTGAAATATAAGCACTTTCCCTATCTGTCATCCCATACCGAGTGTGAGAGCAGATTAGCATACGCCCCAAATGCAGAAAATAACACTATAGGAAGTGCTGGGAGAAGATAATTCGGTTACATTTTTACAGCCTGAAACCTTAGGAAAATTTTGCTTGATAATGAAGTAAAATTGGTGCTAATTAACCTTTAAGACACACACACAACGATTCTCAGTGAGGCAAATTGTGAATTTATAATGTTAGATTTTTTTTCCACGTTTCAGCACCTAGAGTGAATTGAAATGGAAAGTAGATGATTTCTGCAGAGACATTTCTAGCTGTTTTTTACATTATTGGCTCATTTAAGAGCTCTTATGCTGCAGACCCTGGTAGGATGTGAGATGTGAGATGTGAGGTGGGTTTTTTTTGCCAGTCCTTTTGGGTTTACGGTTCAATGTGTTACTGACGCATTGTGAGCCAGGCCTGTATTGAGCTCTGATAAAGAGTGACACAGACTTCTTGGTCAGGGTGGTGATACTTGCTGCTACTTATGCTGTAACCTAATTGGTGGAGATGGCAGACTGACTTGTTTTTTTTTGTCCTGAGCCATAAGCATCATGACCAGAAGAGTGCCAAGATTTTAAATTGCGATAAATTTAAGTAACACCCCTGCAAATATCAGTAAGTCTAAGTTTGAAGCTGTTTGTGCTTTTTTTTTTCCTCCAAAAATGTAAACCTTTTTGGTAAAACTGATTTGCTTAGCATTTTTTTTGTTTAGTTGCATTCTGTGAGTTTGTTCTACTTGGGAAGGATTGAAATGTACCTCTGACATGCCTGCCGTGGGTTTAAACCTGCATCAAAGGAGCCTAGTTCCATTACAGATGCAGAACATGAATCTGCTGTCATGGCTTGCAGAATGAGGGTTGGTGGGGGGGGTCACCGCTGGAAGTGTCTGAAAATAACGCACTTATCCATTGCTCCCCCCCCCCCCATGAAGAAGGCACGTTTGCCTTTTTTCCCCATTTTCTTGGTTTGGTTTACTGAAGCTTTTCCATCTGTGTGGGGGATGCTGACTTGGATGGTCTTTTGGTCAGGGCTACCAATCCATCGTGCGCTGTCATCCAAGACGCCGCCTCCTCGATTCAATCCGTGCAGCTCCTTCCCCGGGACCCATGACCCGGCCATGTTGGCCCCTGATGACTGGGGCGGGGGGCGGGGCCCTCCCCCGCGCCACCCTGAGCTTTTAGCGCTCTGTGGCAGCCCCGTGTCCAGCTGCAGTTTTCTGCGCTTTTCTCTTTCGCCCCTGTTGCAAACCCCGTGGGACCTGCTGCAAAAATGGTCACTGCAGTAACAGGAGGTTCGGGGCTGGGGGAGGTTAATCTCTACCTCAGTTTATTAGATTCCTGTGGATGTTTTATGATTCATTAGCTAATTTTCAGGGCTTTTTTGCGAAAGCTTTAAAGAGGTGTATGAAAAATGTATGCCGAGCGTGTCGTATGGGGGTAACATCTGTCTTGCTTTGACAGAGATGTGTTCATCATGCTGGCAGCCATTTACACTATTCCTCTCCAAGTACCATACTGCTAGGAATTGTGGGTACACTCCAGCAAATTGCTGTTAATTTGAATCATTTCAGGTTTTCCCCTCTGATTTAAACACCCTCTTTGCGGTGCGTTAATGCTGTGCGACTGTGCGTCTTTAAGAGATCCATCTAACACAAAGCGCCATGGTAGGTGTGTGTATATGGGAAGCCCCCTGTATCTCAACAGGCTTTGTGTGAAGATGATAGATGGTCCCGTCTGGTCCTGTCTGGTCCCGTCTGGTCCTGCCTCCTCCCATCCCACTGGACAGAAGGAGAGCTGGTTTTCCTGCCCTGCACAGATGTTAGGAACAGAACCTCCTGATAACACCTTTTAAGCACCTGAAATCGCTTGCCTGTGCCTGTCCATTCTCTGACACCAGTCACCATCGATGGCCTTTATTCCTTTTCTGATTGTTTTGCTAACTGAGCAGCCTCTAATATACACATTCGGCCCAGTGACAAAAAGCTCTAGAGGCTAAACATTTTAGTAACTCGCTAAAGCCGTTTACAGTGCGTATGGGCTGATGCGTAGCATTTTATTAGCGAAAGCTAATTAAATGGGGAAAATAGATGGTTCCCCTTGGCGTTAAGGTGAAAGGAACACGTACAGGGATGTCGTTCGCAGTGGGGGGTGAAAAAGGGCAGCGGAATTTAAAAGACCCATGTGCTGGAGCAGAATAAGCACTGGGACAGGGCTTGGTAATGTGTGAAAACTGTCAATAATTATGGTCTAGACTGGTTTGTGAGCACTGGTAGGACTCTGAGCACGGCCCCTGCGTGAACCTGCAGCTGGGGCATCGAGCGGTTCTGGCAAACGAACACCCACGCTGACGCACCAAAGATAAAAGATAACGAAGAATGACGAAAGGGACAAGAAGCGTGTTTATGTGTGTATAATGTTCCAGGTGGTTTTGCGTGTGCGTGTCTCTGTCCTCTGCGGTTTTTGAAAGCGGGGAATCCCAAGGGCAGGGAGGTGAGCATAGTCAGGGGAATATTAAACGAGGGATGATGGAGAGGAATAGAAAGGGACATGCCCCCCCCAATTGGAAAAACCAGGATCCATGTTAACAGGTCCTTTGAAGCTTTGTTTGCTGTCGCCCGTGTGAGAATGACGAAGCCTGTGGGAGTCTCCCCGCATCTCCCCCCCCCCCCCCCCGTCATTCCACTGCAGAAAGGCCGTCCTATTCAAATTTAACTACAATCAATGCAAAGTCAATTTTTACTATGCAGTTCCGTAATCCTGTGGCCTTTTGAATCGAATAGATGGGATCACGTTCAGAGAAATGAGACCTCTAGTGGTTGATTTGAGGTTGCACAGGGTGTTTTTTTCCCTTATGTGATGGGCCTAAAGCTATAGTCGTAGGTGAATTTAGGATTTGACCCCTTGACCCTATGATGCAATGTCACATTCTATTGGATTTAAATTAAAAAGAATGAGAACACATTGTTTACGCTAATTACTATAGGTTTGGGGCCCCAAAACAAGCCTAGCAGCATCCCTGACTGCGGTTGATGGCTACAGGTACGGCAGTGGAGTATGGCTCTCTGGGTTAGGACACTATGGCTGCCATCAGAAGGTCACCAGTTCAGTTCTCAGGGTTGCCTTAAACGTTTCACAGTTGAACCCTAGAGCCATGGTCCTTAACCTCAAATTCCTCTTGAGTCTATCTGATGCTGCATGTGCAGTACTGTGTATTTAAAGCTAGAAAAATCAATCTTCCATTGGAAGAAATGCAAATTAATAGTAAAGCAAAAAAAAAAAAAACAAAAAATTCTTCCCTGAAACATTCCCGATACCTTGTTGGATGGCTGGATCAGCACCGCTTTGGTTCCATAACCCACTAAGGGGCACATCAGCCATTCCATCTGTTAAATTTCACTAGCAGCTCAATTAATTAAATTAGTTAAATAATTAAACAAGGTACTGTTTAACGAAACAAGGTGAGATTGTACTTGTGTCAAAAAATACAAGGGTATCACATGGGTGACTTTTGCTGCAGATACTGGGGTGACAGTGAAAAGCTGACACACTTTGACAGACATATCATAGTTTTACACCAACATGAAGATCATTTAGACGTCATATTCATTGATTGCCTAAGACTTTGATGAATCTCCCTTTGGGTGGTAAATAAATGATAAATAAAATCTAATGTAAAAGAACCCCTGCGTGTTTGCATTTGTGTACACTGGCCCATAATTGTATGTGTGCGTGGGTGGGTATGTGTGCGTGGGTGGGTGTATGTGTGAATGGGTGGTTATGTGTGCGTGGGTGGGTATGTGTGCATGGGTGGGTGTATGTGTGTAGTTTGCATAGATGCATAGATCACATTTGGGGACCAAAATGACCCTAAAGTGTGGTAGAACCTGAAACATTTTTCAGGTCACCATTTGGATGACCCCAGTTGTATAAAAGTCTGTGACTGCAATCAAAAAACTAAAAATGCGGAAAGTCTTGTATTTCGTTTGGTTACTTACATTTAGGGCTGGGTAGGGGTTTGGAATAGGTTGTTTCCCATAGAAATTAATGGAATGTCCCCATTTAGATGGACACACCAATGTGCGTGTGTGTGCGTGCGGACACGCATGCGAGGGTCTCTGTCTATCTCTTACTGTCTAATGACCCTCTGTTGTGTCGCACGTCAGGCCTGGGCCGGACCAAGCGGAAGACGAGCACCCGCGATGCCTCGCCGACGCCCAGCACGGAGGCGGAGTTCCCCGCCAACGGGAGCAGCGGGGCCGAGCGCATCTATGACCTCAACATCCCGGCGCTTGTCAAGTTCTCCTACGTGGCGGAGCGAGAAGACGAGCTGACCTTGGTGAAGGGCACACGCGTGATGGTGATGGAGAAGTGCAGCGACGGCTGGTGGCGGGGCAGCTTCGCGGGCCAGGTGGGCTGGTTCCCCTCCAACTACGTGCTGGAGGAGAGCGAGGAGGCGTCGGCGGAGGCGCCCGGTTACCTGTCCTCGCGGCCGGGGGCGGCGGTCAGCAACGGCCAGGGCCACAAGGTCCTGCACGTGGTCCAAACTCTGTACCCCTTCAGCTCGGTGACGGACGAGGAGTTGAACTTTGAGAAAGGGGAGATCATGGAGGTGCTGGAGAAGCCACAGAACGACCCGGAGTGGTGGAAGTGTAAGAATGCTCGCGGCCAGGTGGGCCTGGTGCCCAAGAACTACGTGGCCATCGTGAGCGACGGCCGAGGACCCACTGGGGGCCTTCACTCGCCTCAGGCCAGGCGCACGGGGCCCTCGCGCACCGGCAAGTTCGCCGGCAAGGATTGGTACTACGGTAACGTCACGCGGCACCAGGCGGAGTGCGCTCTCAACGAGCGGGGTGTGGAGGGAGACTTCCTGGTGCGGGATAGCGAGTCTTCGGTGAGGAAAGGGTTGATTTCCCTTACTGGGGTATAGGCTGGGTTATGCAGCACACGTGAGGTGTATTGTTGTTATTGTCCATCCAAATATCTATCATTTCATCCATTTTCTAACTGCTTATACTGGTCAGGGTCATGGGGCGGGGGGGCAAAGACCACCATAGGCAGAACACGGTGCAAGCGTGGGGCAAAAACAAGAAAAATTAAATGCCAGTTGCAGAAGTACACTGGAATGTACAACTTGTGTTTTTAGTTTATTATTTACCCATATACCATGTTGTGAGACACGCACACATATGTACAGATGTGAGTAAAATTTGAGGCCAGATTGCAAGGTCAGTCAGTTATATTGCACCACTGAAGCATTTCAGTGTGTGGTTGAGGGCTCTGCTCTAGGGTCCAAGAGATATGCCACAATATAAGCTGAGAGTGGGATCTGGTGGTGACCTTCTGATCACAGGCACAGAGGCCTAACCCACTGAGCCAGACATCCCACACACCATACAACCCCCCCCCCCCCCCCCCCCCCCCCCCCCCCCCCCCCCCCCCACTCCCATACAGTGTCAGACGTCACTTACAAATTAGTCTTTGGCCTGTGAGAGGAAGCCAAGCCAGAGTGTCCTGAGGAATCGGCATGGAGAGCAGACGGCATGCAAAATCCATGCAAACACAACACAGAGGTGGGACTTCAGTCCCCAAGCACTGCTACCCACTGAGACACGCTCATTAAGTACTAGAATTGAGGAAAACACAATTAAAATGACAGGGCAGAGAGCACAAAGTGTTATGCTGGGTTACACCTGTATCTTATTTAAAAAGAAACTGTTTTTCATTCATTCTTACTATTTCTGTTGGAGCTTGTTTAACACGGGGCTCATTAGACATGCATTAAAGGCTCAGCATCAGGCTCATGTGAGCCGCAGAGGTAAAACTCAGGGGACTTTTTATAGAATTTGTTAGTTGTGTCCTATTTTTGTGGTATATTTATAGACTGTGCTGTTAAAACTTAGTGTTGGGGAAAAACCTGGGAAAAAAAAACAGAGCAAGGCGTTTCCTCACAAGCCAGCAGCAGTTGGATAAACCTGTGAATGTGTGGTGCCCCCATCTGGTGTGAATGTGAAATGAAATTTGTGAAGTGTGTCCTCCTGGCTGTCAGTTCAGCTGTCACCCTATGTAGTGTGTTTGTGTGTGTGTGTGTGTGTGTGTGTGTGTGTGTGTGTGTGTGTGTGCGTGTGCGTGTTCATTCATTGGAGGATTTGGTGGTTAGTGGGGTTAATGTTCTCTGTCCATCACCAATTAGACTGTCTTTTCCAGTGGTTCTTTTGCTATTCCCCATTGGGTTAAATTAGATGTTGACAAAATATTACAATAACAGTAAAGAATTTAAATAACTCACTTGCTGGAGTGAGGTTGGCAAGGTCCTTGATCTGATCATTTTTCCCCCTTTTCCCCCCTCCTCTCTTGCCGTCCCCCGTCCCCCTCTACCCCCTTCCAGCCCAGTGACTTCTCTGTGTCCCTGAAGGCCCCGGGGAAGAACAAGCACTTCAAGGTGCAGCTGTCGGAGGGCGCTTTCTGCATTGGCCAGAGGCGCTTTACCAGCATGGACGAGCTGCTGGAGCACTACAAGAAGGCGCCCATCTTCACGAGCGAGCATGGCGACAAGCTGTACCTCATCAAGCCGCTGCTGTGACCATCTCCCCCCCTGCCCCCCGCCCCGCCCCGCCCCAGGACGCTGCCCTGTCAGAACCCAAACCTTGACCTGTCAGAGCTGTCTCTATGAGCCCTTTGCTGCCCGCTCCCTTCCTTCCCGTTGTTTCCCCCCCCCCTGGGTTGGTCGACCAACGCAAAGAACAGCTGACCGACGGCATGGCAAGGCCCCACCCACGTGGCCCTGCCCATGGCTGAGTCAGTTTTATTTAAGTGTCTCATATGCCTGTTTGTCTTTTGGGCCTTTTGCTTCTTTGGACCCTTTCCTGAGTTCTGTACAACAGATCAAGGACAGTGCCCTCACTGAGTGACTGTTGCATGTGCGTGCTCCAGCCCTCACTCCGACGGCAGGGATATTTTCATCCGGCAGTGTTGTTCTACGTCTAGCCTCTGGGGGGCGCACTAGAGTAACTGCGCTCACCTTCCCTCCAAGCCAAACCTGACGTCACCGCTGCGTTCCTGCACATTGGAACCATCCAGTCTTTGAGGATTTTTTTTTCTCATTTATGTAGACGCAGGCAGAGTTGGTAACGCTCACTGATATGACACAGATATTAGTACGTTGTTTCAGTTCTGTGCAGTACCGATGTGGCTGCGGGATATTTCTGGCACTTTTAAGCGCCGTCTATTTGAGGACCCCCCTCCGCCTCTTTTGGGGGTTTACGCCAAACTCCAAATGCCGCACCACCCAGCACTTCAGAACACAGCACGCTAAGGCTTTAACGCGCCTCAAGATTGTACAGTGGGTCGACAAAACCGATTCTCCTCCCCACCCTGCGGAGTTTCGGGAGGTGGGGAGAATGGAGCCCTCCCAGTCGGGACCTGAATGTCTGTCAGTACAACCAAACGTGCCACCCTCATACTGTCTGTGCACTACTGCTTTCTAGTGCCATTGTTCAGTTTCGTTTCTTTCAGTTATAGCTGACTGTCTACACTAATTCTGTATTAAGGAGGAAGGAAAAAAGAAATTCTTATTTACATTTGCAATGTCTGTTTACCTACAAGAGTCTGCTGAACAACTGGTTTCCCAGATCTTTTAGATGTTTTTGAGCATTATTATTTAATTCTTGTTTCCATTGTATGTATATTTAAATCATGAGGTGCAAATATAGATTTGTTCAGATCCAGCAGTGTAAGGTACTGTACCTTTTGACAGTGTGTTGAGAACTAAAATACTTTTGTTCAATTAAATTTTTTTTTCAAAATATTCGACACTGCATTTTCTCTGTTGCACGCGGAGCTTTCTGTCACCAGAGAACTATGAAACTGACACTTTTTGTAACGCCTGCATTGGGAGTCGAATAAAAGGCTATTTAATAAAAATATGTTGGGCCAGTGGGTACAGGGGGCTGTTCATGATCTTTTGGCTCAAACATATTCACTTCTGGCCCCAAGGGGGCGCTCCAATTTTTTATTTTTTTGGTGTTAATACTGAGTGTTGCCTTCTTGATCTAAGATTAGCAGAGATGCTTCCACGTGTACAGGAAGAGTCTGTCGATTTCACTCCCAGTGTGCACAGTGGAACTGTGGGCATCACTGTGAGCTTCATGTCAATTTGTTTCCAGAACGAGGTTTTGGCACGAGTGCTGGCACGGGATGATCGCGTGTGCTGTCAGTGAGGACTCGTGCGGTATCGTCGTGCTGTGTCTGCTTCCAGGGAGGTTGCCATGACGACAGGGTGGAAGTAAAATCTTTTGCCTCTTTCGTGCCACTGAAGTAGCTGGTGTAGCATAAATCTGACCCTTTTGAATAATAATGAAATTATAACAATACTGAATAGGTATGGTGAGAGAATTGTCAGGTTGGCTTTCAGGATAAAGCAGTTACTTGCAGTTGCACTATGACCATGACTGTGGCACCCTAAAGTCTCAAAACGACCTTGATTTTCGGAGGGAATTCGTAGCGTCTAACAACGATCCTTTTCAGCTCGCTGCTAGAGGCACAGAGGTACAAGAAATCGAGGCGCCGTGGGAGAAAGCAGCTTACCTTCCTCCGTTCAGCACCGCTTCCCTCAGTTACCCGTCCTCCGGGCTCACGTGATCGACAGCGGCACCTGGCTTTCATCTCCTCCCCATCCGTTTCCCTGTCGTGCTTCAGCTCTGTACCCGCCGCTCTGTCAGCCTCTGACACGGTCCGCCGGAAGCTGCGCTGCGAAACTTGAGAAAGGAGCTTGGAAAAGAGCCAAAGGCTGTGATCTCCGTGCCGTCGGGGTGACCCTCAGCCCAATCCCAGCACGTCCCTACAAGTCTCCCTGCCATCCGTCTGGTTGGAATGGGATGAGGTCATAGAGAAGCCCGTCTGCTTCTCCCCAGTGATAAATATCACTCAGCCGAACGGTTATGACAGGAATCCCTGTCTGTCTTTAGAAAAATGCCCATCTTCCTCAGTGGTGTGTGCAACATGTCCTAGAACTTGGGGCAGCTGGTCAACAGAAATGTATATAAACATACTGAACTTAAGTGTTTAATACACGGCTTGAGTATAACTCACTTCAAGGCAGCTTTACTTCCAAAATCGGTTTAAATCGTCTCACCCGTGTGGGTCAAATATCCAGTTACATTCAATGCAGTTCAGGCACACTTCAAAATCTGGGTCAGTTCTGACTGCTGCATATTTAAATATTAATAATCGGGTGGCTTGTGTTCGTCATCTGAGTTTGTACCCGATTATAATAATTGTGTTGCACGGTCGACAAACCCATGATATTAATCATCTGAGAATGCAAAGTATATTTGAATGTTACAGTAAGCCTTAATAATGACAGAAATCAACCTTTTCCACCACAATTAAATGACTGATCCGTCTTTTACACATAGATGTACCTCTCCTTGCCAAAGTTGCAGCTCTTCCAAAAGACGAGGAAAATTTTTGCCCGACGGGCTTAAACTAACAATCATCTGTAGGTCTCGTTTTACAGGCTTACTGAACAGAATAATCAAACCGCGGTACAACGAAAATAAAGCCTATAGATCGTGGTGTTGCTGAGGGCAGGTTGCTGGCGTGACCTGGGTCCAGCTAAGTCCCCGCACGCATGCGCACACACACACACTCACACACACGTGTCTTAGGGACATGCTTGGCTGGCTAAATAAAGAATCATGCTACTTTTTCACCAGCAGCCCATCAAATTAATAATGGATGTACTGCTGCGAGAATATGAAAAGGAGCCCCCTGTGATAATCAATACGGTGTTGATAGATCGTTGGGGTAAGGGGTAATTACAGCTAAGGAGTGGTTTGCAGAGGAAGAGTTGAAATGGAGGAGGTGTGGTTGAGAATGTGGTATTTCAGAAATAATCGTTATAGGCCTACAGTTGCACATTTATCATTCAAAGCTTAATAAACATGAAATTCTAGTGGGATTTTTTTTCTTGAGCTTGAACTATACATATGAATATATGATATTTGTGGCAATATAATGATTTAATTGTATTATGAGAAAATTAAAGTATACATTTGAGCCCCCTGGCTGTTTTCTTTCCTGTGATGCCGTTTTCTCATTGTGTTGTTGTACTTACTGTGTCCGTTTTTATGCCAGAAGTTTCAGGCACATGGTTGTTGATATTTTACAGTTGGCTGTAGGCTGGTTTGAAGGTGAAGGATTTTGCCATTATTTGTTGTTCAGCATCTAATTTTTTCCCGATACCCCCACCCCCCAGTCATTTTCCACCTGGAACCCAGATGACTGTATATCTGCAGCCCATAAACAGGACACTGAGGACTTTTGGTCTATGAGGAACCCCCCCAAGAATTGTGATCTTTAGATGGATATGGGACTGCAAGCTGTTTCAGTAAAGTCCCCCTCATTAAAGGAATGCCCCTAACCATTGTGGTGATTCTTAAAGAGTAGCCTGCACACCTGGATACAGCAATTACTCAGTGAATATTTGTTTAATTGCACTGTTGTATCTACAAACTACGTAATATCAGTGTATTTCTTACTAAGGGAGAGTAAAGGTCAGTGGTCTTTTTCACCACTGGTCTGATTTTGAACCAGCGTGCAGTGGAGATGAAGGTGAAACAGTTCTATTTCCATTTTTTTTAATTGGGTTAGAAACTGTATCCAGATATGCATGTTCTTTTAGCCACTCAACCATGTACTTCGAACCAAACCCCAGTCACAGAGTCTTATGTTCTTTTACATGCTGTGTTTTTTCATTGTCATTTTTATTAATTAGTAGGAAGTAACAAACCAAGGTGAAAATGAAATCAGGCAAAGAATTGCAACTGCAAAGGAATCGACCTTGCCGAAAAGGAATTCAGGTAAAATAAAAGAATAATGTACTGTATATCATTCATTTTTTCATTTTTAGTCTGTCAGAGTGTGAATGAGAAATAAGACGACTGAATACAAGGATGCAAAAACATCCAGTGTATAAGCTTTGTTTGGACCTTGGGTCCTGTGGTATATTTTGTTTCCTAGTAGCTAATATTCTGCCACATAAAATAGCCAGCAGTCAAGATATTTTACTGATTTCTTACAGAGTAAAAGTGCATTAAGCATCCTGCGGTGCTATTAACCCTGTGGACTTTCTTTCTTTCTTTACTAATACTAATTTGTTGTTAGTTGGCGGATCAGTGGTTTAGGGTGCTGTGTCTGTCACTGGATGGTTGTTGGTTCAAATCCCATGGTGTGTATGTATATATATATATATATATATATATAGGAGGGAGTTCTCAAAGAGTCTTGGCACACAAACCCACTGTAGTAAGCAATCAAAAATCTGTGCCCAATAATGTGGCATTTATGCTTGAGTGAGGTTGAAGTTTTATGCCTGGATGACTTAGGCTAAGCAACGACTTCCCTCATCGAGGAATTGCTATGGAGCACTGCAGCACAAATGAAATATACATGTCATCGGTAAAGTGCCAGGCATGTTCATTTAATGGCTGCTGGCTGAACCACAGTTGGATGAAGATGGAACTTGTTAAGCATATCTGTTTTAGCTTGGGGTGCAGAAACAAAAGACAGTTGCCATAAAAATTGCTTTTAAGTTGGAGAGAGTTGAGCGATTAAAAATGAATAATCATGTATGTTACATTTTATTGAATTTCTAGGAATTTGTCAGTGTGTAAGTGGGAAATAAAAGAACTGAATCTAATGCTGAAAGGGCATCCTGTAGAATGCTTTGCTTGGGCCTTGGGTGATGGAACATAATTTATTTACTAGTAGCTAATATTGTACTGCGCTCAGAACTGTACACAATAAGCAGCCTTTTGGATATTTTATTGATTTTCTCACAGTAAAAGTGGATTAAGCATTTTTTTACAGCTTTCCTTGTTAACGCTGCTCCTTTTAGACTAATAGAGTAATTATCCTAATGACAAACAAGCAGATTAATCTCATTATTGGGGGAATGCCACTTTGGGAATGATTTACTTAATTAATGGAGTACCTAACATTTGCTTAAACTCAAATAACCAGATTAATGTCACTATTGATCTCATATTGCCTAGCAATTACATGACTGTGCTACTTAACAAAGGGGCTACACAATTTCTAATGGTACTGGAAAAAAGGAGAAAATAAACTATGCACTATAAGTTATGGGGCCCTCACTTCAGAGTTGCCAATTCACTTATGAGAATCGAATAAAAAAAAATATATTTTTCCTTTTTTTTGTGGATATAAGCGATTGTTGTTGTTTTTTTCAGAAACACCTTACCCTTGTACTGTTCAAAAATTTTATAGTAATTTTAACTGACTAAACGAAACAATCGAATTTGATCATGAAGAAATACAGGAATACAATTAAAAGAACATGTTGCTCTTCCAAGCAGCAGGTGACAGAATTTATTTCAATTTGGTGTTGCGGGGAAAATAGACAGGTGAGCTTCGGTTTGAAAAGACTGACAATCTGGTAGTTGGCTTTGAATTTATGGACTTCTGCCAGCTGTGACTTGTTCTGCTCCAGGAATGTTCGCTAGATCCTCCTAAGAGCACTTTCCCGAAACCGCACTCGAGTCCAGGCAGTGAAGAAGACCATGGCTCCCAAGCAGCTCTGGCTGCATCTTCTGCTCCTCACCACCCTGCTGTCCCTCCTGGCTTTCTCAGGTAACCATGCTGCTCCAATTCTGCATTTTGTTCATCTTCAAAGTCTGAAAAATGGGCAAGACACAGATGGCAAACACTGGAGATTAACATGGACATACAATCACAATCTCATCAAGTAAACTGATAAAAATGAGTGGGAGGGGGATTGATAGATTAAATTTTTTATATGTTGACAAAACCAGAAAGCATGTTGCTGCTTTTTCTCTCTGCACCCTTGCTGAAGTTGTACTGGTGTGTATGTGTTAACCCTTTAAGTGGGAGTGCTGGGAGACTGTGGAGGAGTGCAAAACAAACCAGAAAAATCCAGTCAAATCCACCCATGCATTGCACATTATGACTTTAATGCGTCTGAGGTCTTAAATGCATCTGAGGGCAAACTAACTGAGGTTCTCCTGGATAATTTTGAAATAAAATGAAAATCATTCTAAATGTCAAATTGTAATGCATGACATTTTTTTCATAATAAGTACAATACGTAATGTATACTTTGAAAGCCAAATTAAAAACTAAATTGAAAAAATGAATTTGGCAATAAAATATATACAGTTTGAAGATTCACACTTGCTGGAATTCTCTAACTTTTACTATAGTAAAATAAAAGATTATTATTATTTTTGAAAAAATAGAAGACTATTTTCATTGAAACATGCACACAAATGAATAAACTAAAAGGTATGAAATCTAAATACTGTAATGTATACATTTAAGGATTTTAAACAATGGCTTATGATTGTGACATTAAAAAATTTTGTTCACCTGTTTATCGATAATTAACTGGGAAATTCCTACATTAAAAAGTAATTTCTTAGCTTTTCAGTTATTTTCACTGCCATTCCTGTCTTCTTGAGATCTACCCAGTCTAGGGAACTCCAGCTAAGGTATTTTAATGACCCAGATGTTTAAACTGTTTCTGATTACTCTTAATAGACAGAGAAGTTGGGCTGGTTCCTAAACACTTCTTGTGTACTGTACTTTCCAGATGTTTCAAGTGAGAGCAAGCTATTAAAAATCTTGGGTAAAAGAAAAGGTAATGTACTTTCAGATTTTTCTGCAAGATCTCACATATTAGAGAAGCACTCTTTATATGCTGAAGAATAATATTTATGGGTTGGTTTCTCTGGTGATTTAGCTGGACCCTAATTACCCAGTTCAGGGTCTCAGGTGGTGCCATGGCTATTTATTAATAGTGACAGATATGGTATCATCATTAGGAAAATGTTGTTTATATTTGCAAGAACAATCAATGTTGAGGGTGCGGGCGGTCAGGACAGCTTAAATTCATCATTATATGCAGACCCTGTTAGCCGATGGGACATACCTCTGAGCGCCGTGGGATCGCACATACTCAGGCCAAACCAGGGACTATTTCTGACTCTGACCCGAGGCCCCTAACCTTTGCAGCATCTCAAGAACCTGAGCCCATGGCAGTGGCCGTCTCGCCGCACGATGCTGCCGGCTTCCTGGTGAGGAGGCCGAAAAGAAACGTGTGGGACCGCAGCCGACCTGACGTGCAGCAGTGGATCATGCAGCTGATGCACATGGGCTATGATGAGGCAGTGAGTGTTCACATGCAAGCAAAAGTTAGAATTATACATGTATATGCAGCAAGGTATTCTTGCTGGGTGGCGTGTGGCTCTGTGCCCATGATCAGAAGATCATCAGTTCAAGCAGAATGATTTCACTTTTGGACCTTGACCCCAAATTCTCATTTGTTTTTTGCTTTGGCTAAAAGAAACTGCTAAATGACTTTATTGTAAAGTTACACATACTGTCTAGTAGTGATGGACAAAATGATGCCTCGTGAACCATTTGCTGTAGTTTTTTACCCCACTAGATGGTGCTCTTTATTCTAAAAAGCACAAGAGGCATCCCCCAAAGCAGACAAAGATCACCATCTAGTGGGGTCAAAATATACAGCGGCTCATACTGGAAGCGTCATTTTGTCCATCACTAATGTCTAGACCAGTGGTGGGCAATCTTATCCGCAATATAGTATAAGCATGGTTTTAGGATAACCTTTAGGTCTGCTGTTCAAACCCAGGTGTGAGGACTCTTTAGCCAATCAGTTCTCTAATTAGTACTCTAATTAGGGAGTTGCAGCAAAAACCCGCACACACCAATGGCCCTTTCTGGATAAGAATGCCCACTGCTGGTCTAGACCAACATGCATTACTGGTTTTGTGTGCCATTAAATAAGTGTTTGGATGAACCTATTAATTTCCGAAGGTTCATCATGTTTGAATTGGGAAATAATAGCAATAAAACATGTACAGTATCTGTGTAATCAGTATTCCTTAGGCAGCCTGAAAGAAGTCAACATGTGCCATTTTCAATGGATGTCTGATCTTAATACATTTAAAGTTTTAATAAATTATCCATCCATCTTCCAACTGGTTATTCTGGTCAGAGTCCCAGGGCAGAGGGTACACAGGCTATAGATGCTTGCTCCCACAAAGTTAATTTTTTAAGTTAACCCTAGTAAGAGGGAAGCAGGAACATTGACCAGCTAGTTATAAAGCAGAAGGGGTGATGTGACTCCATTTATTGAGCTAAGTGCACCCCCCTGGCCATGTCATTTTGCTTCTTTGTCCATGCTGATGATGGCCAAGGGCATTTTCTGGGGCTGTCAGAAACCTGTCAGCAGTTTTCTCACTACACTAGATGTTTGCAACACATCACAGCAGGCTCTGGGGGTAGCAGAATGGAGACAGGGCACTTTGATAATAAACACATGCCTTTTAATGTTATCTAGAGCAGTGTTTCCTAATCTGATCCTCCGGGATCTGCAGACAGCATGGTTTTGCTCTCCTGGAAGCTTGGAGGGAGCAAAAACATGGACTAACTGTGGGTCCTTGAGGACCGGATTGGGAAACACTAATCTATAGTACCAATATTTAAAGAATGTTCCATGGGTTGGGATAGACCACTAGAGACCATGCAGTGCTTTTATAATTGGTAATTCATTATCGATATAAAAGGTGTCAATATTATGAGATATCATTATTATGAGATATCAATATTACTGATACACTACATTCCCTTTTCTTGTTTGGTCCGTAGAGATTAGAGACTGACCTGTCCTACTGGATGGACTACTCTCGTGCTCATGACCAGGGACGTCAGCACCATTATGATGAGAATGCCCCGATCGGACCCCGGGACTCCAATTCTTTCCGGCATGGTGCCAACGTCAACTATGACTACTACTAACAACCCATGTGTAATAAGGAACAACATGTAAAACCTTTTAATGAGCAGAGAGCCCATGCAATGCTGTCATTGTCAATAATCAACATTATCATATGTATCTTAACATAGAAATCTGCAATATGTACATCGTATTGTACTTCTAAATAAAGCTTGGAATTTTGCTTCTAAAAGACTCACTTTAGGTTTTGCTTTTTTATTGCTTGTTCCTCCTTGTCTTTACAATTAAAATACTGAAATATTTAGGCCATTTATTTAGACAAGTTAATCCATTTTCCACATGCATATCTAATTTTCAAAACTCACTCAATACACAGGAGTTTCTGAGAAAATTTGGACTTAGTGAGTGCTGGAAATGTACATGAGGACTGAGTAAATTTTGGTTCCCAGTGCTATAACATATGATGAAGAAGCCTGACTTTAGGTCATTGGCGGTCTCTTACTTCTGGATAGGCTCTGGTCCTTGCATAGGACAAACAGGTACTGAGATTGGATGAGTTAAAGTAATACTTTAATTCACATTTGGACAGGTACGTAAGGACATTGGTGCTTGAGTGAAATGATGCATAAGCAGAGGTGGAAAGTTTCGATTCAGAGAGTACAAATCCAGGTCAGCGTAAAGAGTCACAGTCACAGAGTACTTAACTGATTTATTGAAACAAAATCTTCGTCTGGATTTTTACTTTCTGAACCTGAATTTTCCACCTCTGCCTTGAGTGTCAGAGTTGGGGGGGGGGGGGTGTAATTTGATACTCTGGGTCCAGTTCGACTCAGCGTATAAATGTGCATGGTTTCTTTATTCATTAGCTTGAATGAAGAATGAGGGCCTCATTCTGCAGAACAAAGCTGCAACATTACACACATTTCCCCTAGCTAAAACCCTGCCCACAATACAATAAGCATTCTGTAATGTGGGGGGGGGGGAGTGCACGCTCTAACACATCACTTTCAGCTTAAGACACTTGCCAAATGGCTCCCTTCACGCTGCTCTAGTAACCAAAAACATCTCATTGTGCAGAATGTCTGTTGCCAGATATGTGGTTTAATTTTTCTTATCTGTGTTTTGACAGCTCTGTCTTCAAGTGGTCAGTTCTTCATTTCCTAATAGTAGCCCCCATGCCAGTTAAACCCTTTAGTTTTGTGTGATTTTAGCATTGTTGTGTGCAGAATTGCTAATATGATGTTCCATAGATATACACAGGGTTGCAGTTGAGACAAGGAATAAAATCCACAAGAAAAATGGACAATCACACAGGCTTCATCCTTGAACTCCATAATCTGATTTCAGGTACAGGTCTTAGTCATGTCACATGCAGAAATTCTTTGATGATTCTGCCATTGTGGCCTGTGTCAGGGATGGAGAGGAGGATGAATACAGGAGTGTGATGGACAGCTTTGTTGAGTGGTGTGAGCTGAACCATTTACAGTTTAACATCACAAAGACAAAGGAACTGGTTGTGGACTTTAGGAGGCAGGCTCCTCCTCCCACCCCTGTAACCATCAGAGGAACGAATGTTGTGGTGGTTGAGGACTACAGGTACCTGGGGGTGCACATTGACAGTAAACTGGACTGGTTCAAGAACATCAACACTGTTTTCATGAAAGGGCAGAGCCGGCTTTACTTACTGAGGAGGCTCATGTCTTTCAACGTCTGTAGTAAAATGCTGACTATGTTATATCACTCTGTAGTAGAGAGCGTGGTGTTTTTGGCAGCTGTGTGCTGGGGCAGTGCAGTGAAGACAGCTGATACCAACAGGCTGAACAAACTGATTAAAAAGGTTGGTTCTGTTCTGGGTGTCGGACTGGAGAACCTGGCGGAGGTGTCTGAGAGGAGAATGCTGAAAAAGCTTCTCAGTATCATGGACAATCCCTCTCACCCCATGCACGCCTCCATGATGGGTCATCAGAGCACACACAGCAAAAGACTCATTGCCTGCAAATGCAGAACCGAACGCCACAAGAAATCCTTTCTACTTGTGGCAATAAGACTGTATAACTCTTCCCCTTTCTGTAGGTGATCTTTTTCAGAATTTATGTCATTAGGTTCTCATTTGGATTTTACAATATTACTCATCTGTTTTTTATTTACTCACCTGTATGCTATTGAATGTTTGTTTCATCCCCTCATCACAAGCTGCTATGTCATTTTATTCATGGCACAAACATTGTCACTTTTCATAACCACTTGCACTAATTATCTATTTTATTATATGTTACAGTTATTTCTTATCTTATCAAAAAGCTCCATAATGAAAAAGCTGATAGTGTGTGATTGCCTGTGTGTGCCTTGTGCAGGTTGGTCTTTATCTCAGACCCATGGCTTGCTGGGATAGGTTTCAGGCTCGTTTCCAGGCCCTGGTTTCATTTTGCCCTGGAAATAGATTGATGATCAGGGAGGGCATGGTTCCGATCCGCGGCTAAGAAGCAGGTGGCAAAGTGCTTACAGACATGAAGTCTTAACTCTGCGTTTATTGACTTGATTGTAGAATGACTTGTAATTCCCATTTGCTTGCTGCTTTATAAGCCAGACTGTTGAAGACTGTTAAAGGCGTTTCTTTGCATCGTGTATGAGGTAATAACAGAAAAAAACATTATGCTGTGTTTAAGCTTTTCTTCAGAAATTACAAAACAAGAACAAAATGTGTATTAATTCTGACACTATTTATTAGAGATAAATGAAACAATACAAAACCAACCCTCTAGAGGCAATCTAATCTAAAAAGAAATTCTGACATTTTGCTGCCTCAGTGAAAAGCTGGTCCTTTCACTTAATTAGTTTATGTCTAAAAATCCTTCCTAAGACGATGGATTTGCATCCTATTATTTGAGTTAACAGTAAGACAACACTGATGAAATCTAAATTTAACTCGGTGACACTTTACTTAAAGCAGTCATCATAATGAATTATAGATGCCTTCATGATGCATTATATAATGCATCCATAAAGTATTATAACTATGGCAATAACCATTAATAAAAATGCAGAACACATTTTGTCAATATTTATTATGCATTATGAATGTTCTATAAAGCTCTCCTCTATAATGTACTATAGATACCTTCATAATGCATTTTAATGGTCATTATAAGGGATTATAATGCATTATGAAGGTATTTATAGTGCATTATAGATGAGAGATTCATAAAGGTGGCCAAGTGAAATTTAGAATATTTTTCCCCCAATCAACTATGGGTAGTATATTCTACAAATGACATGCTATATGTCATTCGCTTTTCAAAGTTGTTTTTTGAAGACGTCTTTCTATTTTTATGAAAATTTATAATGTTGGCCTTTTATGTATGATTTGATCAGCTTTTTCATCCTCCCAATTTTACTAGTTTAAAAGTGTTCAGTTGCAAGATTTTCAGTTTTTATAAAGTGAGGCAATAGTTTTTAAATCCTTAATTAAATTATAACCAAAACAATAAAAAATGTAACAGGCACAACTTCTGGCACATGACTTGAAGCTCTCTTCTTAAATGTAATGTGAGGAAAATTGGTCTAAACATTATTTCTAGAGACTGGCAGGTACATGAAAACTGAGAAACAGATTGAAGGCTGCAGTGACACCCAAATGTCACCTATTCCATCCTAACAGTCGAAGCTGACGAGGCTGATCGGGGGGACACACTGCTGACCGGCACCCAGAAAGGATGACAGACACCTTGGGGTGGTAGTGACAGGTGCTGTGAGGCTTTGAAGTCATGGTTTAGTGGGCATCCTGATGGAAAAAGTGAGAGCACGCCTGGGACTCATTGAAGATGGCACTACCATGGGAAAAGTTACAGGCTTAGAGGATAAAAGTCTATCCTGGGCGATCTCCTGCCCCCATCTGCGCCTTATCACCCGAGGCTGCTCACGCACCTGCCCTCGTCAATACACTTTTTATAATGAACATGACAAGTATTAAGGTCATAATTTTGAAATCCCTCACAATTTACAGAGACAGCATACATTTGTACCAGTTGTCACGCCCGGCTCCGTACGATCCCCATTTGTGCCATGCCCACCTCGTTACCCCGTGTTTTTACCTGATTGTTCTCACCTGTGCCTTGTTCCATTTGCTCTGTCTTTGGTATTTAGTCCGCGTCTGTTAGTTTCCCCCAGACTGGTCATTGACGTTATGCATATTGTGCTTCCCTGTCTGTCCTCATCTGCCCTGTTTGCCCTACTTAAACCCTTTATTACCCATCATACCGACTCCTCTCGCCTTCCTGCTCGTCCGCCTGCCTCGCATCATGACACCAGTATACTTATTTGGAATATAAAAGGAATATAACTGCTGGCCAGGTTCACGCAATAATAATTTTAACAATGACCAGAAAATGAAGGTTGAATGCATTGCATAATACTCTACATTTGAGTTTAAATGAAAAACACAGTTACCAGCACATAAGAAATCAGTTTCACTTTAGCAGGCAACAGACAGTTAAAATCAATGTAGTAATCAATGGTTAACCATGGATACTGCCTTTAATAAAAAAGACAGCTTCTGTAAACACTAAAAGTTGATTTTGTATTATATCCCAGTTCACATACACTGCCCGTCCAAAAAAAAAGTCGCCATTTGAATTTATATCAGCAAATACTTAAGAGCCAATGACTGGATCATTATTACAGCTCAGCAACATTATTATGCATAATGTTATTATTATGCAGCAATAAAGTGAAGTCAGCTGAGTACCTGAATCTACTGACTGGCCAGGTTATAGATGAAAATAAAAGGTTGAGATGTTGCATAAGCCTGTGGAAACAATACCATGATAAATGTGCGCCATAATCAAAGCTTATAAACGAAAAATTTAAATGCCGCCTTTTTATTTTGGACGGACAGTGTATTTACATGCTAATCTGAGTATTCAGCTGTTCCAGTATCGCAACAAATAATCTGTGACTGAAAATAACATAAATTGTCTAGTGGCAAGTTATCCTAACAAATTGTACAAGAGACCAAAACAGAATGATAATTTCATAATAATGTGAGAGCACTATACTATATATTGTATAGTATAGCCTATACAACAGACGTTTGTGCTTCAGTGCTGCAGGTCAACCTTAAGAAAGCATTTGCAAATCCCACACCGAAGTACCAACAAAGTATCATAGCTAGTTTGGTAGTTTTGATACTGGATCTTTTGATACTGTTACGTGTGGAAGTCGATGGAAAAGGGAAAGTACTGAAAGTACTGTACTTATTGCGGTGGAAAAGCACTCTTTGTTACATGTCGTTGCTGTCTGATAAAAACACATCCACTTTTTGATAATTCTGACTTTTTACAGCAAATGGACTGCACCATTCTCCTCTGTCTACTGGTATAGTTTAACATTTAATTGACCAATGAAAAGATGTATTATTAAGTCATCTTTTTAACTAATTTTTATGTTTGCACTGGTTATCATTTGTATTGATGATGGTCGTTTATATGTATTACTTTATATTGCTAATTTTAACAATGTTAATTGTGAAAATAAATCAAGATTAGTTTTGTAACTTGTTGACACTGACATATATGCCTCAATGGGAACAATCAACATTAAACTGTTTGCTGACAGCGGTGTAAAGACAGGTATCTATTTGTGGTGCTAAGCGTGTCTCATTGCATTGTTTCAGGTTTATTTTGTAAAGTAATTTCTACGAAAATGTGTTTTGCATGCCCCTGAGATAATGGATTTTTGTGGATATGTGTTTTTCATTGGACAGCAACGGTATGGATATCTAAGCTGGTAAAACTTCAGTACTGCAGAATCCTAACTGACCCTTTCCAGCTGAAACCTTTACATGTCTCCTGCTTCACCAGGATGGATGACTAAGAAGGTAAGCTAATGCTAGGCTAGTGTGTTTTTGGATAGTAACTGCATTACCCTGAGATCTGTGTACATGAAGGACAGAACAGCATGAAGGATCTCACCGTTTCTTCTGTTTGCTAATGATATCTGAAATGTTATTTTATAAAAAATAAAAAGTACAATTCTCATTTTATCAAATATATAGGTGAAAGTCCTGTTTTTTTATTTGATAAACAGTGCTTTAACAAAAAAGAAGAAAAAAATCTGGTTCTATAAAAACCTGCCAGTTTTTTTCTCATTCTCTGATTGTTCAGTTTACGTGCTCAAATGGCGTGTTCACTGAATGCAAATACGAGGTGCAAGCCAAGGGTTGCATGAGAAATGAGGCAGTAGCTGCATAATGGCATTTCCCTGGCCTGAGCCTGCTTCTTCCTGTACACAGTGTAATTAATTCTTCATAATAAATTAGACTTCCATCAGCATTCACAGATAAGTGAAGGCTTGGGCAAAATCCTACATATACAGTACATGTCACTTTACTCATCTTCTGCTACTTTGACCTTAACTGCTGCACTTGGCATTTGGAAGGGCACCCCTGCCCCATCAAACAGTGCACTATAGCAATGGTATATGCAACTATTCTCCAGGGGTCCTTCCCTGCCCCCCCCCCCCCCGATCCATTTTTCTTATCCCTTACCAAGCATGCTTTATTTGACTTGTCCCTAAAGAAAGTACATTGTCTAATGGAGGCTGGAGTGCCTCCCAAATGCCAGAATGTATTTTCTTAATTATTTTTCTTTAAATTACTCTTTTGAGTAGGCTGTTGCTATCTGGTTAGCCGCAGACCCCAGATCTAAATGGCAGAATCCTCTTTTATGTGTATGAGCGCAGTGGTTGCAAAAATAAGAACTAAAATGACAGGATTTTTCTATAAAGCTTGACAAAACGAACAGAATACTAAATGTATCATTATGTTCAGCCTGATACTAAAATACAGGAATATTACTAATTCAGCCCTGAACGGCTGTGATTGCTACATTGTACTGCTGTTTATCTAGTTCACAAATCTCTGAGGACTCACACTCAAATGCTGCTTTTCCAGACTTCATCATAAAATAATAATTTATTTTTCTCGGTTTCCGCTGGTTCTAGAAGTTTTCTGCATTTCTGCTTCCAAAATGATTTGTGGTATTTACATTTGCCTTGAGATGTTACTGCTTTCTGATAACCATACTCTCAAAGCAGTGTGTGTGATTAGTCCCCAGACTGAGCCTTGTAAATCAGTATAACACATAATAAAAGCCCAGCCTGAAATTCCCATTCAAATCAGGTGCATTGTGAAGGTTGTTCTAATTGCCTAATAACGAATAGTGATACTTCATTCATCACCGTAGGGAAATTTTACTTTTTACTTACACCATCTTGCTCTCGATGAGACACATAAAAAAAAAGACAGGTGAGAGCACTCTTGTTAAGGACAGGGAAACATGAAAAAAAGATGTAGAAGTTAAATAAAGGAAAGTTGACATGCCGATAAAGTTCAATGGGCAAGGAACAAACATGCTTGGTGAGGAATGAGAGAAATGGTGGTAGAGGTGGGGGGGGGGGTGAGTGAGCAGGGAAGGAACCCTAGAGAATGTAAGTCTTCAATGACATTGTTTTTTTGAGCAATTGAACCTCAAAAGCAGAGCTCAGCTCACAGTTCATCCCCTCCAACGAATTCCTCACTGCTCTCAGTCTCCCTTGGTACCGAGGCATGCATTATATAAGAAATTCCATGGCACTTTACACTAATCCTCAATGCATAGTGATTACATGTATAGTATATAATGTGCTCAGATAGTCATTTGAAGAGCAGGATGGTCTATTGACATAAAAGCATCCCTAATTACACTGTTGTAAAGATTTCCAGAAATCTCTGACTGGCAATCACGCATCCTGAGAGCTGCTGTCAAACGTGCAACAAATGATGCTACTGTAGACTGTGACTCTGCTCCAATGATGAATTTTTAAAAAATCACATACACCCTTGATGAATTAGTGTCCTGTCCAGGGTGAACTCTTGAATGGTTAAACATATATACATATCAGTGACAGCTGCAGATAAAAAATTTTAGTAAATAGTAAAGTAAAGCAAATTCCAGAATGACACCCTCTCCCCAGTATAATTTCAGACCTTATAATTTATTTGTCATTACTATAATATTCATTGTACTGCAGTCTTGAACGTGTTACATTGCTTGTTAGTTTCAATGAAACGTAGCCCTATTAAGTCTGTTTACTGAATCTTCAATTGTGGGACTATTAACCCTGTCAGCAAATACTTAGAAAATGATGCTGAAAAAATTGTTTATAATTTAACAATTCTCAACAGGTATACCAATTTTTGAACTGCAGTCATTATAGAAATACAAATACAAATGTAAAATCATATTTTAAAATCAATTAATGAGTAGGCCACGCAGCTTTACATTACTGCTTTGCCTGACATTATATGTGCAACAGAGACACACCAACAGAAGATAGTACATTGTTGTAGCAGGAAAGCACATCTGTAAACTCACTATAATTTACTTGTTTATCAGAGTTTTCACTCTCATTGTATCTCCTCAATGCCAGCTCCAGTCGACCCAAGAATTAAATTGCATCAATCTATGGGAATATTATCTAGGGATCTAGAGGTGTCTCATTATCAATTTTTTTTGCAAATAATAGTGCTATATTGGAAATAAAAACTGGCACTTGACTGTGGAGTTCCCCACGGTAGAATTTTGCGGACCGGAGGGCCAATCCAGCTCTGTATTGTACTATAATACACACACAATGCACACAATGCATATTGATTGAAAAAAATATTATACATTTACTATCCAATAAGTCACAAAGAAGAATCCCAAAATCTTATCTCCCCTCTCATGAAATCTTTGTTCATGTGCATGAAAACCAGGCCCGTGCAGAGGTGGGGGCTGGAGGTACCTCAGCACCTGCCCATTTTGCCGTGATGATTGAAAGCGCCCCCCCCCCCCCCCCCAGTTGTGGTTCTAAGAGGACCTTTTCTATATCCGACAGTCAGACAGTCACACATCGTTTACCGATCTTGCCTCCCCTCCCCCTCCAGTCGTTACTGATAAAAACAGTTTTGGCACACTATCAATGTCAAACGCTTCTATTCAGTAACAATAACATGCAAATTATTCAATAATTGACGTATTTCAAAAATCACCTGTATGTTCCTCAAGAACTATCACTGTTTGAACTTTTAGTCAATATAGGATCTATTTTGTCTGCTGAAAAGCAGTCATCTTGCAGTAGGAACAGTGGTGAAGGTAGTGTCACAGAGACCAGGAGGCTGTGCTTTCTGGGGTTTCCTGGGAACATGCAGGAAAGCAAACTGAGCGTTTGTATAATGTCTGAGTTGTCTGCCCGCTTATTTCAAGAGGGTGCGAAAATAAATCTCACCATTCCTTCCTTCAAAACCCCCTGAGCCCCACAGATCTGTTGGCAGTTAGGAAGAACCAAGCTTTTCACCGGCAGTTGAGCAAATGTTACTGCTGGGGGAGCTCACAGTTTATGTTCTAGTGATTAGACTCAGCTGTAATAGTGGGAAGGTTGGCACACGTATCCCCCAGTTGCATAATTTGTGAACAGCTGTTGAACAGCATGTGCTTTTGCTTGAGGGGAAATCAGTATTCCAGTGCAAATTATGGGATGTTCACCATAAAACATTACATAATACATAGATTGAGTTGACAGAGCAGAGACGTTGTTATCCCAGGTTTGATTACCAAAAAGTGTAAGGTTAGGGTTAGGCTTAGGCTTAGGGTATGCCGCCTTCTGACTGGCTGCTTGGGTTTCTGGTCAATTCCTGGTTGGAAGAGTGAAGTGAAATGCCTAAATATGACTGTTCGCCCAGCATATTGCTCAGTGAACACCGAGCAAGCCAAGGAGTAACGCTCAGAGTCCATGTCCTCTGAAGCATGTAATACACCTACATGTAGCACCTGCCTCCTCAAAAGTACTTGTGCATAAGCGAAAACTTCTCCTTGCCCGCAGGTAGCCCTTGAGCAATATTTTCATTACTGAGCGCAATAAATCTGCAGAAACAGCAGCAAGTTCTAAGCTCTGTAACTCATTCAAACTAAAATCAATCCAGTCTGACACAGAAAATATGATTCACCAGTCAGGGTTATTACCGGTAATGAATAGCAGAACTAAAAGAAAACATTTTTGTTAACCGAGACAGAATAAGGCACGAAAACACATCAAAAAACTAAAAATAAACAAAAACATGAATATTGCTTTTGAAACTAACTGAAATAAAATAATAATAAATGTCAAATATTTTTTAAAATACTTTTGACTAAACTAATAATTTGATTATCTTTCCTCTCTCCTTGATTTAAATTATTTGAGGAAATGTAATCCAGAAAATTGTCTTTACATGACCATTAATAGTACCTGGAACATATATATACTAGTGTTGCCAAACGATTAAAATTTTTTTTATCAGATTAATCACAGGGTTGCTGTGGATTAATTTTGATTAATCACGATTAAATATTCATTTTTAATCTATATTAATTGCATCTAATTTTGCATGAGCAAACAGACTAAAGAAAAAAGGGAATATATGCACTTAACATGTTTATTGAACATGCTGAACACGAGTCGGATGCATTCTATCTGCCACAGAAGTGCGATACCATGGACCCATATCAAAAAGCAAGATTTTTTGCTTAGCTGGACACCTTGTCGGATATAAGGTAACTCAGTTTAAATGGTCTTTATCTTAGTTCACTTACAATTAGCCCGAACTACCGAAAATCTGACAAATAATCCGACTAATCATGAAATCCAATTCTAGCCTGGTTAATTGCCATTGTTAGCAATATCAGTTGATAACACATTACACGCGTTGCTTTACGTATAAAACTCCGTAGCAACACGTCCACAGATACTGTAAATTGGACAGTTTAGTGTGTGCGACCGATTTAATGAGCCACAAATGAGACATAGTGCTTAAACAGTATAAAACTACAACTTTCTCTTCTGTTGATAAATGGCGCAGCCATCTTTGATTATATACCAAGGATATTCTGTGCTGCTCCAAGATATTTCTCGGATTTTCGAGAAACGGCGCATGTCGTCACTTCTGGCTTCAAAACTCAGAATCCGACTCGGAATATGAGTTTTGAGGGCAAATGGAACGCACTAAAACTGCCCAAAATGGGTTGACAGAGACATTTCAGGGATTTTGAGTCATTCTGCGCTGCAGATGGGTTAATTGCGT
>JAODLC010000038.1:12148238-12160294 GCA_026781145.1 Hippopotamyrus pictus | reverse complement strand
ATTTATTTTTTTTTTCTCAGGTACATCTTCCTGTTGTTTGTCTTGTTCTTCATTCCCGGGGTTGTGATGATTATCACTTATGGACTGATCTCCAGGGAGCTGTACCGGGGAATCCAGTTTGAGCTCGGGCAAAAAAGCCATGCAGGTGGTAAGTTCAGAAGTTTATTGAATGGTTCGCTCTGGAGATGGAGCTGGATATGTGTCATTGTGGGCTACAGTGTCAAATAACGGAAAGTAAGGCTGTAAGCATCATGTAACACGTTCTGCCTGTTATAATGTCTTTATAGCTGAGTCCTGTTATCAAAGAGCATCCTTCCATTAAGGCTTTTGTTTTCACCAATCATATACAAGACATAAGCAACAGGAAAGCATGCTTTCTTGTTTAGACTCCAACCTCATGACAATCTGTTATAGTACAGTAACCGTAGCAACAGTTGGCATGGTGTTGTATCATGCACATTGCTGCGAAACCTCTAAATTGTCCTCTAAAGCATCGCTATCAAATCAATATGGGCAAGGTTGATAATGTGAGGAACAGATTTAATCATTCAGAGATATTAACAGATAGAATTTACTGGCTCACTGAGGCCAGTAAACGGGTTAATCCGATTAAGTTTAAAAATAGCCAGAGAAGGTTAACATAACAAACCAGTATTTCCTAGAATATAGAGAATGTAGAAATTGTTTATAAAAATAGGAACATATATTAAAATTTTATTGATTTAATTATTACATAGTCTGCCTTGTAACCTCGAAAGAGATTATAAAATACATTGCTGGATAGGTAAATGTTAGGTGACATAAAATTCAGTGTGACAAAAGATATAAATCCTAAGGAGCATTTGTTTATGTAGTGCCCATACTATCATCTTTCTGTGATTTTATGCAATTCATATTTTTGTTTTCCTGATAATGAATAATAAAACTGCATTGACTACATTTAAATGATTTTTTTTTTAAAGTGACCCCATTTCCAGAAATGTTAATATTTAGCTGTTACAGAAGGATTTATTTATTTGAAATATATTGCAATAAACATTTAGTACCACACACATTTCTGGAAAAAAATAATAAACTAGTTTCTTAAAGTCATTAATATTCCATTTAACAATTACATATCACTTAGAAAAGTTTAAGAAATTATTTCTTGTATGACTAAAGCTGATTTATGTGTTCAAAGATCTGTTTCTTAGGTTCTCTGAACTCAGAAGAGTACTATAAAAGCCTATCATACTTCTCAATTTTCTGCAGCAATTCTTGAGATTTTACATAAGTCCTTCATTAGTGACTCATTTTTGTAACTCAGCTATTAAACTTTTATAAACATATTTTAGTTCTTCGATTTAATATTTGCAGTTGTAATATTTACTCCAAAATATGCCTCAGGACCAAATATTGTAAAAAATAAATAATTTGAAAAATAAAAAATAGCTGAATAATTTACGTCATGAATCCATAGAGGGCATCTCAGCAGTAGGATGCTTTAGCTTTAGCAATGTTAGCGTGGTGGACCATACCCCTGGTTCTCTTACCTGTAACCCGGTTCCCTATTCTTGTCTAGGGCTTAGGAATGGCCTGAGTGGTACAGTATCATCTGGAAGTGATGATGACGACGGCTGTTACATTCAAGTCACCAAAAGGCCCAACGCTGTGGAGATGTCAGTACTCACGGCCGCCAGAGCCTCCAATGCAGACCGACCACGCAGCAACACCTCAGAGGCCAAACTCATGGCCAAGAAGCGAGTGATCCGCATGCTGATTGTCATCGTCGCCATGTTCTTCATCTGCTGGATGCCCCTGTATTCCGTCAACACCTGGAAGGCGTTCGACTTGCAGTCCGCCCACCGAACCCTGTCGGGGGCGCCCATCTCCTTCATCCACCTGCTCTCCTACACCTCGGCCTGCGTCAACCCCGTCATCTACTGCTTCATGAACAAGCGCTTCCGCAAGGCCCTGTTGGCCACCTTCACCTGCTGCTGGAGGCCGTGCCAGCATCGACGTGAGGCCGACGACGACGTCATCGCTATGGGTGCGTCACTGTCAAAGTTTAGCTACACCACTGTGAGCACGATGGGACCCTCCTGACTCCAGGTATATAAAAGCATAGGCCCTGCATAGATACAAAAGGCAGTAATGCTTTTCACTTATGCTATTCACATAATATTAGTGTTCCATGCAATGTACTTTGACTTCCTGTGTATAAAAACGAATCCTGCTTTTCAGTGAATGTAAATGTTGTGTTCTGTTGATTGAGGACTCATTTTCTCATGAGTGAAGCTTTTTCCAAACTTTAAAGTCTTTGTTGGAGTATTAATATGTGTGACATACATATGCATTTATAAATATGAAATATGAATTTTATTTTGCCATTCAGTGCTTAGTTATTCATAAAAGCTCATGCTTTGTCTTGCCAGGTACCATTTTGGTACCTTTCTTTGCTCTCATATGTTTGTAAATCTGTAAAATTAGTCTAGTGGCTACATTTACATTTGTTTTATTTAGTAGATGCTACAGATTAGTCTCGTATGTGACGGCAGAATGTCCCCTTCGGGCAGATCATCAACGGTGTATTTTTGGTTCTGGCTACGGATGGTACAATGTACTTAAAATTGAACTTATGCTTGTTAATGATTGTTTTAGATTTAATCTGTTTTGTTAATTACTGTGTGTATGACAGAGGTGGAAAGTTCCGGTTCAGGAAGTACAAATCCAGGCCAAGGTTTTGTTTCAGCCAACCAGTTGTGTACTCTGTGAATGTGATTCTTTATACTCAAGTGATTGATTGAAACAAAACATTGGTCTGGATTTGTACTTTTTGTACTGTACTTGAATTTTCCCCCTCTGGTGTATGGAATGGATTGGTCTCTTTCCTCATAATATGTTGACACAATGTCAATAGCTTATGAAATGTATGGCTACTTATATTTTAATCCAACTAGTTTTTCTTTTTGTTTAATATGCGGTCAATTATCTAGTAAACTGTTAGGATTTAGTAAACTTTCAGCACCATTATAACTTCCTTAATAATGTGTTTTAATTAACAATATGAGTTTTCAATGGGAAATACCAAAGGCAACAAAAATGTAGAAGCTATTAGAGCAGTAACCTTGGAGAAGCTTAAATATGTGAAAGAGATACTTACCTCTGCAGGAAAATTTGGCATCACTGTCTGAATCCACTTGGGTGATCATTTTGAACATCTTCTGATTGGAAAAGTGCAGCCAACCAAAAATGATTCTCGCACCAAAGGTGGTAATATTGGATAAATGAATATTAATGTCCTGTTTTGAAGTTTAGGGAATTAACTAAAACTTTTAGTAGCAAAAGCCAAGTTCAGATTAGCAGTGAGTAATGCTCAGAGAAAAAGGAATATGCAAGTTGTTGATGATATTCATATATTCAGTTTAATCAAGTATAAACAACCAATCTCTGCTGAACTTCTACCGACCCAATAGCCTGAAATCATTTCCCATATTTCAGATTACAGAACCCAGTGTAACAACTCCCTAAGAATATTCTGCATGGTTCACATTGCTTTACGTTTCATAATTACCTTAATGGACGATAATTCTATGGTAATATTCCTCTCTTCCTGGACAAATTTTGTTCCCAAAAATGAACAAAAAGGAAATCTGGAAATGTTATGGAAAATCTGTTTCATTTACACAGTAATTCTTTAGGTTCCACTTTACCTCTTTTGAAATGCACTCAGTACCCATTGTCCTAGGCAAGGTTCTGCACTGGCACCCCCTATTGGAAACAAAGTGAAATTTACTTGCTAAGTCAGCACCCCCTCAGAGGATGGCACCCTAGATGGCTGCATGTATTTCCTAGTGGGTTGACCGGCACTGAATAACCTACGTATATAACTATTTTATGGAGGCAGCACAGCAGTAATTAGATTTAGCTGTCTAGCTATCAAGTGCAAGTCCATCTTCAAATCAGCAGAAAATACAATCCCTACAACTCATAGTAGCCTTGGTGATTCATGTCATACCTCCAAAGAATGTGGTATGTCTTATTTAAGCTCTTCAAACCCTGAAAGCAGTCACAAAGAAAAGATAAGGAAATGCGTTTTTGAATACTGTATCAGGAACTGTTTGCATATTCAGAGTAATACATCACAGTAATTTATACGCTAATGGGTTTTTTGCCTATAATGAAAGTGCCTGGAGATTGTATATACATATACTGCCCTAAGAACGGTAACTTAATATTTGTAGCAGTGCTCTTACAGTAAGTGAATGTAGTGATGGTGTTGTTCATTTATTGAGGCTTCATTCTTTCGTGTAGCTGATTTACGAAATCATACAGTACATTTACATTGTAATAAATTTAAAGTAAATAGTGTCAGCCTTTTCCTCACCAATGAATTGTGTACAGATACTTAGTCGGTTGAAGGCACCACAATAACGGCATATTATACAGTCACTGAAGCATTTTTCAATTAAAATGTATTAATGTTTCGTATTATGTTTAATAAACTGAAAGGGTAGTCGAGAGCAGAATAAATGTTATTTAGAGACTATTAGAAAATGTAGAAATCATACAGTTCAGGATCAAATGGGTTCTTCGGTTCTTCAAAGTAATAAACCACATCAGTAAATTCTGACTCATTTTTCCACAGCAACTAGTTATCAGAACACAGCGTGGAAGATTAAATAGCATGCAAACAGTGTTTGGCCTCATGGTTAGTTTGGCTGTAATAGTATTTCTTTCCATGTCAATAGCATCAAGACTGGTCTTAACTAAATACTGTATATTATGTTTAATTAATAGGAATATTAAGAGAAATTGAAAGGAAGTTGAATGTAAAAAAAAAAGAAAATGAAACTCTATATGAATGGTATCAATTGCTACTCATGTACAACACTTGTACTTCAAATAAAAAGTCATCGTGTCAAATCAACAAGGCCGACAGTGTAAGGTACATATGACTTTGGGTGTTCTTTCCCCATGCCGCATCAACTTTCTCAGTGACAGGAGAAAAGCTGGCTGCATTTACCATTTTTCTGTTCTCCACAGGCCAGTATATTTTCAGTCATTGTAAGAGCCCCCCAACCACTCTTAATTAGCTGTCGATCTCAATAGCACGTTTTTTTTTTTTTTTTTCCAGGGTTCCTCCAGCAACCTTTCCATTTTATTTGGCTAATCCGTTAGCACCTCTCAGTGAATGCACATTGGACAGGCATACCGCCTTACCGCACTGAGCCACACGCTGCCCCCTGCATATTGGACAGGCACAAACAGGGGCATTGGCCATAGGGGACCCCCTCCCCTCTTCACAAAAAATAAGTTAATAATTGAAGCCTGCTCCTTATCTTTTTTTATGATTTTACATGTTACTGAGGCCAATTCGCTGTGCAGGCAGAGTGCGAGGATAAAACATATACTGGACCTAACGAAGATTGTTGTCCTGTATCAGACCAACTCATTTTATCATAAGGATTGTTAAGTTGTTAAGTTGTTTCTTTGCATATGTTTAGTTGTCAAACCGTACCGTAAACAGTGTTAGTCATTTTAAACAAATAAATCTGCATGTAATATTCACAAATTACTTATAAATCTTTGTTACATGTTATATTGCATATGTGCCCATTGCAATGTTGCGATAGACATCGTGCCCCCCCTCCCCGTGGGGACAAATTTAGGATTCTTAACCCTTAGACCCTCCACTCTGCTGTCCACGAGAATCAGCAATCATCTAATGGTGTGACATTTACAAACAATTTGTTTGCAGGATGAATCCCTTATGGGAACAAAACAAGTATGAAGATTAACAGGAATACAGGGGCTATTTACAACTCCCAGTGTGCTCCGCGTGCTTACTGGGTTCTGCTATGTGGAGCCACCTCACCAGCACTATAATACCAAGAACACAAAGGTGTACTTGTGGTCTTGGCGACTTGCCTTCCAAAAACGAACATAATGAATCATGGGACTGGTCGCGTTCAGTGAGGATGCAACCGATCATTGATATTTGGGGTGGGGCAAGAATGATATCCGAGGATTTTTATCATCCTCTGTACTTCTGTTTTTGAGTATTGGAACTGGTCTTCTGCAATGGAAGATGATGAAAAATGGGTACATGAGAACACAAGTATGGTCAAGTATGCATATTGAGAAACATAATGTGTAACTTTCCATACTTGACTGTATGCGTTTGGTATGACTTTGTTTGCAGATCCTGTGTGTCTGCTGTTATGAATTGGCATGATTTGTTTGTGGTTATAAATGAAGCAATGCCTCACACCTTATGAATATCACTTGTTATGTTAGTCTTTGTGATACAGTAGCTGTTCGTATGGTCCATTCTTTTTGATGATGTCAAAAAATATCGTTCCCCTGCTAAAAAATCCCTACCACATCACTGATCCTCTAAATCAGGGGTCTTATCCAGAAAAGGCTGCTGTGTATGTGGGTTTTAGCTGTAACTCCCTCATTAGGTTACTAATTAGAGGACTGATTGGCTGAGTCCTCACACCTGGGTTTCAACAGCTGACTTAAAGGTACCTGCATACACACTGGTCCTCTGGATAACACCGTCCACCCCTGTTCTAAATGAAAAGTCAGGGAGATCATGGATACTGAATTGATTACTTAAAACCAATTATGTAAATTCCTTAAAGATATAAGGTCAGGAAATACAGAACAAATAAATCTGAAAAATAATAATTATACAGACCAGGCAAAACATTTTTTAATAATGTTGACAATAATTTTTTTTCCTCTTGGCTTATTCATCCAGTCAAATATTTGTGTGCACAAGGTAATTTCCGACAGAACCTTGTCGCTGTTGCTGGTTTGACTATGAATTTTTCACTTATGAGAAATCCTTGGAACGAGTGTGCCCTTGCATGTGCAATGGCTTTGCAATTCGTTGGTTGTCTGTAATCAGCCCAGTGCTACATTCTATGGCAGTGACCTCTAAGATAGCAGTTATGTGGTGACTTCTTTTCATGATGTTTTGTCAAGCTGCAGAGAACTTGTAGTGGTATAGCTCCCCCTGTAGGTGGGATTCTTCTAATCCCCCTGTAGGTGGGATTCTGCTACATTCTATGGCAGTGACCTCTAAGATAGCAGTTATGTGGTGACTTCTTTTCATGATGTTTTGTCAAGCTGCAGAGAACTTGTAGTGGTATAGCTCCCCCTGTAGGTGGTGGGCTGCTCGTGCTGTTTTTTTTAGGCCATGCCAATGGGCACATATGCAATAGCCAGGTCCTCGCATTTGCATCGAAAGGAGCCAGAGCCAGCTTGGTTTGGCCATCTGTCTAGGACGCCTCCTGGAAGGCTCCTTGGGAGGTGTTTCGGGTATGTCCAACAGGGAGGAGGTCCCGGGGCAGACCAAGGACACACTGGAGAGATTATACCTCTCAGCTGACCTGGGAACGCCTTGGTATTCCCCCGGTGGAGCTGGAGGAGGTGGCTGAGGAGAGGGAGGTCTAGTGTCTAGTGCTCTATTATTGTTAACATTGTGACAATGATTGTCTACACTTCATTTTGCTGTTTTAAATAAAAATCTAAATTATTTGCAACATCTTACTTGCTATGTCACCAGCAACAAAGTGGAAAAAAAACACTACAAATGTACACAGTGAAATACATATATGTACTAGTATTTGACAACCAAGACAACCAAGTCTTGGGACAGGCAAGATACATCACAGACAAGGATTTAATACTGGATTGACATCATCTCAGTAGAAATCAGCTCTGCAAATAAGGTCAATAGGGAGCAGCGTGTACAGCAGTAAAATAGACTCTGAGAGGAATATTATTCTATTGATAGATAATTGGAATAACATTTTTGCCTAAATTTGGTTACTTATGAATCTGCTGTTTATGAAACTCATATCCCTGTTCCCACTGTGTCATGAAAGACAAAAATTAGTCAGTTTAAAGATTTTTCTCATTTTAAGTATAGAGAAGGAAACCCAGTGGATTAATACTTTGTATAACATATTGGTTAATAACTTTTTAGGTAATTTCATCCATTTTGTGAATAAATGAAAAATTAGTTGGGTGACTGGATACTTAATATTGATTTTCTTCTATGACATATAACTAAAATTCTGCAATAAAACATTTTTAACATGCACATAGTGTTATATGGTGTGGATGCAGGTGTACAACAAGGGTGATGATCCACTTATGGCTCAAGACAAAGGGGTTTATTAAACAGAACACCAAGGGGTTAAACATAAAATAACAGGACCACAAGGGGTCAAAAAGTAAACAGGGAAAACAATAAAGTACGAGAATCCTAAAGTAATATAAAACACAAGGGAACAGGGCAACATGTTCGTGCAGAGTGACATGAAAAAAGAGGGAAATTCGTGTCCATGAACACGAATCAATAGATTAAATTTCGTGACTATATCATGAAATGCCGTGAGACAGGGTTGCGGAGCAGGATTGTAAAACAAGCAGAGTACTGAACACACAGCAACATGTATACAATGACTAACTAGAGAATAGATTGGACTCAAGCACTTAACTACACACAGGGAATCAGAGCAAACAAGGGACAGGTGTAACTCAATAATCAATTATCCAATCAGACACAGGAACAAGAAACAGGTGGAACCTTTTCATCTCTAGTTATTTTTTTTTACTTTTTATTTAACCAGAATACAAACCTGTTACGTAAGTTTTCCTTTAGAGACGCAAATGAAAGACAATAAAAAATGTACAAATGGTGTTTGCTGATTAAATACACAAATTACTTTGCATTTTTTTAACATTGCAGTGTGTCCTGATATTTGTTGTATTTATTGATGTTTCAACTTGCACATGTAACTTATGCAAATACTGTATCTGTATGTGTGTGTGTATGTATGTATGTGTGTGAGTATGTATGTGTATGTATGTATGTATGTGTGTGTGTGTGCCAGCATTTGCTTTCACGGAAAGGTATGCCAAGACAAGCTTAGTCATTAAGCAGCAGCTCTTAGAAGGTATCATCTACAAATCATCCGACGTCAGACAGGAAGTAAATTACTTATTTTATCACCTAGCCATGTTTACAGCAAAAAAAAAAACAGCAGGGAAGCATATTAATGGAATCGGTTAAAGAAACGGTCAGATTTGGAAGGATAAATGGAAACAAAGTGGTTCTCTGCAATTTCCGCATAGGAGACGTGAGGTGGTATTGGGATAATGCAATTATTTTTCTAACAGATGAGAGAAAAATGGAAACATTTTGAATCCAGTATATTGGGTTGCAAGTAAATGGCCTGTAGTCCTATAATATTGGACTGATATTTATATCCACTTTCTGCTGATCAGCAACAGCTCTGGGCTCAAACTAATGTGAAAGAAATCAAACACCGATTGATATTTCAATGTTATAAATGCAAATTTATGGTAATGGAATACAGATATGCATGTGCCCCATAACACAAAATGACTGGATATCTTATTTGGTTGAACAAGCAGATATAAGGCAGTAGTCATTTGTGGGAATGTGCACCAGTCCGAGCCTGGTAACCATGGTTTCATTATCACTAGTTCTACTGCATTACCAGCCAGAACCAACAAGAAAACTACTTGAAAAACCTCTGCAAAACATTCATTTACTCCAGCAAGAAGTTAATTGCACAGTTTCCATATTTTTCCATATTTTACATCCACCCTTCTGCTACTTTGTCTCTCCCAGTGGAAAATGCTTGTGGTAGTCAATATCACAGAAAATAATCTGTGTATGCTATGGCTCTTAAGTGTCCTGCATACTAAGCAGAGAATTTGGTCTACATAATGTAACTTATTCCCAGCACAAATTATCCAATTCTCCAGGTACAAACACATTGAATATAGAGGGATTGACAAAAATTGGTGGTCTCTTGTTTGCATGCAAACAGTTGTACACGTATAAACAGAGAGGATCAGAAGAGACTTTATTTCATTAAATTTATACAGGAGGTTCATTTTGAACTGACCAGCAACCCAGCTCTGTGTTGTAGCATCACTCAACCAAATCTACAAACAGGAAATCCCATCTGACTTCTCACCATGCAGAGATACAGATTTCTCTGGTCAGCAGTTACTTCATTGCGGCTCATTTTGTTCCTCTTTCTTTCCCACACTTCTGAAGCCGTTCCAGGTGACCAATTGAAGACATCATATCAAATTGGTGACACCAGGAAGGTTCTTTGCCAGCCAGTCGCTGGATGTTCTGCTGGAATGACATACAGGATGCTTCTCTTGCCCTGTCTACACTGTTAGGAAAGCTGTCACACTGTTAGGAAAGCTGTCACAAATCCCATATCCTTTGTGTGACAAGCGAGCAAGTGATGCTTCATTCACCTTGACATTAGTCTGTCTGCTAAAAACTAGAAAACGTGGTATCTTGTGACATGTTTGACAAGCTGTAGACGTTATATTTTTCTGGAAAGCCTCTTGAAAATGAATAAGGATACTTACATGAAAAAAAAAAACGGATGTCTCCTGTTGTGCAAGATGTACACAGAAAGAACGGGGGACAGAAATTCCAATCCTGGATGTGCGTAGCTACAGTGCAAATGAACTACCATGCTATGCACAAAATTACATTATTACATATAGATCGCCATGCATTTTAATACATGCTATTCAAAAGCTTGCATTATTCATTGTTTCCAAGAGAAGGAACATACCCAAACAGGTGCATTCTGCACATTTTCTGTTGCTATATTATAGAAATGTAGACGAGCCCTACACTTAAGTTTTATTACTCAAGAAGTATACAGAAAATATTTTACATGCCATTACACATCCACATAGGACAAAAAGCACATTAAGAACATTGTCAAATGTCCACTTTTACTGAGCCAGTTAAGGTACAGGATAGCAGTAGCTATATATATATGACAATCAATAACTGCTATGGAAATATATTTCCCTCTATGAACTATCCAGTTAATTCACAATATTGTCCTCTTTCTGGGAAACATAGATGTGCAATGGATATCACTAGATATCAGAGATTTTATTATATTTTATTATATTTTACTATATTGTGTAGATGTTATCAATACTGTAGGACATATTAGGATGCAAATAATAAATAATATGTTAAGTAAATGAAACTGCCTGAAATAGGTTCACATAAACAGCATATGAAGTCTGGCAGTCTTTACATTTCTGGTCTTTACTCCGTTATTCCTTCTGTTATTTCCGAGTGTTACTGTTTTGCTGCTCATCAAGTTCACGTTCTAGTCAGCATTCAAATACGACGCCATTCTGATATATTCTCCAATAAACTTTAAATTATCCAGAGTTCATCTTTAGAGTTTTGAAACTGTATCCTGTGACTCCTGGAGCAATCTTCACAACAGAAACACAAGCTTTATGTTTTATATAAATTACTCTCTAAATTAATTAATACTTACATTTAGAATAAAGCCCTCGAAATCGAGTAAGCTGAGTTTCTCAAAGCAGTATCCATACCACCCAGTTAATTCTCTTAATATATGAAAGTCATTTTCTCATGATATGACTAAGTAATAGCAGTAGACGTATGTTTCCCGACAAAAGACCACAGTGCATTTACATGTTAAACAGGCTGATTACAATTTCACATACAGGAGGTCAAAATGCCTGAAAGATGACTTTATTGAGAGTTAGGGGTTAGAGATGTTGCATATTATGAGATCCATGATCTATGTGCATAGATAGTGGTAGAGTTTACCATCTTCTGTGAATATCAGTTTTATTATAACCAGGGAATGTCCCACTTCTGCCAATACGATTTATATAATTCTGATTAGTCCTTAATTTTCAGGGTTCAGGTATTATTAGTCTTTTCTGAACACTGAAGAATAATGCTACAGTATATAGATTAAATAAAACAGGAAAAAATGTGTCATATCGATGAAAATTTAAACACAAAAATAAAGTAATCCTGCTTCTGTCCATGAAGTGCAAAGAAGTTTGATTAATGCATCTTCCATTTTATACTTAGGCATGATGCACTTCAACATCAACGTTTTGTCTTCTGTCCTACACTCACCTAAAGGATTATTAGGAACACCTGTTCAATTTCTCATTAATGCAATTATCTAATCAACCAATCACAT
>JAODLC010000038.1:12116831-12135240 GCA_026781145.1 Hippopotamyrus pictus | reverse complement strand
AATCCATAATTTTCTTCGTTTGAAGAGCAGGGCTGAGAGAGTCTCTCAAGTACAGTAAGACAGTAGACTGGACGAGACGAGAGCAAAGCAAGCAAAATAGGGGGAGGAGAGGTAGAGAAGTGCGTCTGCCTCCGCTCAGAGCCAAGCGCAGAATCCTGGGATCATTGGATATAGTCAGGCATTCGAAAGAATATTTTGAGGACCTCCTGAATCCAACTGATACACCTTCCTTGGAGGAAGTAGAGCTGACTCAGAGGGGAACTAAGACCCCTGAAGTGGTCAAAAAACTCTTTACTGGTAAGGTTCAGGAGTGGATGAGATTCACCCTGAGTCCTTTAAAGCTCCTGATGTTGTTAGGCTGTCTTGGCTGACACGCCTCTTCAACATTGCATGGGGGTTGGGGACAGTGTCTTTGATTGGCAGACTGGGGTGGTGGTCCCAATCTATAAGAAAGGGGACCGGAGGATGTGTTCCAACTTCAGGGGGATCACATTCCTCAGCCTCCCTGGGAAGGTCTAGACCGGGAACCCAGAGAGGTGGGTCCGTCTGTTGGTCAAACCACAGAACACTGGACCAACTCTTCACCCTCTTCACCAAGTATACTGAAAGGTTCATGGAACTTTGTCCTACCAGTCTACATGTGTTTTGTTTCAGGAATGTCCAACTGGGAGGAGGCCCCAGAGCAGACCCAGAACATATTGGAAAGATTATATCTCTCAGCTGGCTCCACCGGTGGAGCTGAAGAAGGTGCTTGGTGAGAGTGAGGTCTGGGCATTCCTGCTTAGACTGGATGGATGGATGGATGGATGGAATTATTTTCAATTACTTATCAATTACAAGGTCATGGTATGGCACCTATCCAATGCAGCATATGGTATAAGACAGGGAGTACACCTTGGTTAAGAAGCTGTTCTTCATTATTTATTTACCTTCCATATTCACTCTTCCAGCCCAGGGACACCATGAACCTGAAGACTATTGTTGGAAGGGACTACCCCAGGGGAATGCCCTGGATGGGATGGCAGTCCCTCAAAATCTAATTCACCTCAGATGAATGGCAAGAGATGGCAATTCCCCTAAGGTTATACTTTTGGAATGTGGGAGAAAACTAGTACACACCCAGGAAGCCTTCATATCAGTGAGAGAATGTACAAACTCCACACACAGATTGAGGATAGGGTTCAAGCCCCCAACACTGCTTCCCTATCAAGTTTTTATATCCTTGCCCACTGCAATGGCATTATCTTGTATGTGAGCTTGGAGTGGCTTTTTTCCCATCAGAGCAAAATATTACTAACAAGATAATCAGAAACGGTGACACTTGCAGGTGAGAGAGATTATCAGGTAATTTGTTTTGTTTTTCCTGGTTGGTGCTTCCTTGTTCCTCTGCGGCCATTCAGCAGAATGGCAAAGCTATTTCTGGCTTTCCTCTCCACTGTCACATGTAGAGAAGAAAATGTAATTTTTCTCTGCTGCCTCCCCAGGGCCATCTGAAATGTCCAAGCATCCGCTGTCCTAATGAAGGAAATGGATGCAAACATTGCAGGTCCCATTTTGTGTTGTATGCGGGTCTTTGTAAATGAAACCTGCACTTTAAGTATTACCAAGTAAACAGTGCTACAAGCCTGAGCTCTATATGATCATTTACAAAGAGAAAGGAAATTCACTCAATGCAAAAAAGGTGCTAACCCCCAAAATTGGTATGGAATTATGCATCTGCACCATACATTTTAAATTATATAGAAGCATGTAAATCTTCTTATTTGTAATTACTTTTCTTATGCTATTTTACTAGTTTACCTTCATCTCCTCCCCCTTCTCTATATTTCTGTGGTACATAAGCATTGTAACTGTGATTGCCTCTGTGATTATTTGAGCCTCAACCACAAGCATTTCATTGTATGGATGTCTTTGTCATACTGTGCATATAATGTAGATGTGCCAGTGTGGCTTGCTGATTACAAACCTATTATATGCAAATGTTACAGTACCTTTAACCAAACACAAAGCAATATTCTGTTTCTGATTCTGTCTGCTGGGTCACGTAATGATGTTCACTGATGTCAGCAGAGAACACAGCTTTCCTGCTTTAGTGAAGAGCGATGAGCACTTGGGGTATTAACTTTATAGGTCTTCATACATACTGTAGACTGGACCTGGTTTCTTTTTACTGAGGCTCAGGAAGCAACCACTGCCTACCACTAAGCTACCTTTTTATTTTACCTGGTTTTACCAAAGAATTATATGCAGCTGTCACAGAGTCTTTCAAAACAAATGAATACTGTTGTAAGGAAGCTGGTTTTTGTAATTGGATGCTTCTACAAAAGTACTGGATGTCTTTTTTTTCCCCAACTTTTTTTTTTTTTTTTTAAAAAGGTTCTTAGCTCCTATAATATATTCAGGCACATTACTGAGTAAAAGTGAAATTTAATATATGCATGTAGCTTTGGATAAATTTGACATGAGCAATTACACACATCATTGATGCTATAACTTTCTTCATCCAGGTGTCATTCTTTGCATCGTTAAGATGGATGAATATGTAATGTCTGCTGTAGTCAACAGTCACAGTGAAATGCGTTTAATCTCAGGCTGTTCTGGAGGCAGGTGCAGCACTGAGTCTTTGCAATGCAAAACATTGTTCATGACAGGAAAGTAAGTGAATATTACATTAAGTCTGGGACCAAAATACTACATTAAACACATAATTTAAACAAACAATTCATAATAATACTTCTGGCATTTAACTGTATTATCATCAAAGACCAGTAAATATGTCTTGGAAATACACTAAATGGACAAAAGTATTGGGACACACCTGTTAATCATTGAATTCAGGTGTTTCATTTAGACCCATTGCCACAGGTGTATAAAATCAAGCATCTAGCCATGCAATCAGGTTTGCAAACATATGTGAAAGAATGGGCTGTTCTGAAGAGCTTAGTGAAGTAAAGTGTGGTAATATCCTAGGAAGCCACCTTTGAATACGTCAGTCTGTGAAATTACTTCAGTGCTAGTTATTCCACAGTCAACTGTAAGTGGTGTCATTGCCAAGCATTTAGGAACAACAGAAACTCAGCCACAAAGTGGTAGACCGTGTGAAGTAACAGAGCGTGGTTGCTGAGTGGAGAGGTGCATAGTACGTAAAAGTTGCCAGCGCTCTGTTGACTCAATATCTGCTCCAAATTTCTAAATTTCCTCTGGCATTATCCCCAGCACAGAAATTGTGCGCTGGGAGCTTCATGGAATGGGCTTCCATGTCTGAGCAGCTGCACGCAAGCCTCACATCACCAAGTGCAATGCCAAGCGTCAGATGGAGTGGTGTAAAGCATTGGACTCTGGAGCAGTTGGAAACATGTTCTGTGGAGTGAAGAATCATGCTTCTCTGTTTGGCAGTCTGATGGACAGGTCTGGGTTTGGCAGATGTCAGGAAAACATTACCTGCCTTACTACATTGTGCCAACTGTACAGATTGGTGGAGGAGGGATAATGGTATGGGGTTATTTTTCAGGGATTGGGCTAGGGCCCTTGGTTCCGGTAAAGGGAACTCTTAATTCTTCAGCATCTCAAGACATTTTGGACAATTCTATGCTTCCAACTTTGTTGGAACAGATTGAAGAAGGTCCTTTTGTGTTCCAGAATGATTGTACACCAATGCACAAAGCAAGATCCATAAAGACATGGTTGGGTGTATTTGGTGTGGAAGAACTTGACTGGCCCACACAGAGCCCTGATCTCAACCCTGTTAAACACCTTTGGGATGAACTAGAACGGAGATTGCGAGGCAAACATTGACGGCCAACATCATTGCCTGACTTCAAAAATGCTAATCTGGATGAATGGGAAAAAATTCCCACAGACGCACCGCAAAATCGTGTGGGAATCCTTCCCAGAAGAGTGGCAGCTGGTGTAGCTGCAAAGGGGGTTGGGGAGGCAACTCCATATTGATGATTATGGATTTAGATTGGGATGTAATAAAAGTTCTTGTAGGTGGCAGGATTGCTCCCTGTCCTGCCCCCTTCTGTATGTCAGTTCCCTGTTTGGCCAGCAGGTGTCGCCGGCCATCCCGTAGGGTGTTAATTCTTTGTTTCTCCTGTTCTCTGTGCTTCCTAATACTTGTGTCCATATAGTGTATATCCCCTTTTAAAGGGTTATACACATTTCCTCCCATAAATTTAAATATTTATTACTTCTAATTACACCGGGATGACATTTTAAAATATTTTGTTAGGTGATTTAACAAAAACAAGTGCATGTTCTACAGTTTTTCATGTAGTTTCAGAATATGGCTTCCAATTTGCCACCACACGTCTGGTTTTATCACAATTTACAATTAAAGTTCAACATAAATTATAGCAAATGTTACATTAAAGAAACAGTTCATCATGTTTTTGCTGGTCACTTAGCACTGCGAAACTGTTTCCTGTATGATTTTATTTTGTATGAAGCATCAGGATTTTGTCTGTACATACTCCAAGAATAATCAGCCATCATATTTACGTTCCAATGTCCTTGGTATCTTCGCTCGATTTCACTAATATCTTGGTGGAATCTCTCACCTTACTCCTTACTATTCTCACCCAAATTTTCAGGAAAGTATTAAAGGTGCATCTTGACACTCGTTCTACATCCAAGATCTTGAAAACGACATACCTGTACAGGTATCATATCCTTGACGTGAACCTCAGTCAGATTTTCGAGAAATCCATCAACAACTTTACGGAATTTTTCCCAGGCTTGCCTCTCCACTGTCACCATTTTGGCTGCAAATACACTGTCCTTCAGCAACCTTCTTATCTGTAGTCCGCCTTCCGGTACAGAGTGACAGTACCGGAAAGCAGACCACAGTTCTGCATACAAAGGTCAGCGTCAGTGGACCTGCAGCAGCATACAGTTGAGGACTAAATCATTAGCTCCCCTATGAAAATCTCATTGTTTTAAAAATATTTCCCAAGTGCTGTTAAATAGAGCAAATAATATTTAACATGGCTTTTTTTTTTTTTAGAGTTCTGTTTTCTTTTGGATGCTTACATTATTTCACTTTTCACACAGAAATTAAAATATTAGACAGAAATCAAAAACTACCATGGTCAAAATTATTAGCCCTCCGGATATTAATAGTCAATTGTGTATCCTATTTGTCGGATAACAACCTGCAGTCATTTGTTGTAGTTTTCAACAAGTCCCTGACAGCTCATCTGAGGACTCCCAGCCCATTTTTTGGCAAATCTCTCAAGCTCCTCCAGATTTGATGGCCTTCTGGCATGGACCTTCTTTAGTTCACCCCACAGATTTTCTATTGGATTTAAATCAGGGCTTTGTGCAGGCCACTCCATTACATTCACTTTGGTCTTCTGGAGATAGTTCTTCACTGGGAGAGACATATGTTTGGGATCGTTGTCGTGTTGGAAGACGAAGAGACAACCCAGACCCAGTTTTGCTGCTCACTGCTTAAGGTTTTCTTTTAAGGTCTCCACATATATTTCTTTGTTCATAATTCCTTCCACCTTAATGTAATGGCCAAAGAGCTCTAGTTTAGTCTCATCTGACCATAGGACATGCTTCCAGTATGCATCATGTTTCTCCAGGTTGTCCTGAGAATACTTTAGTCTGGCTTGTAGGTGTCTCCTGCAAAAGTGGAGTTCTTCTTGGTCTGCAACCTCGAAGTCCATTCCTGTGCAGAGCTCTAGTGATTGTCTTCTTTGAGACCACAATTCCCGACTTGGCCAAGTAATTCTTTAGTGTCTTGGCAGTTGTTCTGGGGTCTTTAGACACATCTCTCACTAGTTTCCTTTCCAGGATCTTTGAAATCTTTCGCTTCCTACCTCTGCCAGGCTTGTTCTATACTGTGTGGCTCTCTTTGAATTTCTGGATTATACTTCTCACTCCAGTTCTTGACACTTGGAAACGCTGTGATAATTTTGTACATCCTTCTCCTGCTTTGTGTGCATCAACAATTCTTTTTCTCAAGTCCAAGCTGATTTCTTTTGTTTTTGGCGTGGTGCTTTCTCAAATGACAGCTGAATGACCCTTACACTCAGTTTTATACCTTCAGTTTTAACCTAATTAAGTTAAATCACCTGTGAAGTTAAAGCACATTGTTATACATAAGTGACTTGTACAATGGCTCGATAAATTGTCATTTCTTAAAGGGGGCTAATAATATTGTCCCAGGTCATTTTTATTTTTCTGAATTAATTCTGCCATTGTGCACAAATATAAATAATTTATTCCCCCTAAAGAAAACTAATATGTTCAGAAATGCTATGTTGAAAATTCTTTGCTCTGTTTAAAATCTTGAAGAAACTTCAAATTTCATAGGGGGGCTAATAATTTTGTTTAAGGTTACATAACTGCAAGCTGCCTGTAAACCCTGCTGACTAGGTTGTACAAAAAAATTAGTCTATGACAAGTTACTGGTGATTATATATGACTAGTATCAAAATGACATTATTAGGTATACAATGCATTGTATATGATAAAAAGTTAAGTCGAAATCACAGAAAAACCAGACGTTCTGGAGCAAAACTAAATATACTAAAAATGTTTCTTTATGAAGGGTGTTTGAAAAATGTTATTTGATATTATTCACCAAATTTGATGTCGGCTAGTGCACACTTTCATTGTGTGCAGCTATCTTTAATGGAGGCACAAATGTCAGCTACACAACAGGGACAAAAGTATTTCAATTTTAATAAAAGTATTGGGTAATTTCTCAAGTAGTCATATAGTGTATGTCTTCAGCTGTTTGGAGGGGGGAAGAAGGATTTCATGGCCACTGTGACATATTTCTATTCTTGGGAAGAGAATCCAATTTATGATTTCTGCATTTGTTCTCTCACCACATTTCACATCATGTTGTCACCTTCATTCATGCAATATCAAGCACACAATGCCAACTTATGTTAATTTGAAGAGATAAGCACATGAGTATGACATTGCTGCATGTTATTGGACTCGCTTGGCACTATATGTGATGGGCGGTGATTGCAATGGCACATTGCCTCGCATGGTCAGATTCCCAGCCTGTAAATTCCTTAGGGGGCCATCAATGTTATTGTTTTGTCTTTTAATAATGTTTCGGTAACATTATACTGACCCCTGGACTGGAAGTCATTTGTCAAGCAGTCAGTAATGTCACATGTCTTTCAACTCAGCTGAAAGGGCTGCCTGAAGTTGTTTCAGCCACAGAGGTAACTCTACATTTAGACAGCTGTAATGTTCACACAACAGGGGTGGTCAAACCTGGCTGGTACTACTGCAGCTATATTGTACACAAACAGTATGTAGTGGGCAAATGTGTCTTTGTATATAAAATGTCAAGTAAGTAAACCACATGTAGCCACTTTTACTCCTGACCAGAATAAGTTGGCATGGTGGTTCAATGGGTAGGATGGTTCTGTGTATGAAGCTTGCAGGTTCTTTGTTGTGGTTCTCTTCTTCAAAGACATGCAGGCATCCTAATTTGTGTCCCGAAATTGCCTGGATTGTGATGTGCCCTGCAGTGGATCCATGCTGTACCTATGCCCTGGGCCTTTAGCCTCCTGGGATAGGCTGTAGGCCTCTGTTACCCTATTCAAGATAAGCGTTTGAAATATGAAGGTATGACAGTAATACCTAAGCCAATACAATGAACTTATCCAGACCCTTCATGGAAATTACACATAATCAGCCCTTTTTGCACAGTATGTTCCTTGTGGTGCAATTAAAACTGGATGTCCTAGAATCAATATATACTTAGCAGCAAGATTTTTCGGCTCCCGAACGGTCTGTCTCGTGTCAAACTTTGTAGTTTTGTTTTTTGTAATCCATTTGTTTGGTTTTTGTCTCTCAGTACCTGGTTTTTGTTTCCCCTGGCTTAATCGGCCATCTGTACCTCTCCAGCACACCATGTTCCGGAACCTCCCATTGATCTCCAAGTCCCAGCACTTACCTGTTTCCTGCATTGTGCTGCCTGAAGAACTCAGGGACTGTCAGTACGGGTAGGATGGTCCCGTTCAGGGTGCTTTGCGCTCGTGTTCCATTTGATCTCGTGATGATAAAGCCCTTGAGTTTACTTTGTGATGAGATACATCAATGCCTCATACTCCACATTACAGAACGACTGGAAAGGCCACAATCAGCTCAGAGGTGCAAGACAAGGACAGGCAGGATATAGAGCTGGAATTTCATCCTTCTGACACAGTGCTCTGTTTTAATCTAATTATCTTAACTAAAAAACTGCTGTATTTACATCTAGTCCTACATTGTTACAAACTACAGCAAAATTATCAACTTAGATTCTATCAAAAGAGATTCAATCACTCTGGGGAAAAATAAGGTCTTCAAGTGGTCCATATCCTACATAAATATTGGTATCAACAGGAAATAAAATGTTCAACTAGATCTGTGCAGCATAAACAATATGAAATGGGGTTCATTGAGGACGTTCACTCAAAGCCAGATCATTCTGCTCACGTTTCTTTTGGTTACCCGCCACAGACCTGAGTGAACTTCATATTGTACTTCATGTCATTTATTGTCCCAAGGCATCAAAAATTACACATTAAGTGGGATCGCTAATTGTGCCCGAGCATGGAACACAGACATGACATCAGTGTTTGGGCACGGGAAGAGGAGACAGGGCCAAGTGTGAGTATGCCCTTAGTTATCGTTGGCTCTCCTCTCAAATGAGAGCACAATCTCTGTAATACAGTACTAATGTTGTTCTTAGCATCAAGCCTCAAATGTTACGATAGGACACAGTAATCATGACTGTGATCAAGCCTTCAGTGCCTCCAGGAATAATGAGCAGTCCTTCTATCCCTTTGCCAGCCCTGTTTTATTACAATTCGAAAACGGGCAGACCCAATGAAGGTTTCCTAACCATATCCAACAAGGTCAGGTTGGAGCCATCAATGTCATGGAAAGATCTTTCATCGAGATTTCCTTAGGAAGAAAAAGAGATGATTAGAGGCAATGGATAAAGGCAGGAACATGGTATTATTCATGCTATGGGCAGTATAAATTGGAAACAAGAGCATGGCCTTTACTAATGTGGTGTAAAATGAGTCTGACATATATGATGTATAGAGCACCACTTGTGCAAAGTTAGCTGACCTCCACTGGTAAACTATGCTGCACTGTTCTTTTTTAAGTGGTCCAGCTATTGTCACTGAGAAAGAGCAGTTTGTAGTATCACAGTCCTTTGGAGTTTATCTCCTTATCATTCAGCTATAAATTTGATGGTAATGCTATACTTGAGGGGACATGAATTATGAAGTAGTACACACTTACTTAATGCATTACTTAACCAGTAACTGTAAGTACTGATCCCATGTTCAGTCATCATTAATCAGTCATGACAATTCATTATTTCATGGGAAAACCTATATTAGTTCCTGATAAATGAGTTAATAAGTAATGCTTGCCCTCAAGTAGTCTTACCATTATTAACTAATTAGTTACTTGTTAACTAATATAGCGCCTGAATGGAATGCATTGAGCTGTCATGATTGATTAATAATGAATAAGCATGGGATCAGTATGTAACTAACACCTAGTTACTGCTTAGTTAATGCATTAAGTAAGCGTGTACTGCTACATTATTCATATCCCCTCAAGTAAAATGTGACCGATTTGACTTTTAAGTAAACAGTTGTTTTAAAGACTAAAATGATTACCAGTGACATGAAGGTTTAACACTTAGGACTATAGTCTTACATCATCAGGAGTTCAAATCCCATCTGTGGCACTGTTTGTGGACTTAACATGTTCTCCTGTGTCTGCAAAAAAGAAACACCCCAACACACTATAAAACAAGAAAAGTTCCTTTGAGGGCTCTCCCTCTGTGCGTAGCTCTGTCATTCTATGATTCGTATGATTGTCACATCGATTCAGTGAGGCTCTGATTTATTTCCATGACAGTGCTCTATGCTGCTTGGGTAGGCTTTGGGCTTTCTGTTACTCAGTACTAGGTAACCGGTAGAAGATGGATGGATGTCTTTACTATTATGATCTGATGTCATCTCTTGCTCTGCCAATGAGAAAAGCAGTATACAATGGGGATCCAATTAATTAAAGGAAAATGTGCCGAGTAACAAATGTTATTTCAGTTATTACATTTGATTTTATTGTTTTTATTATTTTTAATCGTATTATTTTTAGTTATAAAATACAAAAAAAAACATGGACAATATTATATGGAACAGAGGGAGATTGAATTGAAATAAGTATTATTTGGGTTGGTAGGAAATTGGATGAGATGATTGCCTTTATTTTTATACTTTGATGTTAGTCTGATGGATGGAATTTTTTATGAAGACTGGACCCCTTTGATGGAGATTACCCCTTTAAGCGTTTGGCCTTTCTAGAATTGTCCTGCTTGATTTGAAAGTTCCATAACTAAAGTTAAATTTCACTTCAATCAGAAAATGACCATGTACTAAGTTCTGCTTGCAAGAATGTCCTTTGGCCATGTGAACTGTTGAGCTAGAATTTAAAGGTAAATTTGTACATAAATGTGCACCTTACAAAGAAATGTATAACAGTTTTAAACATTGTAATATTTTGAATACAGTACATTTCATTCTTGCCTCATTTTACTGTTCGTCACATTGGAATAAATTGAAATAAAAATTTCTGTGATCATTTTATTTAAATAACCTTGAAATTCAAAAGTTTTATGTTAAATTTAAAAGTGAGAAATACTTAAATAAAAAATAAATATCCATTTGCATAAGCATTCATTCCCTAGATTTTAATATTTTGCAGACACACACCTTCAGTAGATATGCAGGCTGTTCATAGGTGATTCTGGTTGATTCTTCCAGACAGAATTGCTCCAGGTCCTTCAGTTCCTGAGCTACACCAATGTTACTTTGCCTTATATCTGTCCCGCTCTTCTCTTCTCCCATGCTTCTCACAGGATTTTAGCAGAAAGAAACTGCTGAATTACCATGTATTTGTCTGAATTATCTGAAAGGCCTTTTTAAAGAGGGCCCTGCTGATGTAACTAGCCCCATGTCATGTTGCTAGTTATGTTTTTCAAATGTAGGCAGCACTAGACTTGCAAAGCACATATTTCTTTGAGTTTTGGTAGAAATCTCTGTACTGGTCTGTTATTTTCCCACATTGCACTTGGATCACTGTCATGTTTTTTTTTTTTTGTTTGTTTTTTTTTTTTTAATTTTGACAAATGCACATGGTTCTTTTTCCCCAAAGGCTCTCCTCCCATACAGGGTACTGTTGTGGCTGACTGGTACATCTTCATTCTCAGCCATTGAACTATGCAGCTCCTTCAAAAAAAAATCTAATTTATAATTTTTGCATTTATTTCACTCTATATTCTTTGATGTGGTGTTTAGCCTTAATTTACACAGCTGCCTTTCAGACACACAAACTGAACAACGATTGCTTCAGTGTGTAGTTTATATCCAGCCAGATATTTCAGTGTGGTGGTTATTTTAATTATTCATAAACTGCGGTCAACTGTCATGCAATACTGTCATATTAAGAGCGATTCCATTTCACAGGTTTTAACATCCAGAACACAGGGACTGAGTAGTTAAGCTAGCAACATATTTCCATTTTTTACATTATTTTCCTTAATGTTTTCTCACATAAAGTAAACCATGTTTAAAAAAACGAATTATGACTTTTACTGTTTTGATATAAAAATGTCGCAAGGAACTAAAAGTTGGATTTGGTATTCGGTTTTGTTAACACAAACATCATAATCACTGTAGAATACAAGTAGTATAATTTTCAGATTTTTAATGTAGGAAATGTACAGTTCCATGCAAATGTTCTATTACTGCTATCGAAGCAAAAGAGATAGATAGATAGATAGATAGATAGATAGATAGATAGATAGATAGATAGATAGAGATAGAGATATAGAGATAGATATAGAGATAGATAGATATAGAGATAGATAGATATAGAGATAGATAGATAGATATCATGTCCGATCCTCGTGTGTGCCAAGCCCACCTCCTTACCTGGTGTTATTTCCCGATTGTAATCTAAATTAATCCACAGCAACCCTGTGATTAATCTGATTAAAAATTTTAATATATAATATATGTGTGTGTGTGTGTGTGTGTGTTGCTTTGTTTCCCAGCTGTTGGCTTCCAGCTGTTTAGGACAGTCTTAGTATTTCATCCATGTTTAACCCTTTCAACCCCGTCCATTTTTAAGTGTTTTTCTATCCTATTAATTTTAAGCTTATTACATTATATTAGTGCTGTATGAACTGTATGGATGAATATTGTTTAGGGAGTAAAAACGGGATTTTCAAGGTTTTGTATTGATGAGGTTTCAGTTCTTTCTTTAAGTATCTGATTATGTTGGATTTTATGGATGATAACCATTTTAACAGTACTCCTTCCATTTTGGAGGCCTAGCGTTTATGCTGGGAAGTGCATACCCTATGTAGGGTGTCAGTCCATTACTCGGAAATGTGAGAAAATGCAGGTCACCTAAATCAAGTGCATTTGGACATTGACAGGAAAATGGACTACATGTAGATAACCCAGCTGAACCATGGGAGAACATGCGCGTGTCTGCATGTGTGTGTATGTGCAATAATAGAGGCCAGAGGCTACACTGCCCACTCCACCAGAGTATTCTAAAGCTGCTTTGAAATATTGTTACAAATGTGTCATTAAAATTGAAGTAAGTAATAGGACATCCCCATTCATTCACCACTTCCCCCGCTTCCTCATTCATCATTGCTGGCTTGATGGTTAGGGAAGCGCACTTGTAATTGAAAGATTGCTGGTTCGAATCCCCGGCCAGCAAGACACCACTGTGGTACCCTGAGGAAGGTACCACCCCAGGTGCTGAATTAGCTGCCCCCTGTTATGTCACAAAAGTCAACATATGGGTTAAATGCAGCGGACATATTTTGTTGTGGTGTGTTAACAATGACCACTGATCATCTAATTCTAAATTCATGTTCCCACATTAGAACATGATACGGCAAAATATTACAAAGGACAATTTCATGAATAAATGTGCATTTTCTTCTGATTGTCATTCTTGTTATTAATTTATGGATTCAATGGAAATATAACAGTGCAGCAATTATCACAGTGTGGCAGATTATTTTAAATTGTGACAAGTTTTGTGAAATTACTGAGTTTTGTCTGACCTTTTTAAAATGATCAGAGACTCGCAGACCTGAATTTCATAAAGAACATTTTCTTGACATGGTAACAGACTTTATTCTATTTGTAGCCAAAGGCCCGACTCATTTGATAGTAGGTCATTGTGTGTTAGTGATTGATGAAATGTCATTATAGATCTTTATTTCAGTTACACATTGTGCATAGTTCTTTTATACTATGCACCTTGGAATTTAACATTTCCAGTAATTGACTGTAAAACTGACATTTCATATTACGAGTCTGTACAATTTATATGTACATACATACATAGTTATTTTCTACAGATTCAGCACTGCAAATTAAACCCACAATAAGGACTGTTTATGTACACATAACAGAGGTGAGACAAAGACTCGCACATATACAGTATGGGTAGCATTCTTGTTTTGCTTTATTAATATAATTTAAATGCTCCAAAATCAGAGATTAATTGGTCAAAGAACACAAAACGACCAAGGGACAAAGACGGGACAAAAAATAGTCATGCTGTCTGATTGTGTTTTATTTTAATGTAGAACACCTGGGCAACAGGGGTCTTTATGGAAGCTGACAGTCACCTGGAAATGCATGTAATGGACAATAAATAATGTTCACCACAACTGATAGCTGACTGACTTATTGCAGTGGACTGTACAGTCTCATCTGTATGGACTGATTGTATCAATCAGACACTGCCAGCTGCACTATATATGTTAGTGTGGTAGATAGATAGATGGATGGACAATGAGTTTTATTGGCATTTAACTATTACCTTTTTTGTGGATGGAAGCTGTCTCTTAACTGTTAATCTGGATCTATTAATAAACTCCATTGGTTCTGCGATTAGCTCATTTTGGTCTCTAGAAGCCCAATTGCAGCTATTTCCAGCAACATTGTCCATTTTGTCTCTTTAACTCTAAGAGTAGTACTCTAATAGAGTAGCACCACCTGATAAATGTGGCTCTAACAACCATTTCAATTATGTCCTTTGCATATTAAATATTAAAGATTTAAATTTCCATGGATAATTTTTGGTGAAAAGAACAGAAATTATAAAGCAGCAGCAGCAGTGTGACTAAAGTCCCGGTGCTGTTGCATTGGATAATATCAGGACACAGAGTGACCTGAAACTCTGTGGCAGTAAAGAAAGACAGCTTATTGGATCTGGTCCACTGGAGGAAATTAGTCCGGTCTGAAGAAAATGCTTTTTATTAAAGATACTATATAGGACACAATAGTTCACATTTATAATATGCAGCGGTTTTTTTTTTTTTAATTCTACCATAATACCATAGAGTTTTTCTCTTTTTTGCCCCTTTTGCTCTTTTCTGATGTTATTTCTCCTGCCCTTTGCTTCTTTGGATAGCTCTAGGATCTCTGAAATCCAGCACTGGATAAGCAGCTATGGATGGCTGCATTTTTGGAGTCTCATTATAACATCCATTTTCCTAGCAGTAACATCTCCTCAAACACTCATTCTGGTTACTTTGCAATGCTCACCATTAAACTGTGCAATTAAGATCATAAAGCATAAGAATTTAGGATACGATTTATGAAGGTATGTTATGGTTTCTGCTGTGGTCAGTGTTATGTATTACTTTGTATTAAGCTGAATTTCAGTGATAAGCCCCCTTCTGGAGTTGTAGGCAGATGTTAAAAGGGTAGACATAATGACCAGAAGCATTGGTTCGAGGATCAGAAATAAAACAGCAGATCTCATGAGTATTTGTTCTTTGTTTTTTAGATATTTTATTTTGATTTATTTTACTTTCATAGAGAAAAATTTATAGAATGACTCGCACTTATAATTTTCCGCTCCCACATTCTGGCTGTGTTTCTATATATAAAGAAAATGCTGCCTCTGACACTATTCAGTGGCATACCAAGGTATCAGTTCCAGCACAGCATCTTACCATAGAAACCGGTTACAATCCATTAAGGTTTGAAGAATGACGCACGTTCTCAAACATTTCCCTGGCTTCAGCTCATATTTAATTCCTGATTCGCTGTAGCTTTTCCGTGACCATTGTCTCAGGTAAATCATTCCATTCATTAATCACATTACAGAAACGAACTCGACAACATTAGCATGTATTTGTTTAGCAGATGCCCCTATCCAAAGCCCGGTCAGAGTCCGTGACGCAGTTGAGGCTTAAAGGCCTTCCTTGAGGGCCCAACAGTGACATCACTCCGGTTTGGAGTTTGGATACTTTTTTTAAAATCAGTCCACAGTTGTTATGAATGTGTGCTTCATGAATTTTCTTGCTTTTTAATCTAGAAATTCAGTTGACATGGTATGTTATTGAAATTTCATTGTTGCTAAACCTCTGGTGTTGTTATTTGGCTGAACCCAACCAAGTCTCGAAACACATCAATACAGACCAAGGCGTAGAAAATGCCATGTACAGCATTCTCTAACAGAGAACATTGTGAGGGTTTGCACACCCCTATTTTGTGAACTATTCTTAGGAATCCAGCACTTTCACAGATTTATGCAGCTGATTGACTGAAGTCACTACTGTGACTGGAGACCAGGGCCAGCCCAAATTGAATTAAGCATTCCTAAACACAGAGCCCCAAGATGGAAAAAAATACAGACAATCTGTGAAGAGGAAAAGTAATTACCTAAAAAGATAAAGATGGCCATGGAATAGATAGAGAGTTAAAAGTCCCATTTTATAACCATATGTTATAGCCAGTTGTTTTCTACAGGGATCATAAAGAGTAAACTTCGCCAAAGAAAAGATGAATTAAAGGCTTTCATTTATCTTTTAAAACCAATTCTTTATGCTTTTGTATGCATTTTTATGCTTTGGTGAATGTGAAAATCTTAAATTCTCCAGACGGATTTCAAACAGACTCATGAGACACAGACATTCGGAAGATGGAAGAGGGGATTTTATTTGGCATGAATGGGTCAGTGAGCTGAGTATCACATAAATATATGAGCAAGATCTGGCCTACTGCTTTCAGCCGCACTCTTCCTCTCTGGCAGAAGGAACTGACTTTATACAGCTATCTAACTGTGCCCTGAAACATCTACCCCTACACCCACATTTGATAATGCTTTACATTAGCTGTACCTTCATAATGCCTTTATAATGCATTCATGGAACATTCAGTGCATCTTCATAAGCAGCATGTAAGTATACCTTAACGTCCAAACAAAACAGCGTTAATAGGCATTAATAACAAACATTATACTATATAATGTTTGTTATTAATATATATTAAAGCTGTTAAGGAATGTTAGGATGTTATGGTATATTTACATTTTGCTTATGAATGTTCTATGAATGCATTATGAACACATAATGAATGCATTATGAAAGTGCAGTTAAGTGTAGCCCCACATTTCACAATGTCTTCTCAAGCAAGTAATCTAGTGCTCAGCCAGGAAACCTTCCTTAGGCCTTAATACACCACTGCACCCTCACTAACGGTAGTCTGAAACAAGCCATTTGGAGCTTTTTAGGATTTGTTCTGTTAAACATACCCTTTTTTGATTTACAAACATAGAGGTTAAGATGGATTATGATGGATTTTCTCCACTTTTTCCACGATTAATATCAACAAGTGCAATAAAATGTTTGTATAAAAGGTATCTTAGGTATGATCTTAAAGTAAAGATTTTTTTCCTGGAGAAGAATTAATGCATTATTCTGAAGAGGTCTTAACAATAGCTTATCTGGTTTTTTGACCATGCTCATTATTAGTTTTTCATATGTTTGTTATCTACTTCCCAGTGGACTCTGGGGTTTGTCAGCAGTGTATTTCTGTTCCTACTCTGTTCAGTTCTTGCATGGACTGGGTGCTGCGCAGGGTCGTGAGGTCCAGAGGATGTGGGGCGTCTGTTTGTGAGGAACGATTTACTGGTCTTGACTTCGCCAGTGATGCTGTGACGATGATGCTTTGTGGAGTCAATGGAGGCTCTGATCGGAGCTCTCAGGAGATTGAGCAAGGAGTCTGAGTGTCTGGGCTTACAAGTGTCCTGGAGAAAAACCAAGATCCAGGTCTTTAATGAGCTCTTGGGCACAGCCATCAGCACTGTGTCTGTCCGCGGGAGAATGTCACCCGCACCGAGAGCTTCACTTGCCTCAGCAGAGAAATTCATGTGTCTGGTGACTCTTCCTATGAAGTCAGTAGATGGATGGGCAGAGCATGGGGGGTTATGAGGCTCCTGGAAGAGGGTGTGTGAGGCTCCCGATATCTTTGCAAGAGGATGAAGGTCCAAGTCTTTAGAATCCTGGTGCTCCCTGTCTTTCTCTATGGCTGCGAGACATGGACGCTGTCCAGTGATCCCAGACAAAGACTGGACTCCTTTGGTGCTGTGTCTCTTCAGAGAATCCTTGGGTACCACTGGTTTGACTTAATATCGAATGAGTGGTTGCTCAGGGAGTCCCGAATGAGGCACATTACTTGCATTGTGAGGGAGCATCAGCATGTCAACATGGCATTACAGCCATGTGACACGATTCCCCCGAGGGTGATCCGGCTCGCAGGATCCTCGTTGCTGAGGATGCGAGCAGCTTGACCAGGCCAAGTGGGCACTCATGAAACATTTTAGCTGTGGCAGATAGATGGTCATTTCCAGAGATGGGACCAGACTGCGTGTTGGCCTGGGGGGGGGGGGAGAGGTCACCAACCGAGATCCGGAGGTGTTTTATTGTGTGGTTGATGTAGTAACGCTCTATTCCAGCGCGTGCTCCCAACCTTACCTGACCTGCAGTCTGTTATCTGCTTCACTTGTATCTTTAAATGTATTATTTTTGAGAAAACCCTCTCAAACACTGGGAGAACTTTCAAACTCTACACACAGAGGAAAGGGAAGAACCAAACCTATAATATTTAGAGATGCGAGGCCACAACATTACTCACTAAGCCTGTATTCCTCTGTCTTGTTAGCAGTGATAGATCCTAATGTCTATTCTCTGTCTCTCTCTCTCTCTCTCTCTCTCTCATAAACACACACCTATTAATGCCATACAGTATATCTTCTGTGTGTGTGTGTGTGTGTAATGTCCCTACAATGTGATAAAAACCTGTCATTGTGATGTTGAAGGGGCCAAAAGGGGAAACTTATGGTTTCTTATGGTGAAAGTTAGGGCTGGGTTGGGGGTTGGGGTTAAGGTTGTCATGTAGGGATTAGAGTTTTCCCCATAGAAACGATTGGATATTATTACAATAATATAATTACAAACCTGTGTGTGTGTGTGTGTGGGTTTGCATAGATCACATTTGAGGACCAAATTGTCCCCAAAGTGTAGTAAAACCTGCAA
>JAODLC010000038.1:12067917-12088930 GCA_026781145.1 Hippopotamyrus pictus | reverse complement strand
CACACACACACACATGTCATGATTTAAGAGATTGTAGCTGGAATCCATGCTGAATGAAATGATACATGCTAAATCACTACAGCAACTGTTGCCATTAGGAACAGAATTGCGACTGCATAGTTGTAAAACTCGGAACGTTTTTATGAAACATATAAATCTGCTTATCATGCAGATTAAATCTAGAGAGAGAAAGTGAACCAGACTGATAACATAAAGATCTGCTTGTAGTTCTAAACAGGTCTTTACTGAGGGTGACTCATGGTGTTAAATACCCATGTACAAGCGCAATGGAATTACAAATAAACTAAAATTAGAGTTGTAATTGCAAATTGTACACCCTATAATATAACTTTACTTTTCCAAGGACATAATTCAAGTGAATTAATGGAATTAACTAGAGCAAACAACGCCAATAAAATGATTTATACTGTGAGCCCATGTCACTTAACTGCTCACTCTCTACACTAACTACACTGTTGGTCTAACAGGAATCAAACTGTTATACCACTTTTGGCCATAGGGTGTCACTTGTTACAAACTGCTACAATTATGGCTAAGTAACGTCATGAAATCAGCTTACTTCCCATTAGCCAAGGTATGGACAGTGTGCTGTTCAGTAGGATGAACTGGAGGATTGTCATGTGTCTATGAGCATAAGGCAACCAAACAAACCTGTACATATAAAACTTGGGCTTCCTCCGTGAATGAGATCGTCATTGTCTGGCAATATAAATGGACACCTCTTTTGAACCTCCAGGCAATATTGCTTGCATGGGATCCTGTTAATGCAATGCATCTGTGTCGTCTGGAAGTACTGGGAACAAAGCCAGGATTTGTAGACCATCTGTAAGAGACAAGATGTAATGTGTGACGATTCAGGTTGTCATGAAGTTAAATAGCGATATCCACTGTACCTCTGATATCTACAATCCCCCTGTTGTTAATCACAACGTTTGATATCTCGTGATGCAAGGGAAAAGGAACACATGATTGTCAGTTAAGACTCAGCACTGTCCGAGCATTTTCATTTACTCTACAGGGATTCTACTGCGAGTATTTGATGTGTTTCAAATTCAACAAAAAATGGATCATTTTTAGGCCAGAGGAAAAAGCATCCTTTCATTTTCAATAACTGTCTATCTGTTTACAATAGCGAAGCAGGGTCTTCAGAGTGCAAAACAGAGTGCACACAGTTCTTTGCAGGCCGCCCTTGCATAAAGACGATAACGACAATTTAGAGACCGCAGTACCCTGGACGTGCTTGAGTGCTGAGTATACCTGGGTATCCAGGGGAATAATGGGGGGCTATGAAAGCATCCCCCATGCAGAGCTGACGCTACATGAACATGCTTCCCCAGGACTGTGAGGTGACAGTGCAACCCCCAGACACTCTGTGCACCATGCAGAAATGTTTCGGAAAATTGCTATAAATGGAAAAACATCGACATCATATTTGAAATTCTACACAAGCGATTCCTCCATGATAAACAAATCTTTTTATACGCTTGCATTTTATCTAAATGCATCCAGATCTGCTGCTTAAAAAAAGCCGCAAAACAACATGATTGTACATTGAAACTACACAAAGTTACAGATGGAACCTTTATGACACAGTCTAATCTTAAAATCCTAAAAGCCCAATACAAACACAGCAACAAAAATGTGCCGAGTATCTCAGTGTAATTTATGCTTTAATATCAAAATCCCTGTCTTATTTAACAGGAAAAAGTGTATGTGTAATGATGTCATCTCTGTAAATTAACGTTTAACACATTTTTAAACTTACTACATAACTGTTTCTATTGTTAGTCTTTGATACAGTTCAGAGTCTTCTCAATGGATTCTCTTTTATTTGAAAGACATAATGGCAATCAGTATACAATTACAGATGCTCCTCTACTTACGAATGAGTTGTGTTCCAAATGACCGTTCGTAACTTGAAATGTTCGTAAGTCATTATTCAACATCATTTTAAGGGTATACACAAGTACAAAGAATTGGGATGCTGGGAATACGCATGCTACACTGCTGCGGGGCAGGAGTAGCGGCCAGAATTCATACACAGAAACAGGAGCCAAATGAACACAGTTTGGACTTACAGTCCTCTTTGTTCGTATGTCTGAAAGTTTGTAAGTAGAGGAGCGCCTGTATATAAACTATTTTTTATAAAGGGTTTGAACTCATATACTTCATGTCCGATGTATAGTATCCATTCATCTTCTATAATTACTGTCACTGTGAACACGGAGTGATTTGAGAAGCACGCGACACGAGGCAGGGGACAGCCCTGCATGGGATGGAAGTCCATCATAGACAATGCACTCGCATACAAAACTCAGTTCAGAGACATACAGTAAATGCATGCGATCACTTAACTGCAGGAGGAAGCTGGGGATTCCCCAGGCAGGATTCACCCCCACCCTGAAAGCCGCCCTCTACAATTGATCTTGTATGTTTAACTCTGTATATTATGGTAAAAAGTTGTGTGATTCTGTAAATTAAACCACTGATAACTATGAACTGTGACCCTGTACTGGATAAAATGATGGATGGATGGATGGATGGACAGACGGTCTGACAGATGGATGGGTTGGTCATTACAATTAAATGATTTCCCATTTAGACCACAAAACAAAAAGCTATGATGCTCATTTTTTTCACCTGTCAAACTTGACTCATTTGCTTACCGTGAAAGCATATAGATTTTGTGTGCAGCAAGCTATTACAACATTATCTAAGCACAGCAATATAGGTTGCTATTTCACAGCAATATAGGTTGCATTTGTAGTGGGGCTGGCAGTAATCCAAGAGTCAGTTGTTCCAACATACATCTGGGCCCGTAAAGAATGATAAAATTGATACTACCGGATCTACAAAGCTTAGCTCCATGCAACAAATTACATTTAGAAACAAAAGCCATCAAATGTGAGTGCGATATCCTTCAGTTCCATTTCTAAGGTGAGGTGTTTTCTTGCATGAAAAGAGAGTTTTATATTTTGTTGACAAATTGCTGCCACACCAGAAAGGATAAAGCTGGCCAAGTAAATACTTCGTCTAACTCAATCTGCTGAACGCCTTGATGCAAGTCAATGAGTACCAGAACATACGAGCACCGACATGCATTAAAACATGATGCCATAACTTCAGATGAAATTATTTATTGTGCAAAACAAAGTGCAAGGATCAGCCACGCACCTCTGGAGTAATTGGCATTAAGCGCAGGACTCAGTGGTCTAGTGGAAGTGGCCGTTACATTGAATTTTGCACATTTTGAAGATGAAAACTGGAAAATCATTAATGGAAACACTTAAATTTTGGAGAAACATCAAATATCGTGATTTTTTTTTACATTTGATTGAGGTGGCTTTTGTGATCATTTCGAAAAATAAGTAATTTTCAAAACTGCAATGGGAAAAGAATTTGCGAATTAGCAGATAAAATGATAATTAGTTCTACTCGAGCTACTGACTTTCAGAAAACCTGCTCCATGTTGAAGTATGAGACATGGATCTTAACCTTGCAGAATGGTAAATGGCAAATATTATTCACTTTGCATCCGTTAATGGAAACATACCCTATTCGCAATTTAACTTTGTCGACTAATAGAAAATTTGCCTATAATTTTGAAACAAATACTGATATGATTATTCTGCTTCCCACAAGTTTTAAATCCTGAACACAGGCACCCTAAGCTAGAGAGAGATGCATCTCCTCCAGGCCTGCACACACAAATATTTGCTGAGACGAAAAAGAGGATGCTCTGTCTATCACCAAATGTCACTAATAAAAAATGTTTAAGAACTTTCTGGAAGGTGACTTCATGTAGGGATGTGCTTCTTGTTTCATTTTTAAAGAAGTCGTGTGCATGAGCCTGGCAAATGCTGTGCCACAATACTGAGTGGCCGCTGTATATTGAAAATTCGTGCCTATGGATTGCAGCACTAAACCCGGACAAACCGCTGATTTTTGAAAAATAGCCCAGACAGGGGCCCAGATGGAGGACGTGTCTGGGGAAACCTGGACGTGTGGTAACCCTACACACAAACACGGACTGCAAGAGCTCCACATGTGATCATCAGGACACCTTCATAAGCCATCTATCACACATTCATTAGACTGGATTCTACAACCCATAAAGACTGTCTTTTACAATAACCCGTATGTGAGGCTTTCTGGAGAGCTTACATAAGCAGCATGTCTTCTTAAGATCAGCCAAAACATTCATAATAAAGGGCTTTTTAATTGATTTGTTGCCATAACAATGCAATTTCATAGTCAGGATGATGGAATATAACAGTATTTCTAAAGTGCTAGGGGCCCATGTTCCTATCTCTGTCTGCACTCAGACAATGACCTCTACAGGCAGAAGCTGGACAGAAATTTGGCAGGAGACACAAGTGCGTGCTTCGTTGTCCCCAAACAAAGACGAGCACAGCCTCTCGCAAACACGTTAACCTCCGCGGAGGTACACTGGTGAATACAAGGCAAAGCTTTGCACGTTCAAACACAACCAGCTGAGATGGACTTTGCCCAGGACCGCCAGCGGATGAGGCAGTGCTTGCCGAGTATAGTACAGCTTAGCAAGGTGACTTCTGGAGAGGAATTTAAATGAGAGTTTAAATAGGAGTCAAAGAATAGAGAACAAAAATCCTTCTTTTGTTCTCCCCCTGGGGTAAGACAAACAAGAGGCCTCAGTCACATTATTATACTGTGAGACCATCGTCTGTAGATGTAAATTAACTGAATGGCAGTACTGACAGATTGACCAGTAGATGGTACCAGAGTTTCAATTTTTTGATCCTTTAATGTGACTACACTGCAATCGTCAGAACTGGGTTTGGCATTTATAAAAAAAAGAATCAATTAAAAAAATACACAGCCCAGAAAAATTATGTACCAGAATGTACAAGTAAACTGTTATAGATGTGTTTCTTGACGTTCAATGAATTACTCAAAAACATATTTTTTATGTGAGGTTTTTTTTGTGGGCGATGCTTCTATGCTCTGTTGCCCTGCATGTCATGTGACCAGCCCAGCTTCACAGCTGGAGAGAATGTCATGCTTTGAAAGAGTTTGGCGTGTTGACTCCATGAATGTGTTGATTTTAGTCACCTTTAGTCACACGATTCACTGGAGCAAATAAGCCAGTCTTCAGCAGCTCCTTACATCCATGCAAGCTTGCTGTTCAGGAGGCTAGAAAAAATTACTTTATATTTAACAGATGCTTTAGCAACATACATTTTTTGAGAAAGCAGGGTCAGGCACTCACAGAAGAAAATGGGGGCCTCTCTTCAGGGCACAATAGTGAAATCACTCAGCTGACAATGGGGTCTGAACCAGTGACTTTGAGATCATAGGTACAGTGTTGTAACCTATGGAGTCACATGCTGGCCCAGTGTTTGGTGGGGAACCTGGTTAGAGGGGCTCTAAACGACTAGTTGACTAAGAATGGTTCATGCTTTGACTGTCATACTGTAGGTTTGTGTATGATGGTCAGGATGGTGAAGGGAATCCTGTGTCACAATAGAGTGGGAATTTTATCTTTTTATCTTGGTACATCATACATCACAAATTAAGTGGTAAAATAAAAAAAAAAAAGTCTTTGAATTTCAATACTTGGGATAAAATGGACAACAACGTGGTTCGGGGAGAAGCTTCCAGGTGTGTGGTATGGACCTAAGAGGCAAAATTTCAATTTTCTATTTGAAGCCACAGCCCCACGGTGAGTATCACCGTCTCATCCCGGGTTGACGGTTCAAATCCCATCCCATTCTATGCGTGCGAAGTTTACAAGTTTGAGTTGTGCAGGTTTTCCTCCCAAAACAGGTGACCTGTGTGTGCCCTGTGATGGATGGGCATCCAGGGTGTTCCCCTGCCTTGTTGCCATGTGTTTGCTGGGACGCTTACCTTGACTGGATCGGTAACCAAATAGGGTCTGTAAATGCTGGGCATCTGCGGTTACTGCACAATCACGAGAGCCTCATTTGTACGAGTGCTGACCTTCCTAGCAGCCCTGGAAATGGGGGAATCGGAGAAACCTCCATCTGAGTGCTAGCTCACACTGCAGCATGCCCTGTCCAGCCATTTAGCACACCGGCATATTGAGTGTATCTGAATCAGGGATATTTCCAAATGAAACCCTTGATATTAATTATAATGTGAAACCCTTGATTATACCGTACTTGAAAGCCCAGTCACAATGACAGGGTGAGTGTTCAGTGTATTTTAATTCTGCAATTTACAAATGGATGTGGCAGTAATGTAATCGAAAGCAGAACCCATGTGCCATTGTAGACAATGGATGGTCAGATGACAAACCGTACACCCACCTTGACATGCTAGGCTGATTAAAGGAACTATTTGCAAATGACTCTGACCAATATGTTAACACTTTTGGACGAAACTGTATTCCGGAAGGTATGCAGAAAATTATCATAAGTACTCAAAATTATAGAACCCCGTTAGAACCTGTGTTGTACTTTTTTTCTGTCTCTAGGTGTTAAATGATCCAGCAGTACAAAGTCTCCCCTTGTGGACTGCGTGATTTTACTATAATTAAGCTCATAACTTTGTAATTTAAAGAAGGCCTCTTAAGGGTTCCCTGTATTAGTATTAAAGTCTCTGCTGCTTGGTTGGAGATTTTGTCATTGATGTTTCACTCGCAGCCTTGCTGACTCCACACAATGTCACTGATGATCTTGCAGCAGCCATCCCCTCCCAGGGGCTGCTTCAGCCACCTCCACATGTGCCACAGAGCTTTTCTTTATCATGTTCACCAACAAGAGTTCTGCCAAAGCTGCAGTACCTGCTATACCTGTACCTTCTGTCCATCTTCCAACCTCTTATCCAGTCAAGCATATTGTATTTTATGTGCCATATTTTTAGGGTTCCTTGGAATTGTTCTAACTTTCAGCCTGTTTTCAGCACCCTGCAGCATAGGACACCCTGGACAGGATACCAGTTCATGCATATAAACAAAGACACAGACACTATCTGTAATCTAATGATGCCAATTTGGCTAAACAAATGAATTTGATCTGAAGGAGGAGAGCAGAGTGTCCAGAGAACACAGAGAAAACATATAAACCCCACACACACAGAATAGGTCAAAGATTCGAACCCCAATCCTACTGTAATATCTAACACGTAAGTTAACATAATAAACCCCAGATCAGTTTCACTTGAAATACAAGGGAATTCCAGCAGAACGACAGATGATTTATCACTATAAATCCTGCAGAGGAACAAAAGTCAAAGAGTTGGTTTCTCTTTAAAAATGTCCTCCAATCTACCCTGAACATAATGCTGAATAAAATATCCTGAGATTTGACAAGAACATATTAATAAGGTCAAACATCATATTGTTATTTCATAAACAATTCATAGTTATTAAGTTTAGTTCACAAATAATTTATATGGCTAAAGTGGTAAACACAAGACATGAAATAAAACATATAGCTGGCCATGTTCACAGAACAATGGGGCGAGAAGATGGTGCGAGATCACAGCAGCACAAAGGATGTCAGTACATAGCCAGGAATCTACAGAAAGCTTCATCCCTGACCTGACATGCCTCATGAGTGAATGTGGTTACTGCCAGAGGTCCATCCATTTTCCAGCCATCTATCTTGGTCAGGGTCGCGGGGAAACCTGGAGCCTATCCCAGACACAGGGCACAAGGCTGGGGTACACCTTGGATGGGATGCCGGTAAATCATAGGACACATACAGCCATCATAGGCAAGTTAGCGATGCTAATTAGCATAGCCACATGGCTTCAGATTGTGGTAGGAAATATAGGTAGAATGTGCAAAGACGAGGAAAGAGTCAAACTCCTAACCTAGGAGGTACGAGGCAAAGGTACTACCCTCTGAGCCACCGGGGTGTTCCCCCAGATAATGGAGATACTTTGTATACGTACAGCAATAAATTCCCTGAGTTTGTTTCACAATGTCCAGTACTCCTAGGCAGTTTCCTAATATCAGCCTCAGTGTTACATCTACCTAACGATTCATTCAGATATTGGCAGAATCAGGACTTTTACATTCCACAGACATCATTAAACCCTTTCCTGGGGATCGCAGGTTGGACGGCAGACGACTGAGAGTCTGGTGTCCTCTGAATGAACACTGCTGCCGGTATGCTGGTTCCCCAGAGGACTGTCCTGACACCCTCCTCACCTCTGTACCATCCCCAGTGCGGCACCGAGTTCCGAGGGTAGCAGCATGAAACCATTGTCTTTTCTTTTTTCTCCTCCAAATGTTCTGTTTGGTGCTTCCTAAATTTGGGAAACATCTACATCTAGAAAGTAAATCAGGGAAACTACGTCAGAAATCCCAGTGAGCGAAAATGCACAGGTCCAATGTAACCAACTATGAACTGATCTAATTTTACTGCTACACATGTTTCCAGGAGCAGAAGGATGGCATTTCTCTTTATTCATTTGTATAAAACTGGTTTCCAGTGCAGAGGGTCTCGCCATGTTCATGCATGGCCTAATCAAACCTATTGATCAGACAATGTCATAGCATGACATGCACACTTGGCACAGAATGTTAAACTAATATGAAAATAACACAAAGAAGCAATATCTATTTAAAGTGTGTTTCAATAACAAAACAGGTTAATTACATTATTTTTCAAGGTAATAACAAAACTGACTCTTTGAAGAATTACTTTATTATAGCACTTTTAATATCATCCTTTTAATACGAAACATCAGTTGCACTACACACACACACACACACACACACACACACACACACACACAGCCGTGGAGAAAATGAAGAGACCACTTTATATTTTTAAACAGATCTGCATCTTTAAATCCTGGTTTAATCCTGCTTCTGCTGGCTGAAGGCTACACTGAGCAGCAGGATTCTTCCTGGTTCTAAATTTCATAGGCAGCAGTACACATGAGCAAGGTAAAGCAGGAGACACTGTGAAAGACCAGAAACCAGCCAGGTAAAGGGCAGAAGCAACATTCTAATGCCAGGGATGACCGTTAACTTATCTGACAGTTTCTCATGAATCGAAGCATGACATGAAGTGACCTTCAAAAGGAATGGGAAACATCAAGTGCAGGAATGAGGTGCACTGCTAGGACAGTTCATATCAGGCTCCTAGAAGTAGGACTGAGGTCCCATAAAGCAAGGAAGAAGCCCTTCATTGATGAGAAACAGGGAAGAACCAGACTGCAGTTTGAAGAAAAATATGTGTTATTCACAGACACACACCCATAAATTAAGAAATGAGTGAAACAAAAAAATGTGATATGTGTGTGTGTTTTTTCCCATCTTAAGAAACATATTTATAGAGTTCTGAATTATCTACAGTAGAAACTTGCTGCAGTGGGAAACTTAAAAGATTTTTAAGAAGTCTTTAATCAGAGACTGTCAGGTAAACATCTGGGTGGTATAAATCATTCAATGGTGCCACATAACTCAAAATAATAACTTCCGCCATAATATGGGATATATTCATCTAAATAGTTACTGCACTTGGTGGGTGTAAATGATCTGCTGGGAAATGATGGAGAAAACTAATAAACAAGGAAATAAATTGGTCATAAGGAAAAGTACAAACTACAAGTATTTCCTCAAAAAGAGTAAATATTTTATTATAATCATATGGTAATGACATGAGTATTCCCAATTTTGCAAATTAATTACATTTGTAACCTTCAAATCCAAATAAAAAAACCTTGAGGAATTTGTTCCCAAAGTAACCAGGTACAGAAGCTTTCCCAAGCTTTCAGCTTCTGTTTTGAGGAGTCATACCACTCGCCATAATTCTCAAGCTTAATTAAGCATATTTAATTAATGTTTTAAAACTAATCAGACACCTTCTGACTATCATCAATGGCTGCACAGTCATAAATTCCAGCTATATTTGCTATTAAGAATTTTTACGGAATGATTAGTGGCCATTATTTTAATCTCCTCACATTTATAATACGTTTTACATTCTTTTAAATTAATAATTTAAATTATATTATTTATTATATTATATCATAGTACAGGGCAACATGGTGCCTCAGTTGGTAGGACTGATACCACACACCTACAGATTGGAGGTTAAAATCCCACTTATGTTCTACCTATGGAGCTTGCATGCTCTTGTTGTGCCATGTTGGGTTTCTCCTGTACTCCAGAGACATGCACTTTGGCTCATGGCTGTCTCTAAGTTGCCTATTGAGCATGAATATGCATGTGCCCTGTGAGGGACTTTTACCCGAATGTATTAAACAAACAGTACTGTACAAAACTCTTAGGCAGTCAAAGGAAATGTTTAAAGCTATTTATCTGATATTAAGTACAGTACCAGCCAAAAGATTGGACATGCCAAGCCACCTATACAAAGGAGAGAGATAGTGTCACATCACATGACCTGGCCACCTAACCAAAAGACAACAGAGATGAATTTGGGAGGGGTTTCACCGGAGAGTGAAGGAAAAACGACCAGTTACGCTCAGCTGATAGACCTCCTTCAGGACAGCTGGAAAAGCATCCCAGGAGGCCACCTCATGGAACTGGCTTAGACAATGAAGTAGGGTCAGCCAGTCCCTGGAGCAATTGGGGTTAGGGGATTGCTCAAGAGCCCAATGGTGGGATCACTTCACCGACTAGGGGATTTTAATTGGCAAACTTCTGAGTCCCAACCTACAGAGCTGCCCCCACCCCCCAAACCAATTATTTTGTTTAATATATTTTTGTTAATGCATAATAGTTTATAGTTTTGGTGTTTTATATTTATTCTAAAATGTATAGAAGAGTACAAAAACACCTTTCTATATGTAAATGTGTCAATTTTTTTTGACTGGTACTGCATATGTAAAACACATTTTAACATTATAACACTTGCAAATTAAGAGTAACAATAAAAACTAACAAGGATTTTTTTCTGTTCTCCAGAGTTATTGATATCCTACTGGACGGATAGATGATCACAGATATCATGCTGGATGGCTAGATGAATACAGCTTCAGCTCCCAAACCCCTTCTCGGGGGCACCTCAGATATTCCATGTACTCATTAAATTTCGCCACCGGCTCTCTTAATTAATTAATTAATTAATTAATTAATTAATTATAAAAATTCAGTGAGGTATTTATTAGCCAAACAAGGTGAGCTTATGGTTGAGTCAAAAAAATACATGGGTATATTGGACAGTTGATACAAATACTGGGGCGACATTAGGAGATGTTTTGAAATGGCTAAGCTGATACTCTTTGACAGACATAACATCATCATTTTACACGAGCATGAAGATCATTTATACTTAATTTTCTTTGACAGCCTAAGACTTTTACACAGCACTGTATTTGCATTATGTATCAGCCTGGCTGCCCATTTGGAAATAGTTTCAAATTGCCTAACATCCCTATGGCCCATTAGGTCATTAGGATTGAGAGTTTTTGAGCTGGACAGTATTTCATCTGGTTTGGGAACCTGAGTATATCAGCCCAGCCCCTTTCTAACTTCCCATTCTGAATGTTTACCCCATTGCCAGTTCCCCAGTAGAGCAGGCAAGCTTTTATAACAGTGTGTTTCTCATTTAATGCAACTTTCTCAAAGAAATTTCATAATTGGATGTAGACGTGGATGTATGTTACTACAACAACAACAACAATAATTATATTAATAATAATAATAATAATAATAATAATAATTTTTATTATTATTATAATTGTCATAGTGGTAAAACTGGCAGTGGCACCTGCAAAGTGTCTGGAAGTTAGACCTCAGAATGTCTCCTACATAAAAATTAGGTCAGCAAAAACAAACAGGAGACCTACTATTTTAACTCACATCTCTCACATTCTCTCAAAGGAAAATAATCTGAAAATCACACGGGAGACTCATTAGAGTGTAATAAATATACCTCTGCGGGATCTTGGATAAGCCTCACTTTATCTACACTATAGGTACAATATGGCTGAGATTACTGTACTGCAACTGTGCTGTTTCCATTCATCATGTATATCAGTTTAAAAAAATCTCAATTATTCCTAATGTAGCAGATGTTTTTTTCCATTTTGTGATGCCTATTTTTAAAGTAATGTGTATCATGTGACTGTGATCACAAGACACAATCCAGTTTACCTGCACTCCTTCCCATTGTAGGAATAACATGGAGTGTATCACCCCTACAGTGTAGCCATACAAAGTCTGGACACTGTGCTCCAGGTTTTTGATGTTTTTCCTGCCTCGCATGTCTGACTTGGGTTTTGTTCTCTGTCCTCATGTGTCCCTGCCATGTCCCCGTTACCCTGAAAGATCCCGTCCCCAATAAGCTCTTCTTCTCTCCCCAGTCTGTGCCATGTGTTTTCTGAGTTAAGATTGAGATAACCAGTATTTAAAAATACAGCGTAGAACATACATATATTTAATTGGATTTTTATTCTGTATTTTTACTTTGCTGAGTAAAATCTTTGGCTTACCAATGAATCTGGTTTGCATTAAATTGATTCATAACTGTATAAATGCTTAAACATATAAATGTAAAAGGGTTCATCATTTTATTTAAAACTAGTTTGGTTATATGTGTGTGTGTGCGTGTGTGTGTATTACATTGTGGGGACCAAATGTTCCCCACAATATAATAAAAACCTGCTATTTTGTTATTTTTCAGATCCCCACAAAGATCAAAAAATTTTAAATGCCAAAAGGCTTGTGTTTGGTTTGGTTACTTATGGTTAAGGTGAGAGCAGGGTAGGGGTGAAGGTCATGTTGGGATTAGAGTTACAAACCTGTGTGTGTATGTTCTGAGACTGTCAGGAAGCTATCTGGGTGATAGAGATATTGAAAATATATTCTGGAAAACATTAACTTCAACAGACATATCTTACTAATGTTTTGTTTCTTAAGAAGTGATTTTGCAGCTCTTGTACCAAGAACAGAATACACGCAGTTTTACATACAATTCACAACAGCGTTACCATATGGCATTTGTAAAGTAGGCTGTTTCATGCTTAGCTTTCTGCTGGTTAAATACTTACTCTGGTGTAATATTACAGCAATACTGTCTCTTCCGACTCCTCATGCTTACGCAGTGAGTGTCAGCACTTCAAATACCTCAGTGACATTTACAAACACTTGGTTTTCTTACTCTGTCCTTAAAAACTATGCCCTGAAATGGCATGTAACACACATGAACATGTTTGTTATATTTACTGCAATACAGGGAACAACATGATACTTCCAGGGCTTCAGATTGCTTGTATGTTAATGTACAGTCAGGTCCATAAATATTGGGACATCGACATAATTCTAATCTTTTTGGCTCTATACACCACCACAATGGATTTGAAATTAAACAAACACAGTTTGCTTTAACTGCAGACCTTCAACTTTAATTTGAGGGTATTTACATACAAGGTGAATGGTGTAGGAATTACAACAGTTTGTTTATGTGCCCCCCACTTTTTAAGGGACAAAAGTAATGGGACAATTGGCTGCTCAGTTGCTCCATGGCCAGGTGTGTGTTATTCCCTCATTATCTTATTTACAAGGAGCAGATAAAAAGTTGAAAGTTCATTTCAAGTGTGCTATTTGCATTTGGAATCTGTTGCTGTCAACTCTCAATATGAGATCCAAAGAGCTGTCACTATCAGTGAAGCAAGCCATCATTAGGCTGAAAAATAAAAACAAACCCATCAGAGAAATAGCAAAAACATTAGGTGTGGCCAAATCAACTGTTTGGAACATTCTTAAAAAGAAACACTGCACCGGTGAGCTAAGCAACACCAAAAGACCCAGGAGACCATGGAAAACAATTGTGGGGGATGACCAAAGAATTCTTTCCCTGGTGAAGAAAAACCCCTTCAGAACAGTTGGCCAGATCAAGACTCTCCAGGAGGTAGGTGTATGTGTGTCAAAGTCAAAAATCAAGAGAAGACTTCACCAGAGTGAATACAGAGGGTTCAGCACAAGATGTAAACCACTGGTGAGCCTCAAAAACAGGAATACCAGATTAGATTTTGCCAAACAACATTTAAAAAAGCCTTTACAGTTCTGGAACAACATCTTATGGACAGATGAGACAAAGATCAACTTGTACCAGAGTGATGGGAAGAGAAGAGCATGGAGAAGGATCCCAAACACAGCACCTCATCAGTGAAGCATGGTGGTGGCAGTGTCACGGCGTGGGCAAGTATGGCTGCCAATAGAACTGGTTCCCTTGTATTTATTGATGATGTGACTGCTGACAAAAGCAGCAGGATGAATTCTGAAGTGTTTTGGGCAATATTATCTGCTCATATTCAGCCAAATGCTTCAGAACTCATTGGACGGCACTTCACAGTGCAGATGGAAAATGACCCGAAGCATACTGTGAAAGCAACCAAAGAGTTTTTTAAGGCAAAGAAGTGGAATGTTATGCAATGGTCAAGTCACTTTCTGAAAACAAAACTGAAGGGAAAATGCCCCAAGAACAAGCAGCAACTGAAGACAGTTACAGTAGAAGCCTGGCAGAGCATCACCAGGGATGTAACCTAGCGTCTGGTGATGTCTCTGCATTTACAACCAAGTATTAAAAAGTGAAAGTTTGATTTATGATTGTTAATTTGTCCCATTACTTTTGGTCCCTTAAAAAGTGGGAGGCACATATACAAACTGTTGTAATTCCTACATCGTTCATCTGATTTGTATGTAAATACCCTCAAATTAAAGCTGAAGGTCTGCAGTTAATGCAAATCTTGCTCGTTTCATTTCAAATCCATTGTGGTGTATAGAGCCAAAAAGATTAGAACTGTGTCGATGTCCCAATATTTATGGACCTGACTGTACCTAGACAATATACATCCATATCTATGCTAAGAAATGAAAACATAAAACCTGATTTATAAAGTGCCAGTTGATAGTGAAGTTTTTCATTGATTGTGAATTCATAATGGAAAATGTTTTAAGATCAATGCATGGAAAAACACAAGAGATATAATGAAATCCCCTACAATAATTACACTCCCCTACAATGAATTGGCATCATCCCCAGGGTGTTTTCTGTCTTGGTGTTTGGTACGAACTGCAGGATCACCTCGACCCTGGACTAGATAAGTGATGTGGAAGATGACCAGATAGATGAATTAATCCTTTTATTCCCCGAGAGCACAACTTATTATTATTTTATTATGCGTTGGGTTAAATGGCATCGCTATGGGGGCAGCAGGGACCAGGGTTTGAGTCTCCGATCTTGGCCCCATGTGTGCGGAGTTTGCATGTTCTCCCAGTCTCATCATGGACTCTCCACTTGGTACTCTGGCTTCCCCCACAGTACAAAAGCATGCTAAGGTTAATTGGAGTTAGCAATAAATAACTAAATTGTGTGTGTGTGTGTGCGAATGCTGTGATGGGCTGGCGCCATATCTTGCAGCCATAGCCTCTGGGATAGGTTCTGGACCCCTGTGACCCTGAGTAGGACACATGGTTATAGAAAATGAATTGATGACATCACTGTGTTTAAAATAACGCATTTCAAACTGACTGGATCATACTCTGACACACCATAATTCTGCATCAGTGTGGCGCTGGATCAACATCACAAATAAAGGAAGCATAAACTGAAAATGGCAGGGGGTGGGGGGCGGTACTGGGTGGTGAACCTCTACTATGTGGCACCTAGGGCTGCCCCAGACTTAACAGTATCTGAAGGAGCGTAGAGAATTAGAGGGGGTTGGTGTGGGGAGGGGACAGGACAGGGCAAGACTGGCAAACTGTCTAACCAACAGTGGCGGACATTTCAGGTCCAGAAAGTATAAATCCAAACCAGGATTTTGTTTCAACCAACTCAACTGGTTGGTTGAAACAAAATCCTGGTTTGGATTTTTACTTTCTGGACCTGAAATGTCCACCTCTGCTAACCAATGAGTAACAATACATATTAATGCTCAACAAAATATGCTCAAAATAACAACAAATAAGCAATCATTGCTACAGCTCCAGGGCAAGATCGTCAAGCCTAATACATTCCAAAGGCCTCTTTTTGTCATTGCGTAAACAGATTGGTGTTCTTCCTGTGTCCAGCCTGGTCGTTCTCACCAAATGAGGAGTCACATTGAAGATCAAACAGCATAAAAATATATGTCAATAAAAAAATGTAACGGTTTGTGACAAACAGCCTACAGGTCACACCCTCCCAGCTCCACCGCCTACAGCTGAGGGGAATTCAAAAGACTTTTAAGGTCTTTGAAACAGAGGTGCTGATTTATTTTCTCGATTTTAATAACATTTCACTGTAGCTTTTGTTCAGTCACTGCTGGATGATTCAAGCATAGTTGCATAAGTCATCCATGATACTCTTACTGATCTTTTGTATCTGTAGCAAAATTTGTCAGTTGCTTATCAGTTTCTGCAATCTGCTCATCACACTTGGGATTTTTGACTTCAGTGCAAAAAAAGAATCAGGAATAAACCATCAGGAGATTATTCTGGAAGCTGAAATTCTATGGTGTTACGTTCTGAGGAATCAAAGTGGCTCCTTTGAAGCTACAAAGATAAGTATATAGGGATTTACAGAATTAAGGCATAATTGATTTAAAAAAATATGTCCCTACTGCAACAATATTTATTGGCCATGCACAGAAAGTGTCATAAAACATTCTGGAAAAATACACTAATGTATTCATCCAGGTGGAAATAAAATATTAAAAAATACAATTAAATATCTCAGACAAATAGCTATGCATATTTAATATACAAATGAAATCATAATTTAAGTTCAGATTTTCATATGTTAAGTCTATATGTAACAAAAAAACATGCACAGATGAAATCAATGAGACAAGTATGATGAAAAAAGAACTGGGATATATACGATGAATGATATATAATGACTTTGGTCAGGGACTCCTCCACATTTTGATATTATTCTGTCCTATCAGGACTGATAAATGGCTCGAAAAGCACTAGAGAACTACTGTGGCTATATGAATCGCATGTCATGGCTGAAGAACTCTCACAGGACAGATCCAGAACACTGAAGAACTTCCAAAAAGTGCCTTCAAGTCAGCCTGCATTTTCAGCGCCATATGTTGTCATTTAAGTAAAATGTCCTGGCTGAATACTTCATACTTAACGTTTGAAAAGAAAAAAAAAATAACAAGGTACAGAATGTGTGGAGCAAGTCTTTGAAATAAACATCTTTGGGTCTTTCAGTTTAATTATCAGATGAATAACTCTGTACAAGAGAAGGATACTGATAATGAAATCCCTCACGACAGTATTTCAACTCACATCAACTCCACATCCATTTACGCCTACTTCAGTGCATGCATCCATTTAACAGCTTATTGAGGACACGTTCCTTATTGTGACAAACATATTCTTCCTTTTTTTAAAGTCATATTTCAGATTTGATTAAACTCAGGCCAACAGAGTTGTTATGAGAAATGAAGTAGCTTCTTTTGTTTACTGTGGGAAAACGTGTCATTGGAAAAGTTGAAGCATATTTGAAGTCACCAGAATTTCCCTGCAGAGCTACAGAAGATGGCTCCCAGCTCCAAATCTGCCAGAAAACACTCTAATAGACCTGAAATCCTTCACAACATTGTACTGTAGATTGCGACGGGAGCCCACCTTCAGATTCGAGTCTTTGTCAGAGTTGACTATAATGCAGGTGCCAAAAAAAGCAAAACAAGGTGATGCAACACATTATTTATACACTTTGTAGGCTCCCTTGTCTAGGGTGACTTATTGGCATTTCAGATTTTTTTGTGGCCGGTGAGACAGCTACAAGAAAATAAAGGCAGGAAAATGACCTTGCAGAGGCAGGAGAAGCAGCAGCTTCTTTGTGGGGCATGCACAAAGGCTGGGGACACAAAGAAGGCTGGGGACACAAAGAAGGCTGGGGACACAAAGAAGGGTGAGGACACAAAGAAGGCTGGGGACACAAAGAAGGCTGAGGACACAAAGAAGGCTGGGGACACAAAGAAGTCTGGGGACACAAAGAAGTCTGGGGACACAACGGCTGAGACAGTTTGTCTTCCCGGCTGCACATGGCACCGCTGATCAGCATGCAGACGAGCTGTCCTAAATTATGCAGCCTCAGTGCTCGGTTCAGCAGTGCCCACAGCTGTTCTGTTTACAATCGTAAAGGACCAGCGGCTCTCAGACGTTCTCCTCGAGCCTGTTGCTTCGGTACAAATCTGGCCCGCTTTGGAAGGATTTGACAGAAAAGACCAAAACGGTGCCATTTATTTTTTTGTGGTGATCAAGGCTGCATATACATCTGGGCCCAATACAAGCCACCGGCCACATCATGCCTTCCAAAAGATGCGATTTCCTGTCACATTACAGCGACAGGGGATGCTAGCGTGAGACAGACTTCCCTCTTCTCCAGTGACAATCACCCGCCTATTTCTTTTCGAGAAGCCCCGGCCCTTTTAATATTTCCTCTTTCGCTTATAGCGCCGTCAAAGAGCCAGGCAGCTGCAAGAGGCTTGTCAGGTTATCATTGCCCGCAACCACCTGCTTTCCTAATCGCATTGTCGCACCGAAAGAAAGACGCTGAAGAGCCTATGGGAACGCGGAGCAGGCTCTCGTGCAAGACCCTAGGGGTGCGCGCGCTATGCTCTGAAGTGGCGGCGTGAGACGAGGACCAGCTCCGGATTACAATGTCCTCATTTACACCTTAATGGACACATTAGCATGCATCCTGAGCTCAGAGCCGCCATGATAAGCTCTGCATTTAGATCAGCTTTAATCAGCTTTATTGGACGGCGCACAGCAGTACGTCCTTCGAGGTGGCAGCTACATGTGTAGCGGCTCCGTCTGCACACTTCTGCGTAAGTGCGTCAAAGGCACCCCCCTCCCCCTGACCAATCATTCACATACAGGAACAATGCTAGCAACTTTTCAGCTAAACATTCAATGCTTACAATGGTAATGGGAACAAACCCCAGCAAAGACAGATTAGAGATGTATAAGGACCTGTCTGAGGAAATTTAATACTGTTATTTTGAATGTCCTGTGATGGGATGGTGCGCGTCCTGGGTTATTCCCTGCCTTGTGCATGTAGCTTGCAGGATAGGCTCCAGACCCCCACGACCCAGCTTAGGACAAGTGGGTATAGAAAATGGGTGGATAAATAGACAGTGTTGGGGAAATTACTCCCAAAACTGATCCATTACAGATAGAGGTGGAAAGTTCAGATCCAGAAAATACAAATCCAGGCCAAGGTTATATTTCAACCAACCAGTTCAGCAATAAGGCTCACATTCACAGAGTACTCAGCTGGAATCTTCTTGGTACATAATGGAGTACTTTTGTAACTTCCTCAACACTGTAGATGGATGGATGGATGGATGGATGGATGGATATTATTTATTTTGATAAGATGTCTTTACATCAACACCTTTAGCAACAAGGACAACCAAAAGCAGTAACTGATCAGTCTCATGATCATGGCAAAGTTAATCTATTTTCCTTACTTCACCCTATCCTACTCCATCATATCCTAGTCTTGCTATAAGAGGTGCATTCATACAGTAGTTACTTAAGTTCCAAAGATAGATGTACATGGGGCAGGGATGGCCCAAATCAGATCTGTCTTTACCAAACTATTCAAAAAATTTGGCTAGGATTATCCAATTTTGGGTTGAATTAAATTCTGGTAGTGGGGGTCAAAAGCTTTTTTTAATCCCGAAGAAGTGACTTGTTTTTTTTTTACCCTCCACAAAAAAAGAAGGAAAGAGAGCAATAATTCCACTTGTTTCTGCTATGTCAATGTGCATTGCACCTGTTTTCGTTCTGCTTGGGTTTCAGTAAAATATTCACTTTCTCCAACCTGTGCTTCAAGAATAAAGGAGCTTTACAAGCCATTAACCACACAGAGGTGGTGATTGTCCTGTACTGCAACTGTACTCCTTTTTGTCTTCAGTATAAAAGAGGTTAATGGTCTGAAATGCCTTTTCAGGAAAAAAATTCAGATAGAACTCAGATGGAAAAATTGAGGTTACTGGTGTTGTCTTTATTCTGTTCGTCCCAGTGCAACTACAGAAAAATATGCAGGGATACATTTACGTGATGTTTCACCCTTTCCTGAATATTGTGCAAAGAAATAGTAAGTCTTTTTTTCCTTTATGAAAAGGGACTTAGCAAGAGTTATATTGCAAAGTCACAATCCTCCGTGTTCCTGATTTCTGACATTCACTTACAAGTGAAGATCTGTGTTTTCTCATTTGCCAGTTCCTCCAGTCCCACACTGAAAGTCTTTTCTAATATGTCTGACTGTACCCATTTTAACAGATCTGTATTTGCACCCTGTTTAACAGTCTGTGCGTTGAACAGCCAACTTCAGTGGGCATGGAGCTCATGACAAGCTTAAATACTACACCATGTTTTCGCAGTCATGTCACACAGCACGTAAATGTACGTTTAAATGTGGCATTTAAATTCCTCCCATATTTCATCCAAAAGCTACTTTAAGATTTCCAGGAATGAGCACAAAACGGAAATCTGACATCTAAAAATTGCTACAGACTGATGTTTGTATAGGATGGAACAGACCATAAGTTGCGCAGTTAATGCACTCCACTGGTACTTCAACTTTCTTAATACGATTATTATTACTATTATTATTATTATTATTATTATTATTAGTAGTAGTAGTAGTAGTAGTAGTATTAGTAGTACTAAACTTTAGGAGTAACCACTAAATTGTGTACCCTATGTGTATTTGTTTTGGGTAATAGCTGAAACCTAATGTCTATGTCCTTTTTACATCACTTCTCATTGTATTTCTGTCTGCAAATGTTCCTCTAAGTCTGTAAGACACAGCATGTCCCTTCTTTTGAAATGAGGGAAAGAGAGGCATTCAGTGAAAGCCAGACTGTTTCACAGCAGTAACAGACAGCACACATCATTGTTTTTCCTAAAGCAACCCCTACAACACATTTTTAGGTTTTACAAAAAAAAAATTAAAGAACTAAAAAAATTATATTATATACACTCACCTAAAGGATTATTAGGAACACCATACTAATACAGTGTTTGACCCCCTTTCGCCTTCAGAACTGC
>JAODLC010000038.1:12043538-12067542 GCA_026781145.1 Hippopotamyrus pictus | reverse complement strand
GGTCGGGGTGACGGGCAGGGCCAACGGGAGCTGGTCGGGGTGACGGGCAGGGCCAACGGGAGCTGGTCGGGGTGACGGGCAGGGCCAACGGGAGCTGGTCGGGGTGACGGGCAGGGCCAACGGGAGCTGGTCGGGGTGACGAGCACAGCTAACAGGAGTCTAGCGAAAGGAATCTCCAACAGCCATGAGGGGGCTCATTGTCTTAACTGGAAGTGTCTTTTTCCTTTAGTCCCCCTTGCTGGTGCTTGTTTGCCTTTGTTCTCAGAAGGCCTTGACCCTTCCATCTTGGTTTCTTGTTATCATGTCCTCTCAAGTCTCCACTCCCCAGTTCCAGTCATGGTGCCATTAATGGCTTACAGGTAGGGCTCACCCTTTAAATCTTTCACTGCTCAGCCTTACACAAGACCTTTCCCTAAGAGAAACTGTGGCATGGGTATTAAGGGGGGGTGTTTGGCTCAGCAGATTAGTACACTGCCTGCAATCAGAAGGTTGTTGGTTCAAATCCCATAGCTGGCTTGACTGTTGGGTGCTTAAACATGGCCTTTTAACTTAGCCTGCTTTCTCACCTTTATGTTGCCTTGGGTTGAAAATTATTATGTTTCTGTGTATTCGCATTCTAAAAATTGCCCTGTTCTGAGAATGTTCTATGCAACATTATGTGTATTTTGGTTAAACTTCTAAATTGCTGGATCACAAAAAAGATATATCCAAGGCTGCTTTTGATAGTTTACTGTATAACCAAAATCATTTCATAATTCCATTAGTATTACACAGTCAAACAAATTAATGGAATATTGGATTGAAATTAAAGTATCCCATTGTAACATCTCTATTTAGGGTTAAGTTATTATCTGATAAAATACATTATCTCTTACAAGTATCATAAACTACTAATGCAGCAGAAATGCATTTAATTAATATAAATGTGCGTAATAAATTTCTGCTGTCCCAAATAATGAATAAATCATCCTCTAATGCAACGTGACTGTCAATTTGCATTCCATTAACATATTTCTAGGCATTCTCTGTTTACAGAAAATATGCTGCTTGCTACTACTGTAAGTGATTATTATGGATCATAAAACATTTCATTTTTGACACAGATCATGCACATGCAATCATGAATATCCTTCACTGTCTGTATTATCATAAAGAGTTTTGAATAACTCCATGTTACAACCATTTATCTTGGTCAGACCCAAAAGGGGGTCTAGAGCCTATCCCATATGACTGGTGGCTAAAGGTAGGGATGCACTGTGGATTGGAGGGTCAGCCCATTGCAGACACATACACAAGCAATGGACAACTCAGGGCTTTTATCAAAATGCTTACTTGACCGTATTTGTGTTGTCGTATACCCGTTTGATGTCATCTTCCGTTGCTGAAGACCAGTTCCAATACTCAAGAACAGAAGAGCGGAGGACAGTAAAAACCCCCAAATGTTGGTCTTGCCCCGCCATAAATATCAAGCATGCATCCTCGCTAATAAGAACAATACGATCTTCTACGTTCTGTCTACGTTCCTGGTATTGAGAAACACACATTGAGACACCAGCTAACCACATGATTTTGGAACCTGTGGTACCTGTAGCAAACCCAGGCAACATGGGGGAACGTGAAGTGTTAGGGATGGGATACTGTAAGATTCACAGCCAACAAACTGCAATGAAAGGAGGCCAGTGATGCCACAAAAACAAACCCAGTGGGCTTATAATTCAATTTTATGTCTCTTCTTACCCATCGGCTCCTATTTCTCCAGTGAACCTCAAGCAAATTATCGAGTCTTTTTATTTAGATTCCTCAGACCTTCTGGGTAATCCTGGTAGTACCACTGAACTGCAGGTAATGATCAAAATAAGAGATACAAACAGCTCCTTGGTGGTCTTGGTGTAAATAATGAAAGCAATCTTCCACAGGAAATTCATTTGCTGCTTTGCTGATGGTTGAAAATGGTCTCTCAGGTGCAGTTCCAGAGAGTCCCATAAGTGTCCAATCGGAGGGACATATGAGAACTGAAAAAATAACTGAAAATAGCCATAGCAAATTATTTAGATTGTTTTCATGCTCACCAAATTGTTTGTTGACCATCAGTGCCGGTTGTCATGTCAGGATAAAAAGACTTAACTATAAGATGAACAATATGGCTTAGAATGGCTTTATCTGTATTAGCAATTACTTTTGTGGGGTTAGATACACATACCCTATGCTCTGAACCCACCACATAAAGAGCCACCATAACCCTTCCCTGTAGGATGGTGTTTGATAGGCACCACACATGTTCTCATCCACTTGTTCAAAACATGGTGCAGAACCAATCATATACCTCATTCCTTCACAGTATTTTTAGCTATAGTAAGTAGTTCAAACTTAGCAATTGACCTTAATGTCCCTCTTTGCTCAATTCTACACATGATGAAGCTGTCTGCATCTTAGACCGCCATTTTCCTTAAACTGATTCTACCAAAACATGACCCAATATTCACCCCTGCCCCATAAATTCACAGAGGTCTTTTTTTCTACCTGTTACAGTCAAAATAAGAGGCAACTGCACCTGCCCATCTCTTCTATACCCTATAATGCATCCAACTATCCGTCCTCCAACAGCTCATCTTAGACGGGGTTCTGGGAAGGTCATATGTCAAGCACAATTAACTCAAGAACCTTCGGAAAAATTCAGACAACTGTCAAGTCAGCACATGGCAGCCATGATTGTGATACTAGCTTTCATGGCGAAATCTAAAGGATTTATGATAGGTTGGCTATTTCCCATGTCTTGCATGGAGACCAGAGGTACAAACCCCAATATATATACTGTATAGGATTTTCCTGGAAGAAAGATTTTGCAAGATCGTTATAATTGTCAAATTGACAGACTATTGCAAATATATTTCCCATTTTGCATATTAAAGTTGATTATGTGAATTGTAAAGCATGTTTCATGAACAAGAATAAATAACATTTAAATTATGACATTACATTTTCTGAAGATTTCGACTATAGTTCTGTTTAGCGATAGGCATATCAAGATAGCAACACATAACCATAAATGAAATGTATGGTTAAGTGTTATGTATGTTTTACTTGAAAGGTTATATATCAATACACAGCCATGTGTGGGACATTTAGAAAAGCAATTAAGAACGTGTTTAAAATTGTTTAATATACTTTTAAGATACGATAATGCATTACCACTAGTTAAGTGGTTAATAATTTCCTGACCGAAAATCCCTCTGATGGTTCTCATGTTGGGGATGTTGAGGATCCCTCATCTGCAGAGGTGATCGTTTCACCCGTGATCTGAAGTGTAAGTGGGTTATTACGGCTACACCATTTGGTGGCCTTGGATTTCTATGAATGCTGGTGCTTGTGTTGAGTAGTTAAATGTTTTCTGGCTCAAATGAGTAAAAGCATAAATATTTCTTCTGCTGCTTAGACTTTAGAGATTTACAAACAACATCAACCCCAAACTAATATCCGGGTTTTGAAACCTAATTGATCAATGGACAGGTTAGACATTCTCCGTGTACACGGACTTAGTAATTAGAAACACAACACTGCTTTAGAAGATTAGTGTAAACTAAACAATTTCACCTCAATTAACACAAATAGCCCTGAAGCATAACATGATTATTCCAGACCTCTTCCAGGCAAGCTCTGTTCAGAATTCCTGGAACTAAAGCCAAGTAACTCACAGCTCTGTAGTAGATGCAATATTACGATTTAATTCCAACTTTGGTTAAACCCTTAAAAAATGTCTTGCTTCTAGCTTATCGAATGTCAAGCCACTGTCAACTGAAACAACTTTGTTAAATGTTTTAGGTATCCCATGTGCTTTGCTTTAAGTTTGGGTTTTGTAATTAAAAAGACGGGGGCAGACCGCTGTTCCCTGGAGGAGCTCCCATCCTGATAAAGACAACTGTTTCTCTGCAGATCCAAGCAGCAAGACACTTTGTCCCTATTTCAATATTTCATTGAGTCTCCATCATTCATCTCACAGTAGGAAACTGAAAAACAACTTCCTTCCATTTTTTATTTTAATTAATTTTTCTTTTTACACTGGCGAACTCTGCTGCTTCACACCTCTAGCTTTGGGGGTTTGAATCATGGTGTTGGCATGTTCTCCCCATGTTTTGCAGATTTTCTCGATGTCCTGCAGTCTCCCTGCAAGCCAAACATGAGCAGCTCTGCAATTTCTAAATATCGGCCGTGGTGTGTGCGCCCTGCAATGGACTGGCATCCCACCCAAGTTCCTGCCCCAGATAAGTGGCTGAAAGATAAATACGATCCTGCTCATCTTCACTTTCCCTGCCTTGCTGTGAATAGGGCGCACTGACGCATGTGGACGGGAGACAGTAGAATTAGACGTGAGGCGAAGCTTCTCGCCCATGTGTTTGTCTTGGTGTTATTTCAGAGTGTTTTTAAAATCATTCCCCCTTTTATAGAGAACAGAAGCTAACATTTTTTCAGCGTCTTCTCTTCCGGCGTTTTGGCTCTGTTTCCCTACGGCTGTTATGTAACATTTTTCATTCATATCATCTTACTCTTTTAATTTCGAACCAGATACTGACACTATGTCAGAGTGTCTTTGGAAAACCAAGACTGTACTGTACTTACACTCTTCTCAGGGGTAAAATATTTCACAATTCCATATGTTGTACGGTATAATTCTGTCAATATGACAAAAAATGCTAATTATTTCTCTGCATTTATAATTTGCTGATAATTTTAGTTTATTACAAAATTTGGTCATACCCTACCCTACCCTGTACTACTATAATTGAACCATGTTCCAGAGTGCTAATTCTGGATTGTACCGAAAACCAACAAAACCATTATTGCACTAGTGTAGAACACTATTTCAGTGATTAGATTTTGTTGAAATGCTTTAACTTTGTGTGCTACCCAGATGCACCACAAAAAGGTTATGTCAGCACAGCTGCCTTGTCTGATTCCTGTGTTCTCTGTGTTAACCAAAGGCTACAGTTTGAATTCCAGCTCCCCTGTTTTCCAGGAAACTGCGTCTCCTATCACATCCGTCAGACTGAACAGGTCAGGCCAGGATATCGCCTGACTGAAAACACCTGCTCTCCCCGCCAAAGTGGGTTAACAAATCGTGACTCTCTATATTCTTGTGGTGCATGGAGGACATTTTGTGCACCTGCAAATGTGCGTGTTTTACTGTGCTAACAGTTTATGAAATGGCTATAGTTTGCCATCAGGTTTAACGTATTTAAAACCTCCCGCACTATTATATCATAAAAAGTGTCTGCAATGTTTATGTGATCGATAACTTGCAAAAGGTATGCATCACACCGTTATCCCAGGTACAAGTTAAAATAGTAAATATCTTGGATGTTGCGTCCCATATTGCGTTAGTTTACTTCTATAAATGGACTCACTTTTATCAAAATTTGCTTTTTTTAGGCTTCAATCTTCCTTGTACTACCAAAGCTCAATAACACTAAAATAAAAAAGTAATACATTATTTGAACATTTTCACACATATTATTACATTTGTTTTTTTGGCTGAGATTCATACATTGTGCCATTGAGTATAGTATATGATTTGACTGGCTGCCTCCCATATCTAAAGTCTCCTGTATTACTCACTTCTGACTGAGCCGGGCATGTTTACAGAAGCAGTTCCAGGCAAAGCACACTACAAAAGGGGAACCACAGTGAGGCAAGTCCTTATATCTGGCGCTGCCAGCTTTCCATTCTCAATCACATTTATCTAACCGCTACGCTACCTGCTGCTCTGCGCTAGCACTGAGGCTAATATTTTCAAATAATGTGCTCCATATGCTAACTCAATTACCGCTACAGCACAACACCAGCACCTAGTGCCGGATCCATTTGTGAAGCAGATGCGCTTGTCTGGGTGACTTACATTCCCTGCACACCATGCTCACAATGCTATTTTTTCCCCACCCTGTATAGGTTAAGTGTCTTACAAACGCCCTGTGTTTATCTGACGCCAGCGTATAGCATCTTAACCCAGTAAGGCCGGCGCGTCCCCACATATCCTCATCTTCACGTGAGGGCCCGGGGGGTACAGGTCGGCACTCAAGCTCCCCTGGGGCAGTTACCTGGCGAACAGGGTGGGGGTAGCATTAGAGCTGCTAGGCTCCGAATAATTTAGTATGTCATCTAAATTATGCAGTCTCATTAAAAGTAAAGAACCTAGAGCTCATATAATGGCTTTGCATTGCAATATTGAAAATCTTGTACAGCTAGAGTACCTATGGGGTTTTTATGTTTAAGTTTTTAAGTTTTATAATTTCAATTGTTTAATCTTGAACACAGAAGGTGTCAAACACTCTCTGTTTATCACACTGAAGCAAAGATGCAGCCCATGTTAACTAAGAAAGGATAGGAATACACAGTATCCCAACACCGGGTCTGGATACTGAGACCTGCTGGACAGCAGAGTATCCCAACACCGGGTCTGGATACTGAGACCTGCTGGACAGCACAGTATCCCAACACCGGGTCTGGATACTGAGACCTGCTGGACAGCACAGTATCCCAACACCGGGTCTGGATACTGAGACCTGCTGGACAGCACAGTTCCCCAAAGAATGACACATAAAAATGCATTTAAATATGTTTCAACGTTTTTCGATCAATTCAGATTTATCAGAAGTCCAGGGGCAGTCCTCTATTTAATGTTCATGCAATTTATTTTATGTGCTAAATTCATTTACACGCTAATTAATTTTTTGGCTATTTCCCCCCTAAGTCCCCCCCTTATGTTTTCTTTATGGATAAATGTCACATAGTCAGAATGGGAGATTAAATTATTTTGCATTATTAGGACAGAGCCATATGAACCAGGGAATTTAGGAAAGAGGACCCGAATTCCATTTTAGGTCTTTCCCTTTTTCAGAGTGATGGAAAGCGAGAGAGAGATGGAGGGTAAATCACACAATCGAAGCAGGAAGAAACAACGTAGTTTGAGCATGTTATATCAAGCGGGATGCAAGATTCCAGTCATGTAAAAATGGATGAAGAATAGATAAAATCAAAGGTCAAAGTTAAATTAAAGTAATTATGCTTGATAACACATCTTTCTCCTTGTCCTCTGCAAATCTTAACAATTCTACATTTTTGAAGGAACCCCTTGTTAAATAAGACCTCAATTTGCCTTCGGTGCTGTGCTTTGCACAGTGAGAGTCCTTTAATTGTAATTCCCACAAACACATTTGAATGTTTGACTGCTCCGTCAACTGCCTGCCCAGTTCAGACAAGCTGTAGTGTGAAAATGCGTGAAATAATGAGCAGACAGGAGGCAGGGAAAGCGATTACCCTTCATTCCAATGCAGGAAAGTCTTCCGACTAACTAAAAAAGCCTAAAAATATTATCTGTGAGGAATGAAAGATGGTTACGTTCCTATTCAATATTTAATCCCGAAAAGGAATGGCCTGACCGATCCCCTAAATATACTGCAGCAATGATTCCTATGCAGGAATAAGGTTCTCTTACCATATCTTGTATCAAATTGTCAGTTTTGAAAATAGCCGTTCCCCCTCCGCTAGATGCCAAACAGTGATCACACTGCCAAGCCACTTGGTTTTTTCTGTCCTCCACTCCAATTGGTCAATATTTCAGAGATATATAAAAGCACTCGGTGACATTCGGTGGGCCTCGGACAGCTTCTCCCCGGGATGCATCTTTAGGCCTGAGTACAGACAGCCAGAAGCCCCAGTGCAGCAGGGATTTCATTTTGATGTGGCTGGGCAAAGCTAGGATAAGGTGTGACAGAGAGCTTTAGGTGCTGATTGCTTTGTCCAGCCATGTAACAGAATTGTGTTCATTATTAAGATCTGACTGGCTACAGGTAAATGTCCTTCATATACTTACATATATGATGCATTTGAGTTGTATGTCAAAAGCTCTAGGTTAAATTCAAAATGTACTTAATACTTTCACCATTATTATTATTATTATTATTATTGTTATTATTTTAATTATTATTATTATTCGCAGTAGTAGTGGTAGTAGATTGTGCCCGTACCTCCGCACCCAGCTGATCCGGCATAGGACAGGCGGGAAGAGAAATTGCATGGATGGATGAATGCATGCATGCATGTATACTATTAGCAGTGGCAGTAGTAGTACAGTATTGTAATATTACAAAATTATGTTGCAATAACGTAATTGTAATCCAATGTAACTTTTTTTCAAGCAAAAAGCACTTTGGTACCAATACTGGGCACATTTTTATTAATACTGAGCAATCAATGACATAACTGTAATTCATGATAGCAGCTTTGCATGGATTTACTCTAGACAACCCAAGCAGAAAGCAAGCTGCTATAAGAACATAACACAGTCTGGAAAAGGGCTGAGGATAATGACCACAGGGCACAGGCCCCTGTCTCCCTCCCAAAATATCAAGCACCCACCTCCGCACACTAAGTCGTTAAGTTTTGCCTCTTGGGAATGTTTGTTGTTACCCAGTGGAAACCTTTCTTGCAGGAGTGCATACATAAATCCAGGATTAGCTGCTACTTACATATATCTAAACCTTTTGGTCATATATTACATGAAAAACATCCACAGAGATGGCCATTCTTTTCAATATTTTATATATAATGTATAATATATTTAGCTATTTCATTATTAACATGGGTACAATATTATACTAACATTTTAAAAACCATAACAAATAATGACATTTTTTTAATTCAGTGGATATTATATCCAATATTGCACATACCCATTTTTTTTCTGCGAGTAAATGTAGATATTTAATGTATCACTTCATAACATATTGGCTACTATTATGCCTAGAATAAAACAGCATTTCCTGCCTTTTTACTTTACTGTGCAATCCTAAAAGAGACCATGTAGAGCAGATCGCCTCGTACGTAACCAGTACTAAACACCCACGGACACCGGACGTCAGGATAGCAGCATACGGATATTGGTGTTTATAATTCATCAGGCGATAATTACGGCAGAATGATGTGTGTCTTTGAAGCTGCCTCCCAGTCTCTGTGACAACTGGCCTTCTTATCTGAGCTATGAAACAGAGCCTGATGCAATAATTACAGCTGAAAAGTCATCAGTGATAAGATGCGTCTACATGTGTGTGTGTACATGTTGCTCAGTAACCAAAAAAAGCTCCATTTAACTAAAAGGTTTGTTTTACTGTGATTCCTAATAAATGTTTTATTAATATGACACATAAGAATGTGCTTTTTGTTAAAAAAAAATGTATCAAATATATCAAACCATTATGATGTTAAATCCTTTGTCAGCCATCTGAACCAGCACATAGATAAACACCACTGAATAGATTCCAAGTTTGTTTTGGCAGCTACAAGAACCGCCTCAGACCTCTAACCTGTATTCTCTCCAAATGGCTTTAATTGTCTTATAACAGTGAGACAGATGGCCTGTGTACTTGCACACACATTCTGCCTGCTACCTCGCGTGCAAACATTTGCGATGACCGACCCGCAGACTTTATGAAAACGCAGCAGTAAGCTCTCTAACAAAGATAGCCCCACACAGATGGAACTTACTAATTATGAGTGCCGATGCCGATGACACCTTAAAGGCTGAACCCAGGAAAATAACGGAAGATGTGCCGATTCCACTCAGGTTCCTCATCGAAAGCAAAACAGGAGAATGAACAATCAGTCACTAAAATTACTTTAATAACCATCGTACTTGTTAATTTATTCAGTGGTTGAACAAATGAATTGAGTAAAAGAGAAAGCAGTTTTATAAGTTTCGGATGAGGTGCTATTAATATCAGCAGTCAGGCCCTGGTCTGTCTTGGCAGCCCTTTTACTGTAAAGGTATATAAATGTGGAAGTGACTCTATATCGCCTCAGACAGTGTAGCTTTCTTTGTGCCATGGCCATAATGGAGACCCAGTGTTTTTAAAGGGGACTCGTGTGGTTCGACGTTTCACCCGTACAAATGGCCAGAGGAAGATAATGAGAAAAGCTGCCACTCTTCCTGCCGGGGGTGGGGGTGGGCAGGGTGGTCCCTTCTCAAACAGAATATACAATTGAGCAGGCGGTAAGGCAGAAAAGTGAATGGGCCCCCCCCCCGTGTGCCGTGGAGAATGCATAAACTGCCAGGGTGAGCGAGCGGAGAGGCGACCCGGTTTCAACCTTGAAACCGGCAGCGGGTGGTGATTTTTCAACGGGCTCTGTCAACAGCGACCTTACGAAAAAGGGGGGAAGGGGGGGACACGATGCTGGCAGAGTCAGCTCCAGAACAACCGCAGCTAAAGCTCATGCTGACAAATATCAGATGGACAGTGTTTTGAAAACGCACACCTATATAAGAGACACAGTGACAGCCCTGTCTATACATCTGACATCCTTTTCCATCCATGTATGGCGTGCAGGTGAACATGCGTATGTCAGTCATTCTTTACCTTCAGATGTGAAAAGGATTAATACCATTATTATTTTGTAAAAAAATAAAATAAAAAAGTTCTATCAATTCCTATTAAATGCATCATTGTTAATAATTAAAATGAAAACTATTTTAATGGCATTTTCTAATTGTAATTCCTGTAGAGCATTTATTATATGCATTTCTGTTGAATATAGTAGTATTGCAGTGTAGATAATAGTACCTGCATGCATTCTTAGTTTATTCCATACTACACTGTACTTTTAAAGAGATATTGCTGAATTTTAAAAATTAATTCATATATCCCAGTGCTTATATCAGTCTCTCTCAGCTGACAATGAATGTGCGGTATGGTAAGGTAAAGATTAATGTAGATGACAGCGAAACGTTCACCGGAAATTGGACGAAATTGCCACAAGCAACATGCTGCAGGAAATTACACATGAAAATACTCATTTCCTTACTTTTGAAAATAATTTATAAAGCATTCTATGATGCATATTTGTACCTCAGCAGACACAAGGAACAGCATATGAAATAGCAGAATGTGGCGCCTCATCATTTTAAAAGCAGTCGGTATCCTATTGGAATAGCACTTAGCAGCTGGCTATAACACACACAAGGCTTATCAAAAGTTGGGAGTGAGATTACATTAGGGGCACAGAGTGTGCCTCGCGGTCAATCCGTGAGACTTGAGATCCCTGCCTACCGCATTCATCCCATCTTTCTAACTTACATCTTTTCTGCACTCCATCTGTGCGCGCATCCATGCAATAACGTGTTTGCAGCGGGATCACATGTAATTTATTTTGGAATTTACCCGGAAACCACAAATGCTATTTTATGATTGGCTGGTAGGTGGCTGTTAAATCTGTATAACTTGGGACCGCAATGAACTCGGCGGATAATTCTACTCTGTACGCCTGCGCTTCGTCCCTTAATTCTATATAACGGCACACCTTGGTGGGCGTTATATCCCTTACTTCTCGGCGAGAGAAACACAACGTGTGGCGTGTGAGCGTGTGAACTGGTTGAAATGCGTATGTCTCACGGTCAATGCGTGAGACTTGAGAGCCCTGCATACATCTTCCTTTTTAGTGCACATGCTTGTGCTCCTCCTGCTTCGGGGGGCGTCTATGAGGGATAAACGGGGATGTCTACGGGGAATAGAGAAATAATTGGTACGCCGGGAATGAAAAGGGACTGCGGAGCTGTATTTTAAAAAAGAAGCGGGGAGACTGTACATTGTTGGCGGTAACCGCGCACACGCTAGAAGCATCGCGTTTACCGCATGCATTAGAGCCGCGCACACGCTAGAAGCATCGCGTTTACCGCATGCATTTACAGCCGCGCACACGCTGCAAGTATCGCGTTTACCGCATGCATTTAGAGCCGCGCGCAAGCTGCAAGCATCGCGTTTACCGCATGCATTTAGAGCTGACAAAACACAATCAGTACTGGCCCCGGCAGCTGATACCTATGTGTCCTGCTTACATGAACAGGGTATTACCATTGCGTTCTGAGCGCACTCTGTATAAACAAATGCCGCAGGCTAATCGTTTTTAACAGCAACATACTACTGTAGCGTCTTTATATATTTTAAGGACATGAAGAGCAGGAGCTCTTTAAAGTCTGAGAGATATGCATTGTCACAAACCTGGATGCTATTCAGATAGCTGGTTCGGATAGATAATTGATATCTATTATGTGTATAAATATATGTATGGTACCTTTACACTGTACGGCTGTACAGTGCGATATGGCACACCTATGTAATCAATTAAATGCAGCATTGTAAAGGCATTGTGTCATTATGCTTGTATATAAAATCAATAAGATCAATTAATCTAATTATTTAAGGATCTGTGTCAGTGAATGACAGGAACATAAGTGAAAACAGCAGCAGAAAAAAATAAATTACCGTAACATTACATGTATTTTCCTGCAAACAATCTGAGGACCAAGTTCACCCCTTACTCATTTGGAGCTTTACCAGTAACTCATTCGCTGAAAGCAGCTCATTTCCACTTTATTGTTTCCAACATGCCCCCAGGGAAAACGGCCGGATGTTGACTTGTATTTCGACACTGTAAATATGTTACAGTCCACCAGCACTGTTGGCGACAGGGCATTTGTTTGCAGCATTCAAGATAGGAACTAAAATGAAAACCTTGGTATACAGATGAGCATATGCTGCACATATATTCTGGTGCTCATGTCCAGAAGTTCTGGCGCCTTGCTGGCTTCTGGTCTCCCCAAGCCTTCGTCACACTGATAATGAAAGGCTTCGTGTGAATAGAGCCTTGAATCGTTCATTAGATTAATACAACAGACATCATTGGCCACCGCATGTTGCATGGGGGGGGCGATTCCTGTGTCCTTGGCACGCAGCGTGCGCTCAGCTGTGATTATCCTGACATGGAAAACAACAGCCTAGTGTCATGCTTCCTGTCTTGTGGGCAAGGCTCTAGCACTGGGGAGGAGTTTATAGTTTCACATGTTCATCAATGAGCCCCAACTTCGGCATCCCAACAACCTATTAAAGTACAATCATAAATGTCCTTTGCTGGTGCCAATTCTCTTTTTTTCACCCTAAGATTGCTTTGACCCCCGTTTGTGTATCATCAGTCAACAGTAAATGGGAGATGTAATGAATCCAGAAGAGGCAGTCATAGTTGTACCTACTAAAGAACAGGGATGGCTGGCTTGGGATGAAGAGGCTGCATTACCATGGTTACCAAAAAAAAAAAAAAAGCTCTAATGTAGTAGCTATCAAGGGTGGGAGGTTAAAGGGAACAGAGAGAGAACGTACAGGGGGGCTGAGAAGAATCAAGAAATGCGAGATATCGACTTTTTTAAACGGAATCGCAGTAAACTGCACTGATCTTGGCAACGCCATTACCGTTTTGCAGGATTTAAAATAACAAGATGGTAGAGTCTCTCGCACAAGCCTCACTGCTGTACGGACTGTGAAATTAAGAAAGCAGAATTTCTCTGTCCAAAAATAGATTGAACTGTCAGTGCTTCAGTCCCAGTGGAAAATGATTTCCGAAATATCCTTTGGCTTTTGCCCGGCTGACAGACCTGAAAGTTTTGTCCTTCTCCCCATAGATTACAGAGCAATGCTGCGGACACTTCAGGGTCACATCCAGAGGATCTGCATCGTTGTTACACTGAGTCAAAAATCAATACCTATGTCACTGCAACCTTATAGGCTAAGTGACTCGTCAGATCAGTTCCTCGGAATGGTTGTGGCTCTAAGGTGAATGCAGAATGCAGTGCACCAGTAATGGATAAACTGCAGAGGGAGTGAAACACCACTAGCAGTTACATTACATTAATGCTGATCTGAATCCACTCAGCATCCAAGTAAAATGACTTGTTTATGAATGCTAATTTCACCTGGTGTGATGTACATTAAGTTCCATCAGGGAGGCCTGCTTTTCCAGGAAGATTTCTGCTAATTTATTCTAGCTTGGCATAGTCACTTTTTTAAGCCCACAGTATGACAAAAACATGTTTTAAAAATTATTTTTCTGTACTGCTTTCGTTTTACTTTGGCTTGCTCACTTGATTCTCCGACTTTTACAGGTAGATAGTCAAAGTCCAGAAAGTAAAAATCCAGACCTAGATTTTGTTTCAACCGACCTGTTCAGTATAGACAATCAACTGGCTGGCTGGAACAAAACAACTATACCTCTGCTGAACTTTGTAAAAGACCACAGTGGGAAATATCCGACAGGAATTTTCTGGTTATTTTGTGCATTGCTGGGTATCAGAAAACAAGAAGTTTGTTTTGAAAAAGAAATAGATTACAGATTGTAGGCCTGCAGTTTCCATGTTTTATGAGGAAAGATGGCAGGTGATGAAGTTACTGATCCATATTTCTGTTCTACAGTGACTTTATGACTGTAGTCCCCCGTCCCAGAAAAAAGGAGGGAAACATACTTCAGTTATTTGTCAGGAAAGTCAGAGCACGTATACACAACAAGGAAGAGGCCACCATCTCTGATTCTAAGGGGTCCTGCATGATAAGATAAGATAAGATAAGATAAGATGAACTTTATTTATCCCGAGGGAAATTCTTTTGTCATGACAAGGGCTCTAAACAGTCTGGAGGATAATTGGATTGGTAGGGTTAGGGACCCAAATAAAAAATAATAATAATAAGCACTTTGTGCTATGGACCCTTAATAATAAATACACACACATGGGTTTGTAATTATATCTTTGTGGGGACTCGCCATTAATTTCTATGGGGAAATCTCTAATCCCAACATGATGACCTTAACCACTACCCAGCCCTAACCTCACCCATAAGTAACCAAATAACATATGAGACTTTTGGCACTTTTAGTTTTTTGATTGCATTAAAGATTGCATCTTTATGGAGACTTGAACGATGGTCCCCACAATGTCAAAATAACAGTTTTAAAATTTAAACTTTTAAAATGTGTGTGTATGCACGTGTGTGTGTGTGTGTGTGTGTATGTATGTATGTATGTATGTATGTATACACAACAGTCCAGGTCTAAGCCCAAAACCACAAGACTCCATCAAGATTTCAGATGGATAGATGATTGTATCCTTCCTTTCCTCTCAGGGTCTTTCTGCTACATTTTTTCCAGAAGAGCAGTGTGATCCTACAAATTTAAATCATATTCACCTCTAAATAGTCGTAGAAATTCATTTCAACTGCAAGGAGAAGCTCAGTCTCACAGCACCTAGCAGCACTTTAAATGTCCTTTCAGGTCATAGCACAATTCTTTCATTTCTCCTTGGTAATGGTGGCTCATTAGTAGAGAGAGAAACTTGTAAATTCAACAGATCCATAGCGGCTTAGATGAACCAGCACAATGGACGACTTTAAAGGAGGCTTTGCGCCAGCTCTTCAAGCTGTTAGGGACATGCTATTATCTCTCCAGCACCCAGCCCACCTGCTGTAGCACAGCAACAGGTGTAGTCTGTCCGGAGTCTATTAAAACGCGCCACAATCCAACCCCATGATACAGATCATCCCACCAAGCTACCTTGTCATGTACCACCTGCAACTGATGCTCCCTAAGATGTCTTACCGACAGAACATGTGCCATCCGATTGGGGCAGTTCATACCCATCCAAATTGTTTGCTTGAGTCACAGCGTCACATGATGCACCCTGCAAGTCCCCATCATGAATCCCACAGCTTGAGATGCACAGGTGTGCGGCAACTCAGCCAAAATTTGAGTTATATTAGTTTCAAATAACAAACAAGCACCACCAGAGCAACTGTTTGCCTGTGAAAACAAGATCACTCTGTTTAAGTTTATCTCACATCTGTGATACTGCGACTGGTTTGTCTAACACAGAACCTGTTTACCCACAAATATACTGTAGATGTCCAAAACATTAGTACTAACAAACGCCGAGGAGATGGTTCACACAATAACCACCAGCAGGTGGGAATCCTGAAAGTGTATCCCAACAGGTGAACCTTACACCCACGTGATTACCTCAAAGCATTCAAATCATTTTCTAGACCATTGATTTTTAAATCCTGTTCTAATTATGCTTTTGGAAGGTGACAGCAAAAACAAAACAAATAATTAAAAAAAATAATAAGATTGCTGAAACATGCAAATAGCTTTCACTACCACTGGAGGCATTTCCTAAACAACTGCTCTTCTAATTAGTTGAAATAATGTTTCTAGGAAATGCTGCACAAATAGAAAATATTGTCAGTAAATGTAACAAAACATCGTCATAAAATTGGTAAGATGATCATTTGTATGTAAGTGCATATATCTACCACAAATTAAGGTTTTGGCCTGTCTGGTCTAAACATAGCTGATATTTATCTAAATGATAAATATGCCCTTCATGTAGACCAAAACTAGTTCCATCATCCTGCTTAGCCATTCCATGTACATGTCATTGCGTAATCTCCCAGTGTGGTGGACGTTAAAAATAACAGACCTATGGCTGGCTGTACTCAAGGGGAGTTTTGGGAACAACTGAAGCAGTTTATAAAAGAGTTTATAAACTTCAGTAGCTGTTTGTTGTCCATGCCAGCACATTTACAGGAAATCAGTGTTCTTACAAATCACTTACACTGCAAAAAAATATTCTCCATTCAAAATCCCCACACTTATTTTTCGTTTGTTTTTCCAAATGTGGGCCTGGTCTTTTCTGTAAATTTTATTTTCAGCTGTCATGGAGAAGCTAGCTCTTACTGAATCAGACACAATGACACTAATAAAACCAAACTTGGGGCTTTCGTCAGAGATAAAACAGAGAATAGAAAAACGCCTGCATTTTTAGTGTATTCAGTCTGTGCATGCCTTGTTTGCTGGGCATTACCTTGGCATTTTAGTCACGTTGCAAACAAATGACACGAAAAAGCCCCCCCACTGCCTGTTAGCCAAGTGCTACTTTTTCTGCTTTGCATCAACCATTACCAAGAGAGTTCAGTCTGAGCATCATTGTGCCAGGGAAACAGGAAATGACCCAAGAAATATGTGAAGTCCTTGGGTGGCTGTGCAAGCCCGTCTCACAACCCCCAAGCTAACGTGCTTTCAGGAGAACATGGAGAGGCACTACAAGCCTCGTTTTCAAAGCATTCACTGGCCTGGGTTCCCCGCAGCAACACAGGGAGTGTGCCATATGAGTTATTTTGAAAGATCAAAAATGGATGCAGTATTTTAGGAACACAGTAACAAAGCCATATTTATATCTGAATACTTTCACATATTTTAACGGGGATTATCTGTAAGATTTTACCTCAACAATAAGTTTACATGTGTTTTCCATGTTTTTTATACTAATATAAAGCATATTTATACACCAATTTAAAAAAAAATCAAAGCGTTCATACACTTGCCATCCTCTTGCACACAGTAGAATACATTGAAGTGCTGTTATAAAACGTTGCGATTAACCGTAGCCTCTTACAATGGCATCAGCAGCCAAGGACAGAGAAAGGAGAGGAGAGATTCTGGTAGCAAGGACCCAGGACAGCAGCTGGCCTCGCCGGGGTCGAAGTTCCTGAGGCAAACTCAGCTGGCTGCTCTGGTGTTCCCCATCCCCTCATCAACCTGGGAGCCTTCGGAGGACATTGGGCCAGATGGGAAGGCGATGGCAGCTCTGTCCTGCTTATGCTCACAGGCTACTACAAGTGCCCTACATGACGTAATCACCCGCTGTGTAGCCACATAGCAAAAAAGTGGTAGGTAATGATGACCCCCACCCCGAAAATTTGTTTGCTATCGACCTGGCAAGTCACCAACAGTAATATAACAAGTCTGAGCCCTCCTCAAATTTTCCTGAATCCCTCTTCAAAATTTATTCCTGGCCTGGCCTTAAGCCTGGCTTGAATATTCTAGTCCTTATGAGTGTAGCCCCCAATCAGTTTTACAATCAGTGCAGTTTTAATAGAGGTTACACAATCTCACAACTACTGAACACTTGTATGACCTACATCTGTGGTTGTACTATTAATGCTGTATAGGACTTTTTTTTTTTTACATATTTCCTTTTCAAGAGTTTGATGGTGAGGGGGTAACTGCTTGTGTTGATCATGTATGACTTATTTGTAATTAACTTGTAATTAACTAATTAATTATTAGTGTGGCTCTGGCTGTATAAGTGGAAAACTGGGCAAATAATTAAATGAATCACTAACAGCCTGGGTTCTGAGGTTGTTCTTATTTGCTTTTAATGATTAATTCAATAAAATAATGCCAAGTGTATTTTTATTAAGAATACTTGAATATTAAATGGTGAAATTGTTATATATTACAGTGAACATCCAAGAAATAATAAACAATTAGCCACCAATATTTACTAACAGTTAACTTCTGTAATTAGTGTAATTACTTGTATTAGTGACAAATAAATCATTAACTTACAATCTGTAGCTAAAATTAAAAAATGAGATGACTGATGCTGTATTAACTTACAGAGCATCATTTGCAAGTGTGAAGGCAGACCATTAAACTGTTGACTTGCTTAATGGTAAAACGAACAATCAACAGTTCAGTAATTATCTGCATGCTTCAACTATTTAATGATTTCTATAAGACCGACAACAAAAGTGTTATAATTTTTCTGCGATTATCTTTAATTTCATTAGCTGTCTTTTATTATTTTTATTTTACACAAGTTAATTTGTAGACTAGACGGATGCCGGCCAAGCTAACTGCTGACATCAGAGACAGTCTCTTGTTTTGGCCGTCGGAGGCAGGTGTGTGGCAGACACACAGGTCGGCACTGCCAGCTACACAACATGCAAACAGGAGTCGGGTCAGCCGTAACGTAAGCCTGGATTTCTTTTGTGTTGCTGACAGGCAGGCAGTCAGGGCTTATTTTACTTGTCTGTCAGCGTACAGGAGGCGGACGGGCACGTTTTTAAGGCAGGTGGGATGCCACCCGTTACATGGCAAAATTCTCAAGTACTAAGTCGACAAGCCAATATTAATGCGAAGTACCACAGGTTTCAAGTGCTCCTCTGTTGCCAAAGATAAATATTGCTTGTTTGCTCATGCAAATGTTTTTTGGAGTAATTTCAGTGGGTGATGAAAATGCAAGCCTATTGCTGGTGCTTATTTTTTCCAGTGTCAGGTAAGTGTGAAATACTTTTATTTAAGGTAAGTGAAAGCAGTTGCTGCAGACAACAGGAATATCAACCAATGCTGAGCCCACTCTGAATCATAAAAGGCTTTTCTTAAACAGAAAAAACAGGGTAAAAAGCAGTATGACGCAAGAACTGTGAAACCCCTTGACTCACAGTTCAAGGGCTAATATTTCAGATGAATATGCCATGACTGAAAGCAGGGATGAGCCAATCCAGAATCCCACTGTGCAGATTAAGTAATGTTAAGTAAAAAACTGCCACCTTTTCATATCAGTTGAAATCAGGCAGTAGGTTTGTGATGGTGGAGGACATGGAGAAGGTGTTGAAAAAGTCCAGCAACACTTGGCTCCAAGCGTCAAAGTCCCTGAATAATTAGGATATCTCCATCCTATTCACAGATCATGTGACCTTCATCAAAGTGTCAAAAGCTTAAAACAATATGACAGTCGCTTTATCAGAAGCATGGCTTGGAAGAAAAAAAATACTTTAAAAGGATTTGCTATTGTTGAGTCAAAGAGATGTTTACAGTACAAAGCATGACCCAGTAACATTACCTCTCATTGGTTGAAATTCACACTGGTAAAAAGAAAAAAGCAATTTCTTGGAATACTGAATGGAATCACATCAAATACAAAATTCTGTCAGAAAGCTTGACTAAAAAAAAATTTAAAGAAAAACATCAAAACAACAAGAACACTGGAAAATAATTCAACGGTCCACGAGACATGTTACAATACTGTAAGTTTAAAAAGTCAACACAAATGAACAACAAAGGGAACAGCTGCAGACACTAAATTAAATTATTCATGGACGGAAGCTGTTACCTGATTCTGAGGCTCTGAACCGCATCTGCAGGGTGATAAACTTCAACCAACCGTGCACCAACGCACCTGATATCCATCCCAACATAGATTCACATTATATGAGATATTTTAAAACATAACACTGATGTAGATTTATTTTTTCCAGTCGCAATGGTTTTTGGTAGGCTTTCAGGGTCTGTTCTTTTGTACTGTAATGCATATGAATCGTATTTTCCATGGCTTGGGATAATGTTATACTTTCCAAGGACTTGTCTTTTATACTGCATTATTAATATAGCTTACTTGTGGTGATTTTTCTATTACTGTAAAACTGCTTATCCAAAACAAAAAACATGCTGTTGCACACTATTTTCTGAAGCTTCCATCACACTACCGCGGTTTCAAATGGCTGCTGCTACAGGTCCAACCAGACTTTCACTCCTTGGTCCCTCAGAGAAACACGAGCCATGCATCTTTCAGTAGAACGTCCTGTTCACAGCACCACATGACTCAGTCTTATTTGGTTGCTCCCCACAGAAGTGAAGACGCAGATGTGGTCAAGCACGGCAGTCATCCACAGATCAGAAAGTTCCATTTTGTGTGGGCTAGTCTTATGGAAAAGGCAGAATTGAATACAACATCTACATTGCTGCTCACTCCAGGTGTTGATGACTCACTTGAATGAACCCTGTGCAGATCCCTCACAGCTCACTTCCTTTTCTTCCACACCGTCCATTGCTCAAGTAGCATGTACACTACCTTAGAATCCGAAACATCCAGAAATTTATTAAATGTGTCAAAACCCTAGAAGTCAATTTTACAAAAAAAAAAAAAAAAAAAACAAGGTTCTACAACTCATGGCTGAGGGAAGGGTCTCGGTTTATTTTTTTCTTATTATTTTTCGATCTCATACTTCTTTCATTGTGTGGGTAAGCCAAGAGACATTCAGATTCCCTAAAGGGCACACAAACTCCTAAGCAGCATTTTGGCCTGCAGCCCTCATTCTGAAAGGCTCCCCTCTTTGCCACCACTTCACACGTCTGCTCAAAACACAATCAATCCCTCCAACTCGCCCCGAGGTGCAAACGTAATGGAAACCATGCTGAAAACCTCACCACCAAACTAGTTCTCTGAGTGCTACTCTGTAACGCTCCAGCCAGGAAAAGGCATCATTCAGCAAACTCCAGTAATGACTGCAGCCGGGAGCTGGGGTCTGAAGTCACTGAAAAACCATACATAAGTTAATTAGTTCATTAAATATTGAAATCTCTACTTTGATGTTCACTATTCATCCTTACAGAAGTTGCAGGCTCTTTGAATTGTGCTAAGAACGGCTGAAAACCCATAATTTTTCACACTGACAGAAGTTCATTAAATTCCATTTTCCTGGCAATTAAGATGTTTATACCAGTATTGAGTTCCGTCCAAAATTCTTGAAGCTGTCGCTGATCTTAAGCTCTGGCCTTTATCGTTATCACTGATGCGACAATATATTTAAAAATACAAAAATATCAGTGAGAAGTACAGTTCTGGGAAACAGGCCAATCTCCTAAATCAGTGTTTCAACCCAGGCCTCGAGGACCCCCCCAGACAGTCCTCTCAGCTCCTTGCATGCTGGAACCAAACAATCAAAAACACCGAATGCCTGCTACAGGTCTTTCAGTTTTTGTTTACCAGAAGGAAACCGACCAATGGCAGGGCACCAGAACACTGGAAATTGTTCTCTCCATCCAGAATGCACTGCTAATTCAAATGTGAGATGCATCCTAAGCTTAACAAACATGAAATAATAGCAAGTAAATAAATGAGTCTTTGAATTATTCTCTGTGACAGCATGATGTTACAGTCCTCATGCTGTAAGTGCACAATCGTGATTCCACGTGCACCTTCGTGGTCGGAACCCACCCCCCCACTCCCACTTTCCCAGCGGCTTAATGGGCCACAAAATGTGCACAAAGGAGCATTTAAATTGCTTGAATTGATATTCAGCGTGGCGCGGTAGCGTAGCTGATAAGGTCTTCTGACATTCTGGACTGTCGGGATGGAGAGAGCGGCCCAAAAGCCCTGGGAAAGGTTTTTTCCGAGAGAGACGTGCCCTCTGCTGGGTAATTATTACTCACTTCAACAGTATTAAGATGGCTTTTGAATTGTGAATTAACTGCTAACAGGGTTCCTGGAGACTCAGAGGTCTCTGTGTTAGCCTTCCTGAGAGACGCATTCGAGCCAGCTGTAAAGTTGGCGTCAGTTACATGGAATCAACCCGCCCACTCACTCCTGTAACCTGGGGTTGTAGAACTTTGCTCTTTACCCTCTCCTAGATTTCAATAGCAGAAGGAAAATCAATAAACAGACAAAAAAAACACAGGAGCTAAAATGCAGGTTTGATAATAAGCCATACAATGTTAAAAGAGTTTTAACACTGGGGGGTTAAGCTTTATGAACTACATTTTATGGACTAAACGCATTTCAATTGGTCCAGATCTGATGAATGCATCTGGCCATTTTTAAACATGTGCTCTTTACAGCGGGAGTAGCTGCAGAATGCCTGTACCTGCTTCAGTCCCTTTCATAGCTAAGTAAATGGCAGCTTCTGCGTCTCCAGGTGCTGTGGCATATTGTCAGCCAGCACAAAAGCTGTCGGTAAACATGAGCCATGGAGCGCAGTACAGCGGATGGACAGAGGGAGAGGATGAGGGGGACATGGCTCAAGCAGAGCACTGTGCTCTACATGAAAACTTATTTCTGACAGGTATGGCACGGTGGTGGTTGTGGGGGGGGGCACCATAAAATGAAAAGTGCTCCCTGCTATCAGGCAACTGGCCACCCCATTGAGTCGAACTTGGCGATACGAGACGTCTACTGTAGACAAGTTGGCCGGATTTAGGATCCAGCCGTAGGTGTTTGCATAACAGGCTTCAACCGGCCACAAGACCACCAAAGCTTGGAAGCATTATGCAGAATGAACATGTGTGTATTCTGAAGGTACTTACTGCATGTTCAACACAAGGACTTAGGCTTGGTTGTAACATTGGAGGGACCGAATCAGTCTCAAACTCCCCAGCCCACTAAACACATATGGAATTCCCACAATATTAGTAGGGGCATGTCCTTACCGTGTCCACACCCAAATCCACACCCTTGGCTCTGCATGGATTTCAAGCAAGTTTCCTTGGATTACCCGCAGTTGAACTGTTCAGTAGAGAAAAAGAGGTTATGATTCCACAGACCACTAGGCAGAAAGGCTCAGCACCTGCCAGGGCAAACAGTGCTCTATCCCGATGACCTGACAACATACTTCAAAACCTCAACAGTCATGTGACACTCTAACCGCTTTCATATCAAATGCTTTGAACTGACATCCTACACCTGGCTCCCTTGTACCTCCATTTTGCACCCCAAAGGAGAAGTCATATCTCCTTCGGGGAACTTTGCCTGGCTTTCTGCTCTCGGCCTCTGTTGTTTTAGGAGAATAATTTTCAACTCTCAGCCATTTTCTCCAGCTGGTTCTTCCCAGTCAAAACTATGGTTTGGATTTTTATTACCAGTCTGCTCCATCCACCATCAGCTACACCTACCATTCAGAGTTGATATACAGGCTTTCACTGCTCCATCCAGAATGACTGTCTAGACCCCTATTATTCAAATCACGGTCCTTGAGGTCCGAGCACAGCTGGTTTTCCAGCCTTCCTTTATCTGTGAGCCAGGTGTGAAGCCTCTGAAAACAGGAATTTCAGGTGCAACATGCACAGCTCCGACGTCTCACCTCTCCCAGAAGTTCCAGGAGTCTCCTACAAACTGATGACAGCTCCCTGACACCCGCAACATCCTGGCAGTATGTCATTCCGCTTTCAGTGGTGGCGACCTCACCCCAAATTCACTACCACCCTCTAGCCCCAGTAAGCAAATTTTGTCCCACCAACCCCACCCCAGTCGGCAATATTTATACGGTTTTACTGTAATACCAGCCAAGCATTGGCCAGTACCCCTACCCTCTGGGATGCCTCTCATCTGCATCCCTAAATACAATAACCCTAAAGTGGGATGCATGCTTAGCTGTTTCACTGACTTCAACCTCAATATAAGATACAAACCCACACGCATACAGTGGGTACGGAAAGTATTCAGACCACCTTCAATTTTTCACTCTTTGTTATATTGCAGCCATTTGCTAAAATCATTTAAAATTATTTTTCCTCATTAATGTAC
>JAODLC010000038.1:12012282-12032822 GCA_026781145.1 Hippopotamyrus pictus | reverse complement strand
GTGATGAACGAACGACTCAAACCCGAAGACTCGAGAGATGAACTAATCAGTTCTGTTTCCGGCTCAGACTGCATACTAGGTTAAGTTTATGGGGCTGTCACGTGATGAACGAACGACTCGAAAAACCCGAAGACTTGAAACCGGTGAATCAATAATTCCAATAAACTATAGGAAGTTGCGCAAATGCGCATGCGCGACTGAACGAATCACTCCCACGACATGACTTCCCGAGTAACATTAAAGATTCGTTAGTTCAAGAACGACCCATCACTAATTCTCACGGCTTAAACAGTCATAGGTTTAGATACATGTATGAGGGGGACCGAGCGAGAGGTCGAGCAACGTAACTGGACAGGTCAGTATCGCCCTGCTGCAAGTCCTCAAAGAACCACAGATCTTTGTCAACAAAGAAAATAATTCCGTTCATAACCTTTGATGTGTCACGGAGCCGACCAACAAGCTATAATTTAAATGGTACTTCACCGAGGCTGTGAAGTGTTTGATTGCTGCGCTTTATTATTATGTTTTTTAATCCGTCTGTGGTGGTTGGCAGGATTTAGCTGCCTGCTTTCTCCATGCCACCCTGTCGTCCCGGCCGCAGAATCGCATGCCGCTTTCTTAATCCCGTCTCATATTGTAATCCATTTGTCAGGTGGGGCGGCCGTCGTCGGCGGGAAGGGCGCTCCCTTATCTCGCGGCTGTGCAAGAAACAAACACTGTCATTTAATACGACAGCACGTCACCCTTCCACACACACCTGCCCACCACCCCCACCTTCTCCCCGAGTTTTGCGCAGGCAAAATCAACAGCACGCTAATTGAATTTGCCTGTGTGTCACAGGGAGCTCAGACAGGGCGCACGGGGGGCGACACACACGCGCGAGCAGGGCCCTCCGCCCAGGTGTAGCGGCAGCACGTGGCAACGCAAGTGGAAAAAAAAGATTGGCAACTTCCTCCAGAGTACAACTGAAAGACAACCAAATAAAAACAGAACTTCTAAGACCAGATGTTACCCACACACAGGCAACTTAGGAAAAGCGCCCCAGAGGATGGGAAATCTACCTGACCAATTTCTCTAATTACTTTCTAATCCACTGTTGATATTACGCTTTGCTGTGGTAAATGGTAAAATTAAGATGAACAATATCAGCAGCTTTTCTGTTTACAAACACGTGCTTGTTAGTAGTGTTTGTTAAAACTATGTCAAGCATGGATAATGAAGTGTACATTTAAAAAAATCGTAAAACAATGTATATTTACAATGTCTAATCCTAAAACACATTTGTTGTTATGTATTTCACCATACAAATTTGTATACATAAGTCTCAGCCTTGCCAAATGCCAAATTAAGCCAATACTTCTCAACAAGCTTTCAGACAAAATATTACATAATAGTTACCATCACTAAAACAACATTGGATCCTATAATCAATTTTGAAATATGTGTGGAAAAACCAAAAAGGATACTTACTGCAAATATAATACTATGAAAATATTTTTACTAGATGTGGTGCTATTTTGTGCAGTTAAATGGTAAGGAATCCAAAATGAAAGTGAAGTCTAGTCAAAATCCTTAGCATGTTGAACCCTGGAAAAAGCTGCATTATAAATTTATATTGAAGAGACTACTGTTCTGCTAATTTCGTTCTTCTTTTTGTTAGACACTATGATGGCATATCTAGGGGACTGAACCTTGTCCCCAGGTCTCAGAGGCCTTCAGAGTGAATTTAAGAACCTTTCGCATGTTTTCCTTTGTCCACAGTGTGATTTGTGGACAAAGTTTATTACCTTTCCAAACAGCATCTTATTGTCAACGCTAGTGTACATAATTTGCAAGACTGTCAGGGGAAGAAGGGACAGGACAAAAATGGAATCTATGTAGGTAATTTTTTTCCAGAAATTGGAAGGTGATGGTAGCCAGACATCAGTCCAAATGACCCCATTCTAATACCATAGATCATTCTACAAGAGCCATAGCTACTGAGCTGTATGCAACAACCATAATATCCCTTATAATTAAGGTGACACATTTTAAAGAGGTGTTCAGGTTACAGAACTACATCTACATTGTCATTCCTATACCATTAAATACACTTGTTTTGCTAGCACTTTCTGCCTCAATCAGTTTATCTGGCTATGTACCTACAACTGTGATCACCTGTTTTGCGGGGATATTCTTTGATTAATTTTCTTGGACCAGGGCAGACAACTGCCAACGATGACCAGTGGATCTGGCCGCTGTTATTGCCTGAGGCTTCTATTTCAGAATTCTTCATTGAGCCAGCTGTCAGTCCAGGTTCTCAAAAAGACTACGGTGACCTCAAATAGAATTGTTCCTCAAACCCCGCAGAGCATTGTCACTTCATGTCTTTCCAGGGTCTCTTTCATGAACCTGAAGAAGGAGCCTAGCAGGGTGAAATCACTGAGATGAATTGGAAATCCATCTAGCAAGTGAGTATTTTTGGCACCACTTCCTGTTCTTCCTGCAGCGGAGCCCGTGAATAGACTGGTTAAAAATGGATGACTTTCGTGATCTGCGGCAGGTCTAGGCCCATTCCAGAAAGTAGATGTCTGACTGAAGAGATGGAAGGTGAGAAAAGCACAACTGGCAATTGAACTATGGACAGAAACCCTCCTACAAAGTAATTGAGACAGCTGCATGTTGTTCCATTTGAAGTCACCCACTCCACTACACGTTACCAAGAACTGTTTTGCTAGCAAAATAAAAAAAATGCACTGGATTTCAGTAGCAACTGCTGTTATTTAAATTTTTGGGGGTTGGGAGGTGGTGGGGTGTACTTCTCTTAGGTTGAGAGAGTGCCAAAATAACCCCTACTCAACTGCCTATAATTTAATGGGATTTCAAAAAGCACTGTTATGTGAAAATTAGGAAATCAACCCTAAGACTTTGGCCTCAACCACAAAGTTGCTGTGCCCTCACCCTGAAATTCTCCATAAAACTCCTGTGTGGGTCACTAAATGAAAATAGATTTAATTGCCTCAAAATGACACTTGTTTCAACAGTAACATAGTCAATGGGAACAAATAATGACTTTTATTTACACAACTTGATGATGGTCCCTGTAGGCAAATATACGGGATATATCAGAACACTTTTATGGAGCTGGGTACTTTAGGTTAAGTACTTTGCTGACAAAATAAGTGTCCCTTCACTGTCTGAACTTGCCATGCTTAGCTTATGAGTCCAGGTCCTTAACAACAAAACTACTTGACTCCTAAAGTAGCCATCGACATCTTTCACAAAGACAACACTGAGAGATTCGTTTGACACTGATGCAACAACAAAGTCCACGAGGTGTTGCCCTGGTCAGCCTCTGACCAATGGGGCCTTGTGTTAACAGCAGGACTGATCTGCCCCTTCATAACAATCAGAGAGCATACAATGCACCTTGTCCTCACACAACAATGCTAAGAACGCAGTGTTTGCACCTGGAAGAAACATTACATTCATCACGAAAACATTCTTCATCCGGTGTAGATGTCCACATAATACACAGTGTGTATTATTCAAGAGGATAATATTCACTTCCTGGATTTAAACACTAAACCCTCCGGTTCATGCTGCAGTATATATAATTTCTTTCTATAATTTCTTCACAAGGAATCTTTCGCCATGTGCCCTGCATTTTTCTAATTATTGAACTAGCTTATTTGACTGGCCACACTAATTTGTTGCAAAATTAAAGAGCCCTCTGTGACATCACATGCAAGTACTCAATCTGTATGAAACATCCATCCATCCATCCATTATCTATACTGCTTTATCCATCTGGGTCGCGGGGAAGCTGGAGCCAATCCCAGCATCATCGGGCAAGAGGCAGGGTACACCCTGGGCAGGTCGCCAGTCCACCACAGGGCCAACACAGACAAACAACCACACACGCAATAAAACAGATGCCCCTATATTTGACTATGTGCCATCACCATAATGTGTCTAAGAAAGCAGAGCCTGTGCTATGTTTTTTAGAGCCCACAGGCAAGAACCGCAAGATGTACTTTGTATTTTGGAGACTGAGGTGGAAAACAGATGTACCGAGGTGGAATTTAACACTTTTTGATGCAACTTTTTAAATCATAACCAATTGTTTCTATTTGGAAAAGTGCAAGTGTTTCTGTTTAAGGTTTATACTTTGGGATGCTGATAAAATGGGAATGAATGCTCGGCCTCTGAACGTTTAAGCAGGCTGCGGTGTTTTTGAATAAAGACAATGCATAGGGACCGTGAATGCGCTGCTCTCCCATCTCCGTGTGTGGTCTGACCCCAGCACCACGGACAGCGCAGGATTCTCCATTGCGGAGGCTCGTCTCTGCAGCTTTGCCACCCACCGCACACAAACAAATAACAGACGCACACAGTTAATGTGTCCCAAACAGCGTGTGCTTGGTAGAGCGGCCCACGTATTTTTATTTCAATGAGTCGACAAAGATGAAAGGATAAGAGCTTTTGGCAACTGTATGCTTAACGCGAAACAAAATCTGGGCGCGAACACTTAACGACGATCGACTTTACATCCCAAAAGCTGTATTGAACGAATGTGGGAAAAGCAGGTATTCACAAATTCAACCTACCTGTCGCAGCTTTCAATACGACGCCGGCCTTCAGCGCTTTTAAATTTCTTTCTCTGTATGGCAGCATAATATGCACTAAACATTAAAACAGCAGTGCCATTGAGAATATTAATAATGGCGACGATATTAATAGTAATGATGACGATGATGATGATGATGATGATAAGTGGAAAAGAAAAATCTAGAAAATCATTGACATGACCGATTATATGATTATAAAGCGGCGGACTACACCTATCACTCTGCAGCCGTCCTGAAACACCTGAAGGAGTTTCCAAAGCGCATGGACCGGGATAGATTACAGCCAGCTGCGTGCGCTATAATCTAATACATTAACTCGTTGTTACTATGCGGTTGGAGGCGTAAACATTTCCAGCTGATTTATTTATGCTTGTGGCATTTAGATCTCTTTCAAACTGTTCCCCCGGTCTCTGCCTGACAAAACGAAAACCTGCCACCTTAATTCGGGATTGTATCTGTATATGGCAGAATACAAAAGTCCTTGCTACATCCATAAGAAAGGCACACGTTGATGTCCACCTTATTTAAGATGTTACACAACAGAATAAAGAAGTTAATTATAAAGTGGTGTATATAATACCCTGTTAAGGTTACTTTTTACTGGTGAGCACCGACAACATGTACCATAGTGAGGAATCCGCAAGTCCTACCTAAATAAACTCCGCGGGGCGCACTACCAAAAAAAGTCCTTAAAAGCATCGCGAGTTATTTCACAAATAATTAGGCGCTTGCCGCATTGTGCTTATTACAGATTTCTAGTAACCATGACGATTAGGGGATCCTGTGTCTTGGATCTCGCAAGGGAAGATCTAGACCAGGGGGTGCGAGGAAGGAACACTTTCCCATACCTTGCATTCCTCCATGCATGTCCTCACTGAATATGCATCCGTCTCATATTTCTGAATCAGGATCTCGAATTCTTCGTATTTCTCCTGAGCATGCTGGTCATAGCGCTGGTACGCCTGGACGCACTGACTGCATCCTGCTACATCGCCATCCGTAACCGTGTCAAGGCTGCAGTTCAAATTGTCCAGACTCGATAACCCGTAAAACAAATCCAGAAGGGAATAGGAGTTACAAAAAGAAAGGTATAAATCGCTTAAATTTAAATCTACCGACTGCGTCCCCTTGGTGTCAGACAGACTCCTGCACAAAGGTTCAGCGTCATCAAAAGTAAAGCAGTTTTTTGATAAGCTGTCGGGGTGGCAAGTTTCTGGCCGCCAGAAATGTCCAGTAGAATTTCCTATAAAAATAACATTTTCGCTTTTTCTGAGGCTGCCGTGTGGGAAATGGAGGCTGGGTGAATACATATGGTTTTCTGCTGGGTAATCGCCCATGTCCGCGAATGCTAACTTGTCCAGCTTGTCCCGAGTCCGTGTTAATTTCGCCTCGGCGCAGAACCACAAGTGGTCAGAGAGCAGAACCGTTAAAAAAAGGAGAGATGCTAAGGACAGTCGCCATTTCTGGGCCCTTTCTGGATCTGTAAATGGCTTTTCGTTCACTCGGGGAGCAAGCCAGATTTTTAAACCGTCATCTTGCTGTCGACACATCCAAGCACCTCTGGTCATATTTTGGAAAAGCGCAGCACTGGCCGACTCCACCGTGAGGGCTTCTTTGCCACAATATTCATTGACTTTGGGGGGTTTGCCTCGTCTTATCTTCCTCTTAAACGATTCAATAGAAGAGGTCCCGGCTTCGCTCGGCGATGCTCTGCTATTCCCGACAAGTTAGTGCATTGAAAAGGATTAAGCCATGCATTGTCACATCCCCTTTCTGCATGGCTCTCCGGAGAAAAACACAGTTCCCAGTGACAGCATGCCTTTCTCCCTGCGTCTCTCCTAGGCTGATCTCTCTCCCTTTCCCGTGGACCAGCTGTGGTCTGCCTCCACCCGCCGATTCCGGCTTTATGTTGTAAGAAAACAAGGTCCTACAGCTTCAGAAAAAATGTTCTCCTTTACGTTTTCGGGCATAGCGCCTTGGATCTGTTCTTCGACAACAACAGTCATCTTGGTTCCTGTGTTAAGTTGCCGCCATGTTCGTCTTGAAACACTTTTTTGGTGGAGCTGGGTCATTTGCGTCATCTCCAGCGTTGAGGACGCTCCATCCTGGCGCAGTTGCAGATCTGCTTACGGATGGTTGATACATATTGATACACACCAATGGATACATTATCTTACGCTGGCCATCCTAATCCGGAAGATACCTGTTAGATCGCCGCAACAACATACCTGTTAATTGGTCTGGTGACAAAGTACCCACGGACTTTTGCCATCGAGCACGAATTTAAAGGTTTTCAGATCAGATAAGGAAGGCATTATACCTAAACATATGGCCCTGGCTCCAATCCAGATGTCAAAGAAACAATTTCTATCCACTGAAATAACATTCAGGTAAATGCGACATGTTGCAACAACATGTCAATTCCTTATCTCGTTTCAAAAGAAAATTGTGCGATGTCCATTAAAAAATGGTTTTCCACTTGATTGATGTTTTTAAGTAACTGAATGCAGTAAATGGCGCCACGGTTCCGCACTGCAATTACTTTATGCAACTCTTATAATTAAAGGATAGCGACTGGATAGAGTAACTAACAGTGCACCGAGGGGGGAAAAAATGAAAAAACAAAAGCGGTTAATTGTTCGGTGGGATCGAGTGCCGTAGCACGTCTCCGCTGCCTTTTTATATTTGAGCCGGCAGTGTGTTTGTATGCAGAAGGACACTGTAGAGGTGACGAGATTAGAATTGAAGCGCCTAAATTATACAGGCAAGACTTCCAGAGCAGCACCGTCTTACTTCTGCTGGCAGGCGAGGAAACGTGAGGTTTAGGTTTGTTTTCTGGAGATATGCGTATCATTTATTTATTTATTATTGTGTGTGTGTGTGTGTGCGTGCGTGCGTGTGTGCGTGTGTGTGTTACGAGCGACCCTTTGTCCTGGATTTTATGTGAAATTATGCAGCGTTCAATTCCCACTGATTCACCATAATTCGGCCGTTTTCGGAGGATGTGTTGCTAGGAATGACTCAACGTTTTAATATAATACACGTTCGATTCAGTGTATTGGTGTTACAGGTAATTTTATTTCAAGAATTATCACATTTATAGTATATTCAGCTGTCACAATACTTGCGAATATGAAAGGTTTGGGTACAAAATGAATGTCTGTTTATTTCTGTTGAGCTGAATAATAAAACGTTTTTAGTCTAAATATGATGTAATGTCAAGTGTTCTCATATGCGATGTATTACAAATGTTTTGCAATATGCTTACAAAAAAATAAATCTCATCTCAATATGGATTTCTTTTTTGAAACAGTATTGCATGCTGCTGTGGCAGCCAACATTTGCAAATAAACTCCTATAACTTATTATGTATCTGGTGTTATTTCATCTGCATGACAACGATGGTCTTTAGACTGACAATAATGTCGTTTTTTTTACTTGTTTGTAATACCACACACGGTGTCGCCAGTTAGATGGAATTGAATTAATTACCCCAGAACATTAAACATTGTTCCACAATACGCATTATCAATAAAGCTAAAGCATACACTTACCGTTCTGTCATTATACATTTTTGACTTAGCTTAAACGATTAAATTTCAGTCAAATGGCAAACCTGTCGGTGGTAAACAGCTCTTACGTGCGGAGATACTTTTCTTACCACAATAAAATAGGGCAGATTAACTTACGACGTGTTACAGTAAGGTAAAACAACATGCTTAATACTGACAGGTTTTCAACCATAATAGGTTCAACTTTAGTGGGTATGGGCTGAAACAAAATAAACTACCCAAGGCATAGGTGTGCACTGTTTTATTTAATTTTATTTTTAAACAGTAAAAGCTCATATGTAATGTTGAGAATTATAGTGCCTTTAGCGTGTGGGGGGAAAGAAGATTGCTCATAAAATCTCATCTTATTGATACTGCAAAATACACCATGCACACACTGGTGACAATATAATCAGATCGATGCTTGCATCCATCCATCCATCTATTTCCTGTATCTGCTTGTCCTATTCAGGGTAACAGGAAAAACATAAACCAAAGGTTTTAAATGTAGAATATTTCCAGGATTAGTATTGAAAACAGGACCAATGCAAGTGAAAAACAATTACAATTTAGTATGAGGGCAATACAAGCAATGATGATGATAGTGGTGGTAGTGATAGAAACTGTGATGATAGCCAACCATTTTATAGAAGTGTTGCGCACTTCATTATATTGTGTTTGCAAAGCATTATGATTAGAAATTTCTCCACAGCACATGTGATAGCACAGCAGAACATCTGATTGGAATGTTTTTTAATGAACCTTAAGGTCAGCTGATCACACCCAGGTGTGAGGACTCTTCAGCCAATCAGTCCTCTAATTAGCAATCTAATAGGGAGTTGGTTCTTTCTGGATAAAATTGGCCACCCCTACGTTTGTCCAAGATGGGAGGTTCAGATCCTTTCTGTGTGTGTACGGAGTTTACATGGTCCTACTATGTTCATGCAGGTTTCCTCTGACGTTCCACCTGCAGCCAAGATGTGTGGATTGGTATGTCTAAATTGTTCGAATGTGTGTTCCTGTTTACAGGTCCTCTCTCTTATGCCCTGGAGATAGACTTCAGGCTAAACTTGACCTGGTACCAATCAAGGGGTTCTGGAAGATATATGGATATCTGGGACATATCTTCAATTTCATGACAAGACAATTATCAGTCAAAATGTCTCCTCCAATGGAGAACAGTGTTACAGTCAGCTTACTTCAATGCTGAATTTCACCATTGTTAACCAAAGACTTGATGATTTGCTGTTTCATATTGGTCTTTTAAACAAAATAGAGTTTGTATTTGGCAGTGCAAAGGCCAAAGCCAAGTGTGAATGAGTCTGAAAAACACTGGCCCCACGGTTTGCAATTAAACCAAGAGTACTTCCATCAGTCTTTCAGCATTTATGAGTATTCATATGAAACACATGATTTGTTGTTCAGACTAGTGTTTTTCAGATGGGTGTCTGTGATACCAAGGGATCACGACTTCTACATAGAGACTTGTGGCACATTGCAGAAATGCCTGCAGAATTCGAATACATTTATTAAGAAATTGTTCGTAGTTACACACTGCACAGTAGACGACCACATAAAAAGATAGAAACAGACAACATGCAGAACCAAGTACAAAAATTTCTAAATAAAAATAAGTACCATATGGATGTGATATTAAATAAGTAGGCAAATATAAACATGAGTACAGTACTGTAGTGAAATATGTTCAAATTTTACAGTAAAATGTACTGTACAGTGCACATAAAAATGCACATAAAAAGATAAACAGCTAGACAGATATTGATAAAAAGAGGTAGGATTGCACATGTGTTCTGAGTAATTTGTAAAGTTGTACAATCTGATGGGCAATGGAATTCGTAGCCAATATTACCACTTAGAGCATTTGAACATTTTTGAACTCCACCCCCCCCCACACAAACACACACACACACACACACACACACACAAAGAAATATTAAAGCATCCCACCTTGGTGGTTTTTAGTTTTGTGATCACACATCGGTGGTGGGGGGGGTCCCTAGCGCTGGTCTGTTTTCATTTGAGGCCTCCAGCTTTAAGAAAGGTTGAGAAGCTTATCTAGACAGGTGATTCCGAGTCAACATAGCTTTTGTCCTTCACAGAAGCTTGACAGGGTAATTACCCTATTAGTCATTCAGTAATTCTCTAAGTTTTATTCTGTTCTTTTTTCAAACCTGACCTCTGTAACAATTACAAAAATAACACAGTACACACATATTTTTTCTTTATCCTATTATATATCCTCAGATTAGTGGATTTAATGACTCATTGGAGATTGTTTTTTTTAAATACATCTAAAAAATAATCATCTATCCACCCATTAATTGCAAAATTAAAGTTAGCAGGTAAACAGAACCTAAGAAGAAACAAAGTGTATCCACAGCTGATCCTTATGGAAGCTTAAGATAGAAGAGAATCACAGATCTGACCTCTGGATTCAAGCCCACAACGCTGTTTGTTAAGCATCAGTGCTATCAGAAGATCCACTGTGCTAGCATATCAAAGTGTCTTTAATGTCATCGTCAGCTGTATGATCCATGGGTACTAGGATGCAATTACAATTCACACGCTAACATGTAATTGCAATCTTGTTGGTCCTTGTGCAAGAAAAACACAATAAATAAAATGTAAATTTGATCATTTAAATAGTGCCAATCTGACAATTTAAACACGACATACCTAGGTGAAGACATGGACAAAAAAGCAATTAAAAATGCAGTTTTAAAATATATACAGTTCTGCAAATGGGCATGAGTTGTATTGGAGGAAATGTACAATAATTGTTTACAGCACTGAATGTGCAGCATGGAAAAATGTAGTGACTATAACTGATATGGGTATAAAACTAAAAAGCCACATTAAACTAATTTTGCCTTTTTAACAAAAGATTTGTACTTCAGCCAACTGCTGATATTCAATCTAAACATTTTAAAGCACAAAGAACCATGAATCGGTATCTTACATAAAAAGCTGCTAAGATGAATATATAAAAACAGTGTAATTTGCTTTAGCCCAAGTGTAATTAACAATGCATGCCTAAAATGCACTCAAACTGTTCACAAACTGGTTATACCTGTCTGAGCTCCTGCAAGGCCTCATGTTTTATGGCACGTATCAGATGCGGCTCGTATCTGCCATCAGCAGGAGGAACAGGAAAGGTGTGAATGTGGTGATCTGTGCACATTGTATAGGGCACTTTCACACCCCCGGTCTATCACCTGTTCTTAACCGTCAAGGACACTAAGGAGTGAAGGCAGATCGCTGTCCATGGAGGTTACATCAGCTGCCTCTACCTTCTGCATATCAGCTCTACAGTACCTCTTGAACTCACCTTTCTCCTTGCCCTGATCGTTACCAGTCAGTGCTTTGCTGGGGCAGCCATATGGTGGGGACAGGGGGGAGGGCGGGTGGCCATACACCGTTTAACCCCCCCCACGATTGAAGGCATACGGGCACAGCATGGGGCAACCTCAGCGATGACACTTAAAAAGGTGGTTAATCAACAACATATGTGTCCCGGTTTGCCAGATTGCCATTTTATAATTGCCAGACTTTTTGGCTATTGACCTGTTGGGTATGCTGTCTCCTGGCAGCCATGTCACTAAGAGAGCCTGAGAAATTTTGTTAAATTGTAATTTTTACAAAGAATTGCTTGCCATAAACGTTATATTTTTCTGAACATGGCGCAATGTCAGGGTGGTATGGTGGCACAGTGGGTGAGTACTGTCACCTCACACCTACGAGTGCGAATCCCACCCCAGAGTTATTGTGTGAGGGGTCTGTGTACCCCTACAGTCCAAAGACATGCCATGAAGTGTCTCTAAATCGCATCATTTGTAGGCTGTTCCCCAGTCTTCTACCCCACACAGCCTGCTCTCCAGGTTTACCACCACCCTGTACTAGTTGAACAGTGTGAAGATATGTAGCTTTAACAACATAAAAATGCTGAATATAAACCCTTTACCTCTCCATTTAGCACTTAAACACTAAGTTATTCAAACACTGAACCTAAACTTTGAATAATTTAATACTTGTTCGTCATAAAAGCAATAGCTGCAAACTCATTTAAGAATAAATCTGTGAATACAGTCCTAGACCTTTTCCCGTTGTTCCTTGGTCGCTGCTGCACTCAGCGGGGCTGTTTCTACGCATAATCGCCCAGCCGCCGCTTTCGGCATAAATCGTAGCCACCTCCATATTTAGCCACCACATTTACCTCTTTTTTTTCTCTCATCAGAAGGGAGACCCTTTTATGGCCTCCATTTTCTTTTTTTTTGCCCCTGTTGCTTTGCCAGAGAGTTTCTGGAGCACAACCAACCTGGGGGCTGTTTACCATGGTACTCGGAGGGGTAGCGATTGTGTGCGGAACAAGGAGAGAAAAAATAGCTAATGCTTTGGCCACTCCGTCTCACTCCGGGAAAATAAAAACAGGTGCCGATATAATTATAGACAATGAAAGTTTACTACAATTATTTCATAATTATCAGATGCAACTGTTATTGCGAAGGCATAGAACATGCACTTTATCATTTTGTGTACTCAGACAAGTTCCTTACAGAATAGGTTTCTTATTAAAAAATTAACATCTATTGCAATTTTTATTATTTTTATATTTATTATTTATATTTTAATAATGTTTACTATCATAAAGCCACCTAGCAGTTCTATGATTCTATTAAATGAACGAATTGAGGTGTTTACAGTCTTCAGGTTGTTTATACTGCAACTTGCATAATTTGTTCAATTATGCATGAAACAAAAATAAACTTTCTATTCAATCAGTATGATAGATAAAGTGTCAGGTGAGATTTGTATGCACTTGTATAACAACACTTAAGTTGTTATAATAACTATTGGCCTGCCAATATGTTGGCTTACATTTGTAAGTGCAGAAGCTGACAGCCTGTTCGACTCTGTGCTTTGTTGCACCCTGAGTCATGAGTCCACAAACCTCCACAAAGATTGATCATTAACATGATTCTGAGATTCTATCACTGTCCATCACAACCACCTAGCACCGTTTCCACCTTGAAACTGCAAGGAACAGATGCCTTGCAGAATCCTTTATCCATGATAACCCCTCGCCTGCCTCACACCTCATCTCTAGAACATCTCCTGTGGGGAGGCTGACGACTTCACAGCTGTATTCTTATTTTTTTCCCAATGCTAAGATCTTGCGCTGCATCTAACACCCACAATGCACCACTCAGGAATATGTTTTTCATTTATGTCACTGATTATCAGGCTTAATATATGCACTTATTCATGCTAGTAAATTATATGTATTGGATGTAGAAGAGAAACACGAGAAGAGAAACTGTACTCTGTTACGGTACAATCAGAGAACTGATGAAGATGGGAGTGACGAACAGTGACGAACAGTGACAAAGACATATTTTGAAAGTTGCTCACAGTTCAGCAGAAAAAGAATGTTTTTCTGGGAGACTCCTGTGTGGTCAGTCGGCCCCTTTGTTGCAATGGTCTTGCCCATCTTACACTGCATGCCCATAAATGCATAAAGGATGAAAACAGGCATGCTGGGGATTCATCACCTGTGTGCTGTGAATGCGATTCACGGCATCTGGCCGTGTTTGTCTATTGGCGTGATCAATGCAAAGAGAGAGGTAATAAACAAAAATGAAGGGATTACAATGGACCCACTACACCAGCCATATCCTTGGGATGAATAGAGTGTCTCTATCAATAATGTGCCTTAGATTTTACAATCAGAGTTCTTTTCACGTTCAGCCTCTGGATGGATGGATGGATGGATGGATGGATGGATGGAAAATTGAATTTACGTGCCTATGTGCATATTTTCAAGACGTGGTCCGTAGTTTTCAACAGATTCACGAAAGGGTCTGTGACTCAAAGGTTAAGAACCACTGCGTTAGACAGAAGTCACCAGGCGCGTTTCCCTCTTTCCGCCTATAGAGACCCCCCGCTAATGGCGAACGTAAACAGCAGACGGCTAGAGCTCCAGGAGAGCAGGCCGGTATCCAGCCCGACCCAGCTGAGCCTGCCCCAGAAGACGGGCCTGGATGTCTGCCCAGATCGCTAAACCATGCCCCCCGCTTCCATGGAGAAGTGTGCCTGCGTGATACAGAAAAATATCATTCCCAGCCTAAGATGGCTACTGACAGAGTATCTATCTAGGAAATAATCTTCAAGCCAGGATGGCCTTTACATTTCAAGAGCCTAGAGAACTAGTGCATTTATATGGACAATTTTTGCTTTGTGAACTAAACAACACCTTTTTATCCTTTTCAATTTGAAAAGTGGAACAAACAGAAAACAAAAACAACCATAATTTGCAAAGTTTAGTTGGATAAGCATTTATCCCCTGAATCAGGTGTCATCATTTACTTTTACAATTCACACAGTAAATTAAATAGATCCAACTGTGCATTTCAAAAGTAAAAATTTTAAAAATATCAGATTAAACACTGGGTACAGAACAAAATAGAATTGAACAGAATAAATAGAATGGAATGCTTTTTATTGTCATTGCACAATGAACAATGAAAATTTAGAACTTATCATTAAGTTCTTGCAGTTAGATTATACAAAAATAATATCATGAAAGCCAAGGAACTTTCAAAGCTGACACCAGAATAGAGGTGGACAAAGGCTCAGATCTGCCAAGGGGTAAAATAAGATAAAGACATTATAAAGGCCAAGGACTACTAGCAGGTTTACCATTAAGTGTTGTAAAGGACAAGGCAGCACGCCGAACTTGCATGGAACAGTCTGTCCTCTCAAAGTGAGCAACTAAGTGAAAGGAGCATTTTCCAGCGAGGCATTTCTAAAACAATGCTGAAAATACCCTGGTTCAAAACTGCAAAAGGCCATGTAGAAAGAGGACTGATTACATAACCCATATATTTATTTTTGCTGATGCAGTGCAGGGTTTTGGTGTGCATTGAGTCTATCCCAGGAATTACAATGTAGAGACACCACAGGGATGCCGATTGACTTTCAGATAGCTTAGATGCAAACTCACTAAAGGGAGCACATGCATACAACGTCCTCACACTTGCTATGATGCATGGGGGGTCATCAGGTCTTGCAGATGATTTTATTGGCAGTGACTAGAAGCAGCTTGTTGGGATAGGAGGCAAAATGAATGAACAGAACACAGGCAATTCCTTGTGGGAAAGCTACTTCAATCCATAAAAAACGTATGATGTAAATTCACCTCAAGGCAGGAGGAAAATAATTATTTGGTTAAAAAAAGATTTAAAGAAGCCTTTTTTCCACCCAGGAAAACCTCATAGTTAAACCCAAAGGAAAACCAAAAGACTGAGGGGACTTCTATCTATTAACAACTGCTGGCCACCTTGACAGAGCGTGAATAATTATTTCCAAGAAGGAAATGCAGCTTTTTCCAAGTGGGTGAATCTGGTAGACCAGACACTTTTTGGATAACTACCTGTTCTTAAATTGTAATTTATACCAAAGGCTGTTCTGCCAATAATTGACCCAGAAGTCTGAGTATCTATCTGAGCAAGACCTTTTTTCTTTTTTCATAATCATCGTTTTAAATATTTATAGTAGTCCTACGATATTGCATTTCTGTATCCCAAAGCAAGGGCAATTTTAAAGAGGGCAGCAGTACCCATAGGCAGATTTGGGAGCCAGAGACAGCAGTAGACAAACCAAAAACATTAAATAGCCAAAAAAAGTTTTTAAGTGCCCCAGTCCTCTGTGTGCTGGCAAGTCCAACTTCATAAAGCTTCAATCACATTTCTATATTGCAGCAAAAATGTAATCATTGAGATACACTGTTGCCTTCCCTAAAGCCTTTGCACAAAAGTTCTCACTCCATGACGTGCTGTGTCTATACTGTAAGTCAAGTAAAAGTATCTTTGTCATCTTCAGCTATATGATCCATGAGTCATAAGCTGAGATGCAATTATGATCGTTTGTCATATAATACGATATAAACATGAACATGAAAAACATGCAAACACTAACTATATAGCAATTTAAACATGAATCACTGAGACATGGATTTAGTCTTTAACAAATAATTAGTAACAAATAATTCCATGTGACAATAATACAATCAAATATAGTCTGTTTATAGTTTACATTTATATAGTTTGCATAGTTTAAAAATATGCAGTTCTGAAAATGGGCAGTGAGTTATAAAGACAGGAATAACTTAGTACTGTGTGCCTTAATTTGAAATGTTGCGAATGCTGTGATTTGAAAACTGGTAAACAGACGCTTTGCCACAAAGCTTAGTGGATTTTTTGTCCTAACAAAATAATATTAACTTTTCAATAAGCTTTAAAAGGACCTTCTCAGTCACTCATGGCCCATCAATGAGAACACAGACAGCAAGATGCAGGAATGTGTAATCCTGCAGATCGGAATCACCTGAGGTTTGCAGGTAAAAGCCAACAAATGGCCAGCTAATAGGTAAATTCTACATGTTCTTCCAATCATTTATTTCCACTGGTGTTCCAATATTTACATGGAAGTGCTCCAGGATCAGGAAGCCTGGCAAACAACTCAGGAAAATCAGGGTCAGCAATCCATCCATTTTGGAAATCGAAAAAAAAAAAAACCCAGAAAGCTGTAAGAGAATTATTTAACCACCATTATTTAACAGTACATGCTCCAAATCAGCAACAAAAGATCCCTGTATCCCAATTTTGAAAGCTCCTGACAAACTGAAATGACTATACAGCTAAAATGGCAAAAAGGCAGATCTAAGGTGTCAGCCATGGAAAGCGACAGAGGACACCAGAAGGGGATTGGTGTGATATGATCAAAGCAGACCATGAAAAAAAGCATTTTTAAATTTTAGCGTTACAGTTTATTTGTTTAGGTGTAAAATATCCCTTTCCATATGCATAAACCTCTGCTAGAGTACTTGTTGCAAAAATAAACTGAAAGGTAACTAAACACCATGAGTTCAGAGGGGTGAATACAGATTACGAAAGTGCTGCCCTCTAGTGGAGGGCATGTGTTCTGCTTTTTCCAAGTTGATGGTGCTAATGCTTGGGATGTCTCCATCAGCAATGTGCATGGAGGTTTGCTGAGATAAGATTATGCCAAGTTGAGCTCGACCAGTAATCTATTTAAGGATAGTGCCAGGCAAAAATCTTCTCCAGTCCTTCCAGTTCTGCTCCGCCCCAAGTTCCCCACCACTGCTCAGCGCATGCAGTTGGGTCTCCCATAACTCAACAAGGAGAGTGTGACACTATTATCACAAAGGTTATGGGTTTGGATCACAGGGAGCACACACTAAATAATAATAAGTATCTCTTTACTCTACTATATGTTGCTTCAGATAAAAGCACCAGATATATGCAGATTATTTAAAAACAAGTATATAAAAACAATATGAGTGTAAGAATTATACATTTGGTTGTATAATATGTGTTTTGTTCATGGCTGAAATTTAAACAGCTGTGTCCATCCATCCATCCATCCATTATCTACACCGCTTTATCCATCTGGGTCACGGGGAAGCTGGAGCTAATCGCTGTGTCCGCTACAAAGAATTGCAAATACCAAATACCTTTTTTTTCCGAAATATGATAATTTCTTCCAATCCAGACCTGACCTAATCTAGTGTCCATTTGTGGTCTTGTTTAGACCAGTGTTTCGACAGACAGACAGATCTCGTGGATGCTTACCCTGTTTTCTCCATTCAAGATTTTGTATACTTGGATTGACCACCTTCGCCCATGATTATAAAGACCTACCCTAGTTCAGCAGTCCATAAAGAGCAGCCATCACTTGTGTTTCCTTTGACTAATATAAAGCTTTTCATCAGCATGTGTGTCTAGACTTGCACTCACCATTGGAGGGAGACATTGGCCATTGTCAAGATCCAGGCAGGGAAAGAAAAGACAAGAGATATCAACCAGGGTCAAAATTTTACACACAAACATGTGGTCTAATAGAGTGTGGGGCCTAATGGGTTTACAGGATTATTTGGAAACCCCTCATTGCAAAACGTGCAAAGTGACACATCCCAAGAACCCTCCCCACTCTGATTTTCCTGCTGCCTGAGGCTTAAATCAACCTCGGCAAAAATTACTGGCATCATTAAATTCAGCTTCGCATCTCACCTTGCTTCATAATAACTCGTGCATTCAAGCAACAGGATTTGTACAAGTCAAGGCCGACCATATCCTTGGCTGGGTAACCATGGTGATTGAGCAGGGCCATAAAAGCAATTGCTAGCAGCTGACTGTAAATCACAGAAAAGTCTTATCAAAATATACTATTGAGGAATAGGCCAAAGAACCCCCTACAAACCCCCCATGTCTTACTGTCCTATGTTCCATCTGGATCTAATGTAAGAGTACTGTGCTTTATCACATTATACTACTAGATAATACTTCCAATATCAACAGCTACTTACTCATTGTCCAATAGGCAGATAACATGTCTAAATAAAATTTAAAAGTTCTCAGTTATTGCAAGTTTTTGATGCATGCTTTAGGCTCAGGAATCTCTTTTTGAGAAAAACTAAAATGCTTTTTGGTGCTGTCATACCCTGCCTCCCATATTCATCTGACCTTCCTGTCTCCCCCCTAGTGTGACCCTAACAAGCGACGCCTGTTACTCGCTTGTCTTACCTCCCATTGCTAACCCTCATGTTAATCGCTCCCAGCTGCCTCTTATCAGCCCTTCGTTAGTCTAGTATATAAGTGCTTCCCACTCCTGTGTTCCCCAGTCCAGTCATTGATGTTGTTCCTCCTGTCAGCACCTTGTCTGGTCCTGTTCTAGCGCTCTTGTTTTGATTCCTCGTGATCTTTTTTATTTCCAGTCCCTGTTTAAGTTTAATAAAGCACTTTTTGTTGCTTGGAAGGCCGGCCCTCTCTTCATTTGTCCTGTGTGTTGTGACATGCAGATTTTATTCGACTTATAACGCATAGTTAACAAATAATTCCTAGTGATAATAAGAAGTACACTGGATCAGGTACTATGCTGAACAGAAACATTCACTCCACATGGTCTAAACAATGGTCATATTTCATTTTGATTTGGATTGATTAAGGTAAGTGATTTGCTAAACAGCAAAGACATGAATTAGTCAGATTGCAATATAAGTAACAGAGAACCCTCCTCATAGAAGTGATTGTTCTTCCAAATGTAGTGCACACAGACCCACAGTCCATTCTTTCTATGGACAAAACCCTAATTCCAACAATGATAACCTTAACCCCTACCCAGCCCTAACCATAACCATAAATAACCAAACAAAATAAGTTTTTTGGATTTTTTTAGTTTTGTGATTGCAATCACAGATTTTTATAAAATTGAATTTCCCCTTCTGGGGACCAAAAACATGGTCCCCACAACATCAAAATAACAGGTATTTATGACATTGTGGGGACAAATACATAAATGCACAATGTAATGTATACCTGGACCACACACACACACATACAAACACACCCTTGTGCTCTGCTATGGCCAATCAGAAGCTGACTAATGACTCATCAGCGATGACCAACATTCTTGTATTATGTGCACATTCATGTATGCCTGGGTTATTCATGTGTGTTAGGTTGAGTGGAATGGGGGATGGAGGCATGGAAGTCATGTTGGGGCATAGATGGAATAATGTACAGAGCAGGAAGGAAATGTGACAAGGACACAGCAGGAGATGGATCCCAGGCGATAAGCGAAGACTGTGACGGGGCATCGTTGGAGCTCATGCCATTTGGCTGCATGTCAAAGCAGCTCAGTGCAGCCTCCACTGACACAGAGCTGGCAAGGTACACCTCTTCATTACTGATAATCCATTAATTCACATTTAACCAGGCAATACATCATACCGAAGAAGTGGGGCAAAAACACAATGCGTTCTTCACGGGAAATAGCCTGTCCTGAGCAATGTAGATGGCACACCAAGTGCTTTCATAGTGCTACTGGATCTACCTCACTCACACATGGGCTCATGAGAAGCTGAAACAGTGAATTATGGATATTATCACAGCACTGTGGTTTAAGAGGATGTGAGGAAGTGTGCATGTGCACATAATAGAGACAACAGTCACAGGTTCAATATGAAGAAATCCTAGTGATGTAAATATGCTTCTTACTCCTCTAGAGCTACATGGCCTTGTCATTTAACTATCTACTTACATGTTTCAACTAACAAAATGAAAGTAATTTGTGTTGCACATATTTGCATTATTATGTACTTTATTGAGGCTTTTTCTAATAATTTCCTTGAATTTATTGAAAGGTAAATGAAAATAAAATTAAGATTCCATAGAAGGGCTGTAAATGTATGTATAGATAGATAGATCTATCTATCTATCTATCTATCTATCTATCTATCTATCTATCTATCTATCTATCTATCTTCTCTTTCTAAATTTCA
>JAODLC010000038.1:11972426-12012241 GCA_026781145.1 Hippopotamyrus pictus | reverse complement strand
ATCTATCTATCTATCTATCTATCTATCTATCTATCTATCTATCTATCTATCTATCTATCTTCTCTTTCTAAATTTCATTCACAGCTCTTGCCATACCAAACTTCCCTTTTCTCCAATATTACAGGTGAGTCACAGTACAAACTATTTTGTAAAGAGCAGCTGAAGCCTACAAACACAATCAGAAATCTTCCCATACTGTAGAACACTGGCTTCTTTGTACAATATGCAGGGTAAATTCTGAAATAGTATGTTTAGTTTAGGAAGATACTAGGGGAACCACCTTTTCCTAGGTTAACAGCGATGAGGCAGTTTAGGGGAATATATAAATGTAAGGAGACACACTTTCCGCTATCAGGAAGGTTAAATAGAAAATATATTTTTGTTACTATATTAAGACTATAATGTAGCATAAACACAGCGCACCTGACAATCTGTACCTAATGTCAGATATTCTCATGCTTATATCAGGGCTGTGATCAGCAACACCTGTGGCAGCTACTGTTAACCCAGGTAAAGGCCAATTCAAGCTACTTTTGCAAAGGGGAGAGGGGAGGATGATCTCATCATATTCAGTATCCCTGCCTCACATCACGATATTTGTAATGTATCTAGCTGGATTGCTGAACTACAAAACCACATGTACCTGACCCTGCAAATGGTCACCTTGTCACATGACTGTACCTCTCCCTTTTATAATATGTGGTGGCTGGCTGAAATGGTTAACACATAATATGATTACATAAGAACAACTACAAGAAGAAGAAGAAAATACTACTAAAAGGAATCTATATCTGGAGATTTTCATGTCTGTGTAAGCATGTAATCCAAAACAGCTTATTCACAGTGAATGTGGAGGTATACATAATTTGAATAAAAGAAAATTATGAGAATTTCAGTTAATGGATGGCATCAAACACAGCAGAAATACTGGGGAAATGGAGAGATAAAAGCAGAAAGGCTGTCATACTTGTCTTGATGGGATGGCATGGTAATTTTATAGAGTATAACACCATGCTGGAGAGCAGTTGACATGCACAGCTGGGATCAACACCGCTGTGCTTCATAAAGTGAGACAGAAGAGGATAAGCGGCTCTTGCAGCAGAAGTCATTTCAGGCTGTGTAGATGGATCTGATAAACTGCATATGACTTGTATTATGAATTTTTAATATTTCAATAAGTCCGAACAAGGCATTGGAAGAAAATACAAGCAACACATCGCAGGCAATGAGGTAATCTAAATCAGACTGATGTATTTGTGCGCGTGCATGTGTGTGTGTGTGTGTGTGTGTGTTATGTATACAACCCATAAGAAACAAAACAAGCTACAGGACTTTTGACATTTTTAGTTTTATCATTGCAGTCACAGATTTTCATAAAACTGTGATTCTCCTTGTGGGGGACTAAAAAAAGGTAACAATGTGATAAAAACCTGTTATTTTGATGTTGTGGGGACCATTTTAGTCCCCACAAGAGGAAACTTAATTTCATAAAAAATTTGTGACTGCAATCAAAAAACTGAAAATGTTAAAATTCTTATATTTTGCTTGATTACTTATGGTGAAGGTTAGGGTTGGGTAGGGGTTAAGATCGTCATGTTGGGATTAGGGTTTTTCCCATAGAAATGAATAGATGGTCCCGTCAAAGACATGAATACAAAGGTGTGTGTGTGTGTGTGTGTGAGGGCTCTGTGCCTGAGACCTGAGGCTTCCCCTGTTTCCCTGTACAGCATATGCGGTTAGAAAATGGATATGTGGATGCTATTCCAAGTGTGGTTATTTTTTAAATTGCACATAATATTCAAACCAATGAAAAGAGCCTTCTATGGATTTATAGTAGAATTACTACATACAGGGGTTGTACAATAAAACTGAAACACTTGGTCTTACACCACAGTAATTCCTTAGTATGGCGTAGAGCCTCCTTTTGTGACCAAATACAGCATCAGTTCATCTTGGGAATGATAGATACAAGTCCTGCACAGTGGCCAGAGGGATTTTGCAGTACAGTACCCAGGTCACTGTGCGATGCTGGAGGAGGAAAACGTTTGCTGACTCGCTCCTCCAAAACACCCCAAAGTGGCTCAACAATATTCAGATCTGGTGACTGTGCAGGCCATGGGAGATAAACTTCACTTTCATGGTCATCAAACCACTCTGTCACCAGTATTGCTGTGCGTTGAAACATTACCATCCTGATAAACAACACCATTTTCAGGGTACAATGTTTGAACCATTGAGTGAACATGGTCTTCCATAATGGGTTGGTAGTCCTTAGCAGTGATACGCCAACGAGTAGTGGGCCTAGGTTACTCCTGGTGGATGTGGTCCCTCCTTCGTGGTGGTGCGTCGACATTACCTTGGATACCGTTGCTCTCAATACACCACAAAGACGTGCTCTCTTGGTTACACAACAAGATGTGCACCAACAATTTGTCCTCTTTTGAACACTGATATGTACCCCATTATGTTGTGTGGATTTTGCAATATTTTATGTACAGCTGTGCTATTGCTCTGCTTATTTAACCTTCACACTTTGCTCTTACTGATGGAATGTGCAATCAGTGTAGATTGACCACCGAGCCATATATATACAGTAGGGGTGAAACCTCAAAACACTATTTTGGCCAGTGTTTCAGTTCCATTGTCCAATCCCTGTAGTACTACTAAATAATAAATCAAATGAATTCTCAAGACAGAGAGAGTCGCAAGAGGAGACATAAATGATCCTGTTCGGCAGATTTCCAATCATTATCTGGCAAACTAAGTGTACATTTGTAAATAGCTGCAAATTAATCTGCCATACAGTGTACAGTGTCCCTTTAAAAATCCTTCGTCTTGGGTTACCGCTGTGGTTGCTAGCGGGTGGGAAAGGTGCAGAGGCTAATTACTGGCGTGTTTAGAACATGGTTTCTTTTTTAAGCCCTAAAAACAGCTGGATATTTAAATTTTCTTAACATTGTACATTTTGTTTTGGGTGCTTATTCATGCTTTGAGCTTCATTTGAGATGGGAAAAGGGCACTGCATTATACTTCAATATAATGCACTGTAGCATGCATTTACATGATACCTACTGGAACAATGTGACTTACTGTTGACTTTGCTTCAGCCATCTTAATGTATGCTTCATGGAGGAGAACACCCAGCTTCCCATCTGCTTCAATTTCAAGGTGAAAAAACATGCAAGAAAGAATGGCACCAATGCATGGGTGAAAAATGTACAATAATCAGCTTCCTATGGCTCACTTTGATGGAGCAGTGCACCAAATGAAATTCACATTATGCAATCCGTTCAAAGAGTTCAGGAAATGAATAAACAGCAACTCAGCACCCTCCAATGGGCAAGCGCTCTAAAGCGTTCATAATATTTGCTTGACTACTATTAATATGTATGTTTTAGAAATTGCCTAGAAGATGGCCAGAATTACAGATGTCTTATTATATTTTATTTACTTTAAAGTTGCAGGTTCTCACAACTCTGATGGTATTCTGAGGAACAGGATGCAAATAGCACTGTGCTGGTGAAAGAGGAGTGTAAAATGCTTTAAAATGCTTTGAAAATTTAGCCGACTGCAGGTCACCAGGTACAAGCAGCAAGATGTGTTCTGCCAATTTGTGTTAGCCTACCACGCCGAGGCTATGAGAGCTGGAGTGTGTAAAAACAGCAATCCACTCATGGGGGGAGGGGTGCTGTACATGCTTGCAGAAAGCAGTCTCTGATACGACTAGATAAGAGTGAACGCTGAAGATGAATGAAAAAAACAGGACTGCAGGATATTTGCAGCTGTTCTCTCACCCCATCACGAGGCCAGTGAGATCTCCCTCCTTTGCTGTTGACTTAAAAGAATGATGGGCATTTATCATCACCAGGGGTAACCGAGATGCTCATAAAACTATACATTATCTAACCAGCGCTTTTCTCGACATCTTCTTAGACCCAATAAGTGCAACTCAGCAGCTGAAAAGAATTTTGACTGTTTACAAGGCGATCTGGCAATCAGTCACTAGGTTTTTTTTTTTTCAAATTTTTCTTCATCAGAGTTGATATAAAATGCCATTTACTTATGTTAGTGGAACTGCAAAAAAATTTACTTAACTAGCAAATCATTTAAATTACAGAATTTTGATGCAATCATGCAATTGTTCATAATGTGTTCTTCTTTCAATGCAGTTGAAAGCAGTTATAAAATTAGCGGTTTCATCCATATTTCCATCTTTTTTCTCGTATTGGCATTCACTTGTACCAGTACAATCACTTTATCTATTAGCGTATTTGCCAGATTTAAGTCTGCTGATCTGGAAAGTAATATCTGAAAATCGTCCTACCTGGAAGGCAGTAGAAAAGTATTTCACTACACATATGTACAGTGTATGTTTGAGAAAGTGACAGATAAAACTTTAAACTTGAAACTTAGAATAATATAAATGTTGTGCAAATAAATTATTTTGGGATGATGCATAATATCCATATGCCCAGCAATAAGTGCCTTTAGATGCTGTCATGGGAAAAAAATTATTTAATACTGCCTGTATTCACATAATATCCCCAGGAATCAACACACAGGCTTTTTGTTAAAGCTTCTAAAGTAAAGTAAATAATCCACGTGGTGAGCTTTAAATGGTATTTCTTAAAATAGCGTCTGCCTTATTTTCTAGGGAGGGGTAAAAAAAATAAACTTGGAACATCATTAGCATGTCATCAGGTATCAGGGCTGCTGCAACTACCAAATATTTTCCCTCCATCTAACTGCTTATCTTGGTTTGGGTTGTGGGATATTAAGTATTTTGGTGTTCATTTTTTCCATCAGAATGCTTGTTCTAGATCAATGTTTCCCAACCCGGTCCCTGGGAACCCCCAGAGTGTCCAGAATTTTGCCTTACCGGGAGCTGAAAAGGAGCAAAAATGTGGATTGTCTGGCAGGCATCTGAGAGGGAGTAAAAACAAGGACTGCCGTGGGGGGGTTCAATGAGGACAGGGCTGGTAAACACTGTTCCTGATTATATTCTGATAGTTCATAGTGAAAATAACTCAATCATATACTTCTTTAAACACTTTTTGCTGTCCAGTGAAGTGCAAATTGCTTAATTGAATATAGTTTAATGAATGCCATATATTAACTGTTACATTAAACTGTGAATTATACTGTGGGTTTTGTCCTTGATTACAGAAAAGGGGTGCTGTGTTACTCAGCAGGTCTGCGATCTGAGCTATGCCTGAAAGTCTGCGGGTACAAGATCCATGGCCAGCAAAGTAACAGCATCACTGCTGAGGTCATGAGCAAAGCTGAGCCTGTTCTCTGATCAGTACTTGTATGTTGCCTTGGACAAATCTTCAAGGAAAAAAAATGGCATGCTTCTACAGAAAAGAACATAAGTATGCCTCATGATCATTGCACAAAGGATTTTGTTTCAATGCTCTTTTTGTTTCAATGCTCTTTCATGCATATCATGCTGTAGTGCCAACCCCCCACCCCAACCCCACCCAACCCCCGTTTGTAATGAATTTCTGTGCTTTCTGAAAAACAAGACATGTGTCTTTAGTATTTGTCCCTCGACAATTATTATTCCCGGTAAGAATATCAGAAACTGACAGGCCTTATTATTTCGATACTCATTGCACAGTATATTAACATATTCCTTCCATCTATAAAACTCAGCTTGTGTTTAAAAACCGATACATTTTATAAAGCATGACAATGCCGTAACCTTTCCAACATGCGATTTATGAATAATAAAGAATTTAACATTCTGAACCTTCTTGTCCAATGACTGAATACCAGGAAAAAAATCAATCAATATTTTATTTCTTTTGCACATATACATCTAAAATTTTTGAAACTGCACATTTTTATTATACAAAAACTTTAGATTTGTTCCAATCCTCCAATCCACAAGTTCATGAAACAAATACAGGATCCCACTGCAGTCAGCAAAATAACTACTGATATCAGAAAAGCCCAAATATTCATGTTCCTAATTATTCGTTCTTCATTCACAGAACTAAATCAATCACAAAAAAGTCTACAGTGCATTGAGTTTAATGCACATTGACTTTAAACATTATACTAGATAGTCATTATCATTCTGCAAATGCCCTCCTTTGATAGAGTCTGTCACCCAGGATTCTCTCACAATTTTAAATTTTTTGGCAAAAATGCGCCGGAGCATTTTTAGCTGCTGGACTCGAGTGTCCTCTGCAACAATGACATGAGAGACCCCTTCTGCAAGCTCCGATACCACGGTTCCTCCATGGAAGCGAAGTTCCAGTGACCGCGTGTCCAAGCACGTCCCTCGTATTAGGCTCTTGGTGTCCCCGATGTCAGCACAGCAGTCAAAATAGACTGCAAAAGGCCTGAACATGCTGGTGGGCAAGTCATCAAAGGCGTACCTCGCCTCCACGTTTGAAATGGACAGCAGTTCTGGCCCTGAGGTCTTTACTCTGGAGAAAACTTCTCTTAGCTGCTGTACATCAGTGTCAACATAATAGCTATCACCAAACTGGTCATACTCCTTGGAAAAATGTTCCTGCGTGGATGGAGACATATGAATCATGTGACGGGGCTGCCATGGTACCAGACGCTTTTTCTCCAGACATTCCAGCAGCCAGGATGCCCACACAATGTCGTGCTGATTAGCCGAAATCAGGTTCTTCACCCTCATGTTTTCGACAGCTGCAATGACACAGTAGGTGTCCTTGCCGGGATTCTGTACTATGATTCCACCACATTTCGCCACTCCTTTCTCCAGCTCAGCCTTGGGATGCTCTTCACTCCCGTTCATGATGCAGAACTCCACGTCTTCAAACATATCAAATTCTTTGGTCACGCTGGACAGGTCTTGGGATTTGTAGTGGTCAACAATGCCAATGGTTTTCTTGGGTTTTGCCACAAACTTCCGCTTCTTCTTATCGGGCTCATCTTCATTGATATACAGGTGTCTTGATGCCAGCTTCCCAGAGGACTTGCTCTGCAACTGATCAAGGTCATCTAGTGTCATGCATTGGTGCCATTCCTTATCTTCCCTGGTTCTCTCTATCCTGGGGAAACGCAGAGTGCAGTTTGTTTTATACATATCACTATACACGATTTCAGCTGCCTTGACCTGAATAATCACCGAGTTGCAAGGTTCAATGTAAACTTCTGGTTTCTCTGTGCCACACAGTATGGATGCTGGAGGATTATTCTTGCGAAAGACCTTCCAGTGCTTAGCAAGCTTTAGGCCCAGGTCATATAGTTCCTTCATAGTGTAACCTGAGCCAATGCGGCACAATGAATGAAACACCGTTGGTTTCTCTCCGGGTTTTGGAGGTTCGGCGAGGCCACACAGAAAATGAGAAATCATCCCACCTCGGGAACCTTTTCCCCAGTAACCCCCCAGGATCAACAGGTCAAGCTCGTCCATCAAACCATCCATGTATTCTGGTTTGATCTTGAGCCACCCCTCTCCTCGCTTGTCTGGCTTGTATGTAGACATGGGATCCTTTATCATGATCCCTTCCTCACGACTGTCAATGGCTTCATTTAAGGCATTTACCACCTCCTGCATGGTTTTAGCTTCAGTTTTAGGCACGAAATGAATTCGCCCCTTAAGTGGGGTGAAGACGGTCTTCAGAATATCACAACGTTCCCTCAGTGTCTCATGTCCAAATTTTTGATCATTAACTAGAAGAACATCAAAGACACAGAAACAGGTCTGCAATTCAGAATCTTCTACTAACTTTTTGATGTCAAACTTGCTACCTTTCTGCATGAATGTGTCAGTGGTGGGGTTATATGCCATCATCTCCCCATCCAAGATGCATCTATTAACATGGAACTTGAAGACATTGTGGATGAAGGGGGTCAAAGTTCCCTCTAATGGTGATGTCCCAAACTGCTGAGTATATTCAAAAGAATTGCGGGTGAAGTATTTGTACACATCCCCATCTTTGTGCATCTGGATGCGTTCTCCATCTAACTTTGTCTGAATGTAGAAAGTTTGATTGTTCATCTGTTTCTCTATTTGCTTGATGTTGGCAACAGCTGCCAGCATGGGCTTGAAAGCTGAGAACAATTCGATGGATACGTCGCTGAGAGATACAGTAGGATCATGAAGCTTCTGACACACTTTGGAAAGGTCTGTAGTGACATTGTACAGCTCTGTTGCATCTGGGTGAAAGACCTGGAGTACAGTATCCTTACTTATGCCCAGTTTCATGTCTTTCACAATCATCCGAATGAGCCACTTCTGCTCCAGGGCTGAGGTCTGTGTTAACAAATGTAATAAGTTCTTCTTGACAAGATCCTTCTTCTTAGCGGCATTGTTGATAGCCACTGAGTCCAAGAAGTCATTTACCTCCCTAATAGTCAGCTTTCCCTTACTCATGCATCGTTTCTTCAAGACAAAATAAGCCATGATGGCAAAATCCCCTGCATCTCCCTTAGAGGTCGTAGGAGTTCTGTAGTTCAGAAGTTTGTTCGCTTCTGGTCCATTTTTTGGTAGCCCCAACACCTCAATAAACAATTTGGCAAGCATGCTCTCCTTGATACCATAGGCCATCCGTTCTCGCTCAAACTGGGGAACAAGAAGACGCATGGCTGGGTAAAAAGAATCAGTGGTTCTGGGATTATCCTTGTGGAGAGCAGCATGGAATTTCCTCCAGGAATCAATAAAATCTGACAGACACTTGGCCTTATCGGGTCGAGACTTAGCTTTCTGTATTTTTTCTAATGTCAAACACAGATGTAGAAATGGAACTTGGGAAGCTACAGAACTCTGAGAGGTGTCAGCACTGCTTGGTTCTTCTTCCATTATAGTATGCAAGACCCTGGGGGGGGGGGAAGAAACCATGTAGGCAATGTTACAAATTCAAAATAGCAATCATGGTGACAAGAAAATTAATAAAACTGTTCTATATTCCAGGAGTCTAAAAGAATAAGGAGTTTCCTTTTATTTCTAATATGCTCATTCTCAAATCAAGAAAAATATAAACAATGGGAAATATTCATGGAAAATGTACAGTAATTTAATAAAAATGACAATTAAACTAGATATTTGTCACCCATGTAACAATCTGAAAATACTTTAACTTAAAAGGCGCTCCAATTACGCCATCTATTTGTGGAAAATGGATTTACCGATCTTCAAACCAGTCAATTCAATAGGGAATTTTGCGGTAATCCCACAAGCAATTAAACTGTAAACAATGCTACTCTTTTTATGTACGATAGGCGGAAAATATGTTGTTGAGCTTTCGCTCTGTGACAATGTGCTGTATTGATATCCGAGTCAAAAACCACGATAACAAAGTACGAAATTAAACGTCAGGTGGTAAAGAACAGATTTATGTGTGGGCATACATGTCAAAAGACGACAGAGAAACTAAATTTATTATCTACCATGGCAGAAGTGTGCCACTCGGAAAATAAGACAAATTGGCTATCGTGCCCAAATATTTACAGTGCCTAGCACCGTAACTGTTTAAAATTTCATATGGAAAGCATCACTTACCCTCTACAATTAATCTATTATTACTTAAACTAAGAGAGTAAAACATTACATACACACAAAAGAGGCGCCGTGAACAGTATTCAGTTTCAATTAGAATATATAACAACAAACAATTGCATACGTCAAGAGGGGATGCAGGAAGATGTGCCAAGAAAAAAAATCAACTGTGAAAGGTTATAGTAAAATATAGTATAGTAATAAAACATAAACAATAGAAACAATACAATGTAATTTCACAACATCATACGTCAGAAACTGCAGTGGTTTAATTACAAGCCCGGACTTGCTCTGGTGACAAATTCATGCATCTACTAATGTATCAAAACTGAAAAGAACTGTATATTGAAGGGCAGTCCAAAACGCTTAACGTAGAAAAAATGGTTCAAGTTGTGATCTTAAACCAAAATTCCCTCACACTTCGTTGGTACATTTACCTTAAATAAACATGTTAAACTATTATATAAAGACAACATGATTCAATTCAAGTAAACCCAAGTTAAGCATTTTCCTCTCCATAGAAACCAAGTACTGTACAAGGAAATGGCTGAATGTGTTTTAAAGTTTCCAAACAGCTTTATCACGTTAAGCGTTTTAAACCATTGCCATATTGCAGTTTGCTATTTTCTTAACTGTTAAAATGAACTTCACTGTAAAATGCAACGTAGATTCATATAATATTCATAAATAAATGGCGGAGCTTACCGAATGTGTTACAAAACATGCAAAATGTAGTTACACAACCAGCATTAAAAGACGACCCAGATACCAATACAAGCAAGTAGAAATGGTGAGGGAAGAAAAAGAATGGAACACCACATTCACTTCCGCGTAGCATTGCCGGAAATTCAGCCCAGTAAGTGGGAAATGTACACTAGCCCAACGGAATCGTGGAGTAAACGTTTTCCTTTAAATGTTACATTACGACCGAATGCCATATCCTTAAGTACTTTATTTGTCAACGATGTAATTGTTACTACATGTTATGCATATATATGTATATTAATTTTAATTTATACATATATGTGTTTGTTCTACCCGGACTTTCTTGACGGTAACACCACCGGCTCAAGATCTACGGCTTGAAATGGAGTGAGCTGGGTGCGAACTGGATAGACATGGTTTGCTTGCCATAGGTAGTGGTTGTCTTTCATTTCTTTTTTCCATCGTATAGACTCATTCTTCAAAAGGATGAGAGAAAAGTAAGTACGCCCTATTCGGCGATACACTTCGTGAAAATATTGGTAACCCAGTACTGGAATTAAGTAATTACTGCCGTTCAAGCCTGGTAGCTAACGTCCGCTGATCACACCGAAGAGGCGCACATCCCGCATTCCCGTCTGCCACCAGGAAGGGTTTAGCATCTCGGGGTAGCTAGTTAGCTACGTGACTTGATTTGGAACTGGAAAATACATCCCCGCTTGGTGTTAACGGAGTCATATCACTACCTATGTAGCAGTGTTGCTAAATAGTCTTCATAGTATGGCTCGAAGTGGGTGCATAGCTCCTGTACCAGTCTGTACCTGGTACACCTGGGACGTATAAATAGTCAGGTGATTCTTGGTGTTTTATTATAGGGCTATTTTAAATGATGTTTGTTTTTTTTTAAGTCTGACTTCAATAATAATGATAGCTAACGTTTCGGTAACATGTTAGCTTACCGAATCGTGAATAAGGTTCTGGTTCTTTGCAAGGAACGTCATGTTATGCTATTAACAAGAGAGTAACGTATAGCTTTAAAATGGTGGCTAATATATATATTACTACGCTCAGTAATCCTATACTGTCGTGTCATTTATTTTCAAAATGCCGGCGAGCCCCAGAGATCTGCTGAAAGTCCACTAGGTGTTACCTGAGACACTGACACCGACACGGTTTCTGTGTTGACGCAAGCTCTCTGACCTTTTCTGGTTTAAAGGTGCCGTCCGGCCTCCTGTTACGCTCTAGTGGATCGGGTGTGCTAGCTACGGGCACCTGCAATTTTTGTGCCACTACATTTTGGGAACATTTTTATGTTTTTGTTGGAATTTCCCTCGATCCCAACGAATGAAGTCCCAGTCAGTGTTAATCTGAATATTGCGTCCGTAAACGAAGCCGTACCCATCATTTCCGTCCATTAAATGCAGCAGTGGCTAAGTGAGCAGAATTATGTGTAACATACCGTCTCCCGTCTGCAGGTGGTAGCATTGCTCTATCGTTATAGGCCTGGTGCTAAACGTTAAAAAGCCATTTGTGACGACTTCACGGCTTTCTAGATGAGAGGTTATTTGATAATGTGGCAGGGCCTGGAGCTTGTAGTGGTTCCCGACCACAGAGACCAGAATAAGCTACCACAGGAAATAAACAGTTTTCTTTAAGAAGTTGGTTGTTTTTAAGGCCTTTACCATACAAACCAGCACGCTTGCAAGGGTTGTCCAGATTGCCTTCTCTGCACTGGGGTAAGTCCATTGGACCCCTCCTCTTTAGCTCTGTGGTTTTGTTGTGGTAGAACGAGCCATTTGGCATCATAAAAACTGCAGTTCTGTAGTGAATATCCAGGTCTGAACTATCTATGGTAATGTATATTTTCAAACTTTTTTTTAGAATGCATCACTCACTGTCAGGTACTATAATAGTATTAGGTTGATTTAGTGTTTGCTGTGGCAAAATTTTTATAATTGTAGTTGTACTTTATTTCTGATTAAATTAGCAGCAAGAGTTGGCTGAAACCCATCTGATATTTAGACTGTGTGCTTCCTTTATTTACCCTTGTACATTATTAGTTGCTCCAGGGCAGTGTTTCCCAGCCCAGTCCTCGGGGACCCACAGAAGGTTCATATTTATGCTCCCTGCCAGACAGTCCACATATTTGCTCCCTCCCAGCTCCCAGTAGGGTAAAAATGTGGTCTCTCTGCAGGTCCCTGAGGACCGGATTGGGAAATACTGCTCTAGGTTATCCTCTAAAAGACAGGTATTTCTGAGCTGTAACTGTACCTGTTTTCTTGTTAAAGCCTCCCGGGCTGTCCTGCTCCTGTTGACATTTCTATGTCTGGCATAACTTTATCCATATGACCTTTGACTCTGCTTGTTTGTCCCCCTCCCCCTCCCCCACCCCCACCCCAATCCTATGCCCCTTGTTGGCATGTGTCTGTCCAGGGTATCCAGTTTGTAAGAGGGGGCTTCTTTTGTTCAGCGCACCACAATGGAGAAGCCGTGGAGGCTGTGGGGGGTGGTGCAGAGGTGGCTCCTGGCCATGGGCTCCTGGTCCTGGAGCGTGTGTCGGGTCTCTCTCCTGGCTCTCATCCTCACCTTCCATCTGTACGGCGGTTTCCTGCTGCTGGCGCTCATCTTGGTGTCCGTGGCCGGGATCCTCTACAAGTTTCAGGACGTGCTGCTCTACTTCCCCGATCAGCCCTCCTCGTCACGCCTCTACGTCCCCGTGCCTACGGGGGTCCCGCACGAAAACGTCTTCATCAGGACCAGGGACGGCGTGCGTCTCAACCTCATCCTGCTGCGGTACGTGGGCGAGAACCCCAGCCTGGCGCCCACTATCATTTATTTCCACGGCAATGCCGGCAACGTCGGACACCGCATTCCCAATGCGCTGCTGATGTTGGTGCACCTGAAGGTGAACGTGGTGTTGTTGGACTATCGGGGCTATGGGAAGAGCGAAGGCGAGCCCAGCGAGGAGGGCCTGTATCTGGATGCGGAGGCCGCCCTCGATCATGTCATGACGAGGCCGGACATCGACAAGACAAAGATCGTCCTGTTTGGGCGCTCGCTGGGGGGAGCTGTGGCTGTGCACCTGGCCTCAGGGAATCCCCACCGTGTGGCAGCCATCATAGTGGAGAACACCTTCTTGAGCATCCCTCATATGGCCAGTACCCTCTTCTCCTTCCTGCCCATGAGGTACCTTCCGCTGTGCTGCTATAAGAACAAGTTCCTGTCGTACCGGCAGATCGCGCAGTGCCGGGTGCCTTCGCTCTTCGTCTCGGGGCTATCTGACCAGCTCATCCCACCGGTCATGATGAAGCAGCTGTATGAATTGTCGCCCTCTCGGACCAAAAGACTGGCTGTCTTCCCGGACGGCACGCACAACGACACGTGGCAGTGCCAGGGCTACTTCGCTGCCCTTGAGCAGTTCATTAAGGACCTCCTGAAGAGTCATGCTCAGGAGGAAACCGTCCAATCTGGGGCCAGCGTGACCATCATTTAAGCCCCTCCGCTGCCCACCTGGTCTTGTTCGGTGAGGGTGAGCGGTGACAGAATGTGCATTTCTTATGTTTTATTATTATTATAATTATTATTATTATTATTATTATTCACTTTACATTTGTAAAATTGCATCAGAATTATGGTGACCCCGGTGTGGAAATAAAACGTACCCAGAGACTGTCAGAATTTTATGGATGCATGCTAAACTGCTTTAATTAATTTGGGCCTTAACTCATTTGTACAACCAGAAGAGACACATTTCATTCCAGAGCGTTTTATACCAAGTCTTCACTATTCTTCTAATTTATGGAGCCATTTCTAGAAGTACAGGTAGTCATCAAATGTACAGTAGCAGGCTGTGCTGGTGCTTTTCTGGAACATAGGTGAGGAAATGGTGGAAACGGCGCCTTGTTCGGCTGGCTACAGGAAACTCGGTGCGACTTAGCCCTGCCGCTTTTCACACGAGCGGTCCCCATTTTTAGCTGTGCGGTTGCGCTCTCAGGCTCGAAGTACGGAAGCCAATCCGAGGTTGTTGACATGCCTGCTGTGTCAGCACACTGGGGTACATTGCACTGTAACTAGTTTTTTTTTTTTAAGAGAGCGCAGCAATTGTATTGTAGCCACACATCTAAGAAGGCCGGCGGAGTTCATAGACAAAATATTCCTCTTTTTTTTCACAAATGCTTTGCTTTTCGCCCCAATTTTTTTTTTTTTTTTTTTATTTAGTCCCTCAACTTTATTTTTTTTAATAAATGGAGCGACTGTTTAGATGGAACATCCTGGTGAGCTGATTACCTGTACGTCTTCCAGGGACTACATCCGTATGAAATGGAATACCTGAACGTTCCTTAAATAATTTCCAAGCCATTTACGCATTGCATATGGTTTTATGCAATATGTCCATTGTATCACATTTCAGTTAAATGGATTTTGTGTGTGTGTGTGTGTGTGTGTGTGTGTGTGTGTGTTTGTGTGACTGTGTGTGTGTCTGCCTTCAGGTTACAGGTGCTCTGCACCCAATGTTCACCCCCCCATTATTCTATTACATATATTTAATTGAAGCAAATCATGGCACACTGCAGGCACTAGTAGTTAAGTTCCAAATGGGTGGGTCTTACGGTTAAATTATACCTTCTTGGATCTCATTGCATCCCGAGTGACTGGCTTTACTGGTTTCATTTGTTGACCTGTTTTAACTTTTGGCCTATTTTAGCACTTAGATTACAAATGAAAGTGATGTGATTGAAGCATATCAATTAATGCATATCAATTAAGTTTTACGAGTAATAGAATCCTATGTTAATTGCCTGAAGGTTTCTATAGATGTTCATTGCTAGATGTTCATAAACAAAGTTAGCATTTGTGCAGGTGTAATTCAGATATTACTGAAGGCCTTATTGATTTTCTAATACTTAATTTGTTTTTATGATTTAAAAACGAGTCTAACATGAGAATAGGACTGCATACATACCCGCACTCAAAACAATGTGCCATGTTTCATTGAATGTTTATAGAAATCCAATGTGTATTCTTGGTTTTGCTCTTTTGCAGTGCTGAAATGGTTGGATATTAATATTATTTATAAGAAGGCATGCATTGTGGATGGCTTCTCATCCCTTTGTATAATGACATTGAAAGCTCTTTCTTCACACTTATTGTATCAGTGTGAGAATTTTAATTTTTTTAGATACAGTCACAGTTTCTATTTTATTTACTGTTACATGCAATAAATTGAAATTAAGGTTCAGCGACTTGTCTAGTGTTTGGCTTCTGTAAGAATTTGTTAAATGTTGGGGAAATTTTTCCAAGTCCTGTGTAAAAGGGTAATTGAACTTGCAGCGAAATAAAGGATAACGTGATTGCGATTAACTGGAAAAGCAATGATCTTTTTTTCTCTTCGAAATAAAGTGAAAATTGCATATCACTTCTGCTTTTAGAGGAATTTTTCTTGCCATCTCTACTAAGTATTTCTTGACACAAGGGGACTTCCTTCAACTGCGCATATTGATGCATTGAATAATGAGGCCTTTTACATTTCCTGGAGCTGTCTTTGACCAAAAGAAACTTGCTTACACTTGGGATTTGGGTTGTTTGATTTTTTTTAGACCTTGCATTACAACATGCTAGCCTTGTCTTTTTTTTAAATAATATATTTCGAGACATATGATAGGGTCGTGTTTGTTTTTTTGTTTGGCCCAATAAAAAAAAAGGCTGAAATGAAGTATTGAATTTGGATCTGTGGCCAGTCTGACAGGAAGCAAACTTTCGTCTAACCGGAATCCACAGCATTTGTACCGCTTCTGTTTTTTTTCTCTGTCGACTCTGTTTCTGTTTCTTTTGCGCTGTACTGTGCAGCCCAACCCTGAAAGCAGCAGGCTCACTTCCCTCAATGGTTGTCGGTGATCTGGTCATGCTGATTGTCTGAGCCACACCGCGACATGGCGGCAGCTCTCGGGAGCGGCTCGTCCTGTGCTACTCCCGAAGCTCACAATCGGCGTCTCTCCTGGGCTGTGCTGGTCCTGACCCTCGCCGCCGTCACCTCGTCGTCCCTCTCTGTCCTCTCCCTGTACCACGTCCTCGCCCTGAAGGCCGAGGTGGTCGGCCTCCATGCCGAGCTGAGCCGGAGGAGGGGTGAACAGCAGAGCGTGTCTATACAGCGGCTGGCCGGGCGGCCTCAGGAACCTCGGGAGACCCACGCTGGCAAGAAGGTAAGCTGACCACAGGCCTGACACCAGAACACCACCCCGGGGAATTTGGTTTTCACAACCTACACATTTTCTAACTTAGACCTACCTAGCTGATGTATCTTCTAAAGGAAAGCCTCTTCATATACAGTACTGTGCAAAAGTCTTAGGCAGTCAAAGGTAAAGGTATTTAAATGATATTCATGTTGGCGTAAAACTATGATATTAGCCAAAGTGTGTCAGCTTAGCTATTTCAAAACCTCTCCTAAAGTCACCCTGGTATTTGGAGTAGCTTTCTAATATATCATATTTTTTTTACTCAACCACCACCCCACCTTCTTTAGGTAATCAATACCTCACTGAGGTATTTAACTAATTACATGAATTAATTAAATGAGCTGTTTATGAAATTTAATTAATGCATAGCATGAACGAGGTGCCCCTGAGGAGAGGTTTGGGAACTGAAGCAGCATTCATCCAGGCTTCCACCTAGATATCAGTAGCTTTTTGGAGAAGGCAAGAAGTTCTTGTTTATAGTTTTGTGTTACCGATGAATTGCGTATATTCTAATGTTAAATTGTGTTTTTGACCAAAAACACACTACCCACATGAATAGCCATAAACATTTTCTTTGCCTAAGACTTTTGCACAGTACTGTATATTACATTACAAACCACTATAGTCTAAAATGCTGAAGGAGATGAATGAATGAATGAATGAATGAATGATGAATGCCTTTTATTGTCACTATACACATGTATAATGAGATTAAGAGCAACACCTTCAGTGCAAACATGTACTCGCGACAAACAATAAACAAGTAGTGCAAAAGTTTTGTACCGCTATATACATTTGGAATAAATAATTGGATAGGGTTTTAAATATATGAATATCCAATGTGATATGCAGTGTATTACATGGTAATAATGATCATGTGATATTGCACAGTATACAGTATTGCACAGTTATCAATACCATTTAGGTAATGGATATTGCACAGTTGATAGAAGGAAGTCCAGTGGTTTGGAGTTAGACTATGTAGTCTACTGTCCAGTCAGTGCATGTGTACGTTTAGGGTGGCTATAACCAATCACTTCTCTGTCTGTGGCCTAGACCATCTGTTTCATCTTTTCCAGACTCTGGATCCCACAAATAGTAAACTGAACTCCAAACCCAGTGCAAATATTCTCCCATCTCAGCCAGTTGTGCACAACATAAAGAAGAGGTCTTCTGAAAAAGGCTGGTATTCTTTTTATTTGTCTAGGTCTTATCTTGTGCTCTAGGCCATGTGTGCAATATGCTATAAACAGCAGTTGTACTTATGACAAAAGGTTTGTCTCCATTCAGTTTACTTCACGTAACATAGGTGTGGTACGTTACTCATGCTAAATAACAGTAGTGTGTAGGTGAGATTGTTCCAAGCCGAACCCAGCTTTATCAGAATTAACTTTAATTTGCCGTGTACAGCCCGACTATGAGGAATTTGTTTTGATGTAATTGGTCATGTTAAAGCAGTGTTCCTCAACCCAGTCTTTGGGGGACTCCCCCCGACAGTCCATGTTTTTGCTCCCTCCCAGCTCCCTGAGAGGGAGCAAAAATGTGGTCTGTCTGGCAGGCAGCTGGGAGGGAGCAAAAACATGCATTGATGGGGGTCCCCAGGACCAGGTTCAGAAACACTGCATTAAAGTAAATCATAAATTTTCTGTGGCAAAATATGCATGCTCTCCTCATGCCTGTTTTAGTTTGCTGTAGACATTGTAAGATTTTCTGCCAAACGTCAAAAAAAAAAATGCAGGTGAATCTAGAATTCAAAACAGATCTACCAAAAAAGCAGTTTCTTATTAAAAAGCCAATTATGTGGCATATGTTCTATGATGTGCAAGTAATATGCTGCTCTGCGTATCTTTTGCCTGCTACTGAGCATTTGCATTTTAGTGTTGCAGCCCTGTTTGCAGATGATGGCCAACAGCAATAGAGGGCCCACCCTGCAAGGTAGGAACCGCCCTTTATCCAGAGGGCCATTTAGGCTAATTACCGCCCTGAGTGAGGGCATTCCACATTATGTGAATCGGATTAAAGTTAATCAAAATGTTAATTAGTCAGAAAAGGTGGAATACGCACTTAAGGGGGCGTACCTTAGTGTTAATGGTAGGGAGAAGGCTTGTTTTTAAGGTTGTGTGTAACTGAAAATCCAAATTTGAAAGATGTGCTTAAAATTAAAAAATGCAAAGTTAATTATTAACAGGAACCATGAAAATGACATTGTAAATTATGTGTTAAATAAACAAATGTATTTTGCAGAAATACTATTTTTAGTAAATGGTATTGATTATATGTCATGTCATATGTTTAATAAAGTTTTGGCTCATTGGATGACTTGCTCTGAGTTGGACAGTAAACAGAACCATATAACAGCAACGGGTTTTGAGACTGGGAGTTTATTTGAGGATGTTAGAGGAGATGCACGCAACAAAAGAGACTGGGAAGAAACAATAAAACTGCCATCAGTGCGTAAAAAAATACACTAGACAGCAAGACGGGTTTGTTTGTGAGTTACAGGTGTGTATATAGTGGGCGATCAGGGTCTGGGCTTGTTTACTGTGGGTGACTGAAGACTCAGTCAGTACCGCTGGAAATACAGCGCCTGTAAATAAATGTGAATGTCACCTGACAATGCTCCGCCTCAGAATGTCTATGCTTCGCCCCTTACAACTGTGTTATCATTCTCATTCATAATATAGTAACATTAATAATAAGACAAATTGCCAGCATACTTGTTAGCTGCCTGCAGCAAGTTTGAAGATTGAAATGAGGGACAGAAGCAGACTTGTACAGGATTCATATTCCGGGTGGTGCCATGCAGGTGAACCCCGCTGTCGGTGGAGCCTGCTCACATGGTGTGCATCTTTCAGAAGAACACACGGTCCTTCCTTGGCTGACCGGTCTCAGGCGGGGAACCGCCCTGGAGGAGAAGGAGGACGCCATTCTTGTCAAGGAGGAGGGCTTCTATTTCGTGTACAGTCAGGTGATTTTTGATTAGTTCAGAATCAGCACACTGGCCATAACATCAACTGTGATGAACAGCATTCCCCCCGGCACTGATATCGGTCACTCCCTAGAGCAGTGTTTCCCAACCTTTTTGGGAACCCCCAGGCAGTCCACGGGATCTGGGAGGGGGCACAAGTAACGTAGTAGTACATACTTACGTAATGCATTAATTAACTAGTAACTAAGTGTTAGTTATGTACTGATGCCACGTTCATTCATGATTAATCAGTCTTGAAAGTTCATGTATTTCCTGCATTTGTTCATGATTTGTTCTAGAGTGGTAACTGAGTTACTAAATCAGTGCCCCCTCAAATAAAGTGTTACTCTGTCATGTGATGCATGAATACATAGTTCTTAGCTATTGGTAAATATCACTTTTAATCTGTTTAGTCTTTAATTCCAGTAGATAAGTACACTCAGGTATTATAGACATTCTCCTCAAGATCTAGGAGTTGGCTGATGATTTGGTTATCAGAATATGTGTTTTAGAATAATTCTTTATATATGTTCGCCAGGTGTTTTACATGGACACGACCTTTGCTATGGGTCACTTTATCGTCCGAAAAAAGCAGAACATCGTCGGCGATGAACTGAAAAAAGTAATTTTGTTCCGCTGCGTTCAGAACATGGACCCGGACTTTCCTTACAACACTTGCTACACAGGAGGTATACCTAAAATGGCAGCGTTTTATTTGTGTAGTTTAACTAAATGGGGCTAATTGGAAAAAAAAGCTCTTTCATATTCCATTTGAGCATAATGCCAGTCTGTTGCCAAGCAACGCTTGTAGTTGTAACCATCGGCACTCTTGCCCAATCACATCCTTTGCCACAGCAAAATGCACTAAGCCAGGATGCCATCCTGGTTTCTGTGTTGGGTGTACATACAATGGTGTTGCTATGACAAGCTGATTCGCCATGTCTTTCTGTCACTGCTCCCCAGGCATCGTCAAACTGGAGGTGGGAGATCGTGTCGAGCTGCTGATTCCCCGCAAATCTGCCAACGTGTCTCTAGATGGGGATTCCACTTTCCTTGGTGCCATCAAGCTGGTGTGATTGCACATCCCTTAGGATGCTCCTAACAGACCCGGGAAGGGAACTTCTGCAGTGCTCTGCCTGAAACATGTGGCAAAAGCTCCCGGAGACTGCAAGCTGCATTTTATTACTCAAGTGCTGTGTGGTCACTGTCCAAACGCAGCACGAGACAAATTTCTCAACTGATCCCTTGTCCACTGGCAGATCACATCCTATGCACACACACTCTTAATTAAAGATTACAGCCCCTGTATCCATGATAAGACTGCATGCTGTAAATGTGGGGAGAAAGCAAGTACTACAGTCATCATTTTAAATGTATTTATAAGTTTTCCCCGAAAGACATACAATATCATAAAGGCATATAATATCTATAAAATTATAAAAATGCTTAAATTTCCCTGTTTCTCTGCTCTCTTAGTATGGTCAATATTTTCATTAAAACTGCATATTGAGGCATGAGAGTAAATGGGAGATAGCTGGTCAGTACGTTTTGAATGAAATTTTAGGATTTCCATTTAATATATAATTTTATTGTATTATTGGACACTTTATTGTATAAAGGTTGTATTTGACAAATGTAATGGTTCAAGCAGTGGACTGTAATGACCTCTGGGTGCTAGCTATGAAAGGTTGTCTTTTGTATTTTGTATGTAATTTTTTATATTATTAAAATGGAAATTTTTGTACTGGAGGAAATTGCAGCTTCTTTTACAGTATATATTGTGTTATCTAAGATTTCGCTACTTAGAGCTTGGATACTTTTGTATAACTTTTGGTAGATATTCTACTTGCAACCTGCCTGAGCTTTAAAAATCAATTACAGATGACGGTACATTAAAGAATATCGAATCTTCCATAAGTACTGTATGGAAAGAAATGTTGGATCAATGGGGAAGACTGAACAAGCTTATTACGCTGACGAGGTCACTGTACACTGCATGTAAAATCTGTAATTCTTAAACTTATGACGTTTTATAATCTTTTTTATATATAAAACTTGCTCTGGAGCAATTTTGGTGAAACTTCAAAAAACAACTATAAGATTTTGTTTCTGCAGAAATAGCTCATCAAAGTTAGCATTTAGCAGGAGGAAGTGAATTGGATTGTAGGTTATACTTGCACATTATTAAAAACTGTTTCTTTAAATGTTACTGTGTCTTTTTATAGTATAAGCTAGGGGTGGGTAATCTTATCCAGAAATTGCTGTTGGGTATGTGGATTTTGCTGCAACTCCCTAACTAGATTATTAATTAGGGGACTGATTGACCGAAGAGTCCTCACAACTGGGTTTGAACAGCTGACCTAAAGTTTATCCCAAAAACCTGCACTGGCCCTTTGTGGATAAGATTGCCCACCATTGGTAGAAGCAGTCTGGCAAGTGCCGTAACACATAATATTGTTATGTGTCTTAGTTTTATTAAAATAAGTGTCTGTCCAAATTTATGGGGACAAGTAAGCATCTATATGATTTATGAGTCAAGTAAAGGTGTGTACAATGTGCAGAAAGTTGCCATATTGAAAGCAGTCACTATTTATTCACTAGGAATAACACTTTAAGCCTAATAACGACTGGTGTGTTTCCATTCTTGTCTTAATCCAGAAAAGCATGCTGGTAAGATGCTAAAGAAAGATTTATAGGTGATCTTATAAAGATGCAGCTTCATAGCATTTCACCCCAGACAAGTGGCTGAAATTAGTGACCTGCCAGGCCAGATGTCACATTAAATCAATACACATGAATGGACAATAGATCTGCTGGCACTGATCCCCCATTCGGTACATTTTTACCATTCACCCACCCCACCCCCCCCCCCGGTTTGGAAGTTTTTACCCATGGCCAGCCCCATAAAAATAATCGGCCCATTATGGTCATTCCAATCAAAATTTTCTGCTAGCGTCGTCACAGCACTGCAATCACAGTGAACGAGGATGGAACAGCGGGAGTCGACATAACGTGCTAATCCCACGCAGAGCCTGCATGGGTGGAGAAGATGGCATTCCCTCAGCAAGCACGCCTTTGACTAAATGCATCCACGCTCCGTCTGTCTGTCCCAGATTCTCCTCTCTCTGACGGAAGTGTTTGCTGACATGGGATTTATAAATATTCGTCCTGAAAGGAAGCACAAGCTGCAAATAGCATGTATTAAAGTTGACACATAGTATCCAGGTTTTAAAAAAATGATGCTTGCCTAATATGCCTTTTGATGAATGACAGCATCACACATTCTCATAAGGTTCATTAGGCTCAGTGGCAATCTCTCCCTCTGGCTTAATGTATAGCTGCAAGCAGGATCAGGACCGTCCTCTTGGACTGTAGTTTTGAACTGCGAATTAGAGGTTGTACAGCTTGTGCGCGTTGTACTCTAGGGACACAAAGTTGCCACAGAGTTTCTGTGCTCTCAAAAAATATAAATGCAAGTTATATACAAGTTACATATTTTGTTTACATCTCAGTTAATCCTAATGTCCCTAATAAACTTTGTTTAGGCCATATTGTACCAGTTACACTAATTCTAGTTCTCACTAATTTTACTTTCTTTTAATTATTATTTTTCCAGATATATTTTAAATGCATAGAATGGGGAAAAGAAAGTAAATGCACAACACATTAGTAATATTCTCTTATCACCACAGTTGAACACCTGGACACTGAAGACACCATGATAAATTATATTCCCCACCATCCTTCAGGAAGCCCTGCTCTGTGACCTGTGCATCTCAGGAGTGTAATCTTCTGCTTCTCTTCCTATCGGCTCTCTCTCCTTGCAGGTTTATCTCTGCATATTTTAGTGTGCCAGCGACGCCTGGAACAGGCCCAGCCGTGGCCCAGCTCCGATGACCTTGGCAGAAAGCTGGTGACCTTTGGTCCAAGAATACTCCTGCTGCATATTGAAGGCTCATTACCAGTGGGCCAGGCTTTCTGTTTAGCAGATGCACCCATGCAAAATAGATTTTAGAGACATTTGCTATGATAATACAGCTGGATGTGTTACTGCACCGGTTCAGGTAGAAGCTGAAGAATCCAAAAGCATGACCCCTCTTAGTAAATGACCTGGCACCTTTCATATTTTACCCAGGGTGCCCAGGGTCACTTGTATAATATTATTGTACAATGCCATGTGCAGTGTCATCACATCTGGAGCTGAGGAATGAGTAGCAGATGGTAATTACCTAGAAATACTCTCCATGATTTACTAATGCTCTGGCTCAGGTCAAACATATGTGCTCTTTACTGTGCCTTCTGCAGCTGTTACCCCTGCTATCGCTGCTATGTAAAGCTCAGCATTGCTGTTTGTGTTAGTTTATATGTTTAAACTCATTTGGCCCTCAGCAAAGGCAAATGGACCACAAAGGCCTGTGTTTCTCCCATTTTTTCTTACTTCACAGACTGCTGGCTCTGTTTTGTTGCTGTTATGGACTGACTCCATGGAGTCCTCCAGCTGAGCACACACAAAATGAAGACAGCAACACCATAAAAGGCTTGCCGGCCATGAAACTGGAAAACAAAGAGTGAAGGGTGCAACGAAACTGAGGTCTAGTGAGTTAAATTTGTAGAGCGTAATATTGCTTTGCCAAAAAAAAAAAAAAATCCAATGAATTGCCATGGCAACAAATGCACAGTGGAAGGTGACATCATTTGCTTAGTGAGAATGTGGCTTTTTTTCATTCCGATAATTCCAGTGTAGACTGAAATATGTACAGTACTGTGTAAACAAAAGTTAAGTCTTTATGATCCGCTTTATGCAGAACTTGGATTAGTCATGGTTTCCTTTCTTGCAGATTATGCACATATTTGTTTAAGGAAGACCGATCTGTCTTTTTTAATGCAGACTTTTCCATTCATATTCTACTTGATCTGGTGGACAGAAGCATTGAAGATGCCAGTCAAAATACAAGCAAATCAAAACATGCCCTGAATAGTCACGATTGCAGAAAGTTTCATGTAGGGTGTAACTAGGCATATACTGCTGATGGAAAAAAAAACAAATCAAAACAAACGGAACTAAAGAAAAACATCAGAGCTTTGGTGTTCTGGAAAACAGTCAAAAAAGCTACAAATTATATATTGTGATTTGTCAGTCGATTAATATGTACTTTTTGACCACTTTCAGAAATTTCTAGTCCTGGGTTTTGCAAAAAGCACAGGAAGACATACATACTGGAGTTAATGCATTTTCTTACAAATACTTGAATTAAAAAAATTTAATGTTACAATTTATAATTTTTTTTTTTTTAATACTCTGCAGATATGACAGAATAAATGTCACTGGTTTGCTGGCCCTTCTCCCTCGGTCTGACTCACAAAACCTCATAATCTCCACTTTTTAATCCTCTTCTCTATCCATCCTTCCCCTCACCCCATTGCCGTTTCACGGCGCATCTCTACTCCTGCGCCATCCTTCTCCCAGTTCTGCCATAATTCCTTTCCAATATCTTTTAAGTAAAACATCCTGATGAACCAAAACAAGCTTGCGTTTACAAGTAGCCTGGTTTGGACCAGCAATCAGCTTTTTCTAACGTCTCCGTCCTCAGCAGTGTATTACGGGACCCAGAATTAAATTTCAATTAATGCTTAAATTCAAAATGAAAATTGTTTTCCGTTCAGCACAATATCGGAATAATTTATACTCCATTTCAAATATGCAGTGCTTCATGTGCAAAATCAAAAGCTCATGAATGCAGAGAATGACTGACCAAGCAGAGTCACCTGCCCAAGGTTCTGCTGCTTATTCATTTGAGGTGTATCACACTGCCCCTTCATTTGCTTTCTTCCACACAAGCAGTGTTTTGAGTACTTACCATTCACCTTTAATTTTTCATGATTTTTCTCCATGAGAACGTTGATGCATGGCATCCAGTGTAAGGAACGGGGTCTCTTTCAAGAACAAGCAAAACCAGATTAATCAAAAACCTGAAGAAGAGAGAGCTTGATGAATAATGTCCCCTTTTCCCCCAGTCCCTCGGCAGAAAAGTTATTACATTTGTATTATTATTTGTTCTGTGTTCAATGCGTAGGGCAGTTTGTCCAGTATGTAGCGCATTACAGAAATAGCAAGCATTAGCATTTATCCATTTTATGGATGTCACTTGCTGTGAGGATCATTCTTTTAACCTCAGTCAAGTCTTATTGTGTTTGTGGGTTTAAAGCCTCAAGCTGTGTATTATCTTAGACAAACTGCTGTTAATGAGAAAAGCATGCATGCGCGCACCAGCGTTTGGAGCACTGCCCTTCAAACACCCGCTTGGCACTCATTTTCAGCTACTCATATTAGGCACAAGACAGCCAACATTTTCAGCACTTGCTTCTTTACTCATCGGCTGCTTTTTCTTGGCCCACTCGTGCATGCGTGCAGTGACATCGCGTGGGCAGCGTCATTCGGTTTGGGTGTCTGTCACGGGAGCTGCTGGTGGGAGGCATCTGGATGAGGCTCACAAGCTAAGCTAATACATGCTTCTCTCTCCTGCGCCCCCCCCCCCCCATTTGAAAGGCATTACCCAGCAGCCTCAGCGCAGCCTTACACATGCTCTTCCTCCAGGAAATTTCCAATGCTTACAATGCATCCTGACTACTCCTTCCAAGGTCCTCTGCAATAAATTCAGTGTAACCGTCCGAAAAAAGGTTTATAACAGGAGCGGGATATAAAGCAATTTGCATAATGAGTTTTAAGCCACTGACTCTTTTGCTGTCCTATATCTTGCCTGATTCTTTGCAACGGTTGACGCCATTTCTGCCTGGTGATGGTTCAGAAGAGTAGTGGAGATTGATGTCTCATTATTTATGGCCTGGCTTTGCTAGATCTCAGCTATACATGTCCTTCTTCATCCCAGCAACCTGCCCGCCGGTCCTAGCAATCTACCACCTGGTGGTATGACCTGCCTCCCTGTTCCCTGCTACCCCCCCCCCCACCGCCTTTGGTCTCAGCTCATTGGCTCCTTCAGCATGCCTCCCCATTCTAAATAGGCAGCTTCCTATGCCAGCATCGCTAACTGTTTCCTGCTACGGTTTCTCAGAACAGCCAATGTATCTCTGCATTGAGAGACTGTACACTCTTTCTCTCTGTCTCTACCTACCCCCTCCTTTGTTTCTCTCTCACTCTCCCTTCCTCAATCTTTCACCCCTCCTCTTCTCCCTCTATTACTGCTCTCTCTCTCTCTCTCTCTCACAGTAAAGGAAGGGATGGATTAGTCATGGTGGAAATCTGCCTATGGGAGTAGAGAACAAACAGAGTAAGTACTGTCATCTCAATGTCTGTGTATCAGTGCTGGGAATGTCTTGGGAGCTTGTCAGCTCTGTTACTGGAGAGAAGTCTCTGTACCAGACTCCTAACTGTTAAAGGGAATATTTTGATATGTATATTTACTTCTTTATTATGGGTATGGACAGCTGTGAACAGGACCCAAGGCAGTGAGGTATGTAAATGGATATTCCGAATATGCTGTCATCATGTGTGTGCATGTGCACACGTGCATACATTTTGGAGAATTACATGTCTTCCAGTTTACGCTTCATAAAGCATTATAAACATGGCTATATCTATTTATAAAAAGGCACAACGCATTATAGCCGTGTGCATTATGCATAATGAATGGTTTATGAAGCTCTCATTTATAATGCACTATAGGTACCTTCATAATGCATTATAATGAATAGTATAAGCATTAAGGATGTTTTATACTGCATTATAAATGTATCTATAGTGCATTATAGATGAGAGCTTCACAAGGCAGTCAGAATGCATAATATACATGACTATAATGTGTTATGTATTTTTAGAAATATTTATAATCATGTTTATAATACTTCATAATGCATTATGAATGTGTTTATAAATTAGTAAAATGTGGCCTTAAGTGTTACTGAAAATACTGTATGTTTGTGTATTTTTGTTTCTGAACACATCTTTAATAAGGGAATGGTATTTGAATGCTTCTGAGGCTGCTGCTAACTGACAAGCTGCTCCCATTTGCGGTTTATAATAGGGAGTCCCTGCGGCTGGCTTAACTTCACACACATTTAGGGGGGAACCCAGAGCTCCAGTGGCACACTGGCCTACTTTCACGTAGAAAGCTCTTCTGCTGGCTACCCTGAGCTGGAAGCACTTCTAAGGGAATTTGATGAGCACGGAACCCTCTGTGGCGAGTTCGCAGGTGCCGCTTCTATTCTTCGAAGCCTTCCACTGTGCACCAGATGCAGCAGTGCTTGAAAAGCGGTGACAGATAAAGACCAACGACTAAAGTAATTTAAGGGCCTTTTCCAAATACAGGCCTTTGTGTCGTTGCTTGGGGTTTAGGACGGATGGCCTGTCGCTTGGAATGAAGTTCGAGGCCTCTTGGCAACATTAGATCACATTTACTTTCCGCTCTCCTCTGCTCCCTTTCTCCTGAGATAGTGATAATGAGAAAAAGAGGGAGGGAGAAATTACAGAACAGATGTAGCTGGTGAGGTGATGATGCAGTCAGTTCTGTTCATCAGATGTGATGTGCTCCTGGTTTTTATAACAAGTGATGCTCAGTTTAAGCTGCCACACAAGTACTTTTCCAGATCACCATAATAATGGGGATTTAGTAGTTCATAATACAAGAATCACAGCTTTTTGAGTTGGTTTTTACATAAGAAGAAGAAAGAGAAATGGACCTTTATTAGGTCTGGCTCTTTGTGTTCCCAATATGCCGTTTCACCTACAAAGCGCTAGTGCAGTCCTCAGTGGCAAATGCTGGTTGATTTATTGCAAAAAGTGCCATGGTTAGCACACAGTTGGGAATGAATATCTGATAAATATTCTCAAGCGAGCAATGACAAATGGGCTGTCAAGACGATGGACACCACTTACGTATAAGATTTTCTCCTGCTTATTTTGCAGAAAAAGAAACTCAATAGACAGCAGCTTCAAAGAAACAAAACCCACCCTTGTCAATAACACTCATCAGCTGTAATAAATTTTCAGCTTATTTAGTAAAATTGTAGGCTTTTGGGTCACTGTGGAAATGTCTGGCTGGCTATAACTTTGCAAATTTATCATTTATAAGTTCATGATCACTCTTCAGAAATATCATCAGTACACACTGCCCAGCAGCCCAGGTTCAGGTACTGTAGCTCAATAGAGAAAAAATCAATCTCTATTACTATCAGTCCAGTTTATGAGGTTAGTACAAGTTTTTTTTGCAGTAATGCAAATATAAAGTGCATGGTACATTGAAGAGTATGCTCCAGTTCTCAATAGCAGAAATGGAGATCTTCCCATTTATGCTTGACCATAACGCCAATGCATTGTGGGTGATGATTTACAGTAAGTGTAAGCATCAGGCTTCCTGCTCAAGACACATAGAGTTGTCAGCTCTGCTGAGCCCCTGTACTCCTGCCAGCCATGCTGTTACTGGCTTCTGTTTCTCTGGGTGTAACAGGGTCAGCACCAAAAAACAAAAGTAGCCAGAGGCTAAGAAGGTACTGCTGGCATTGGACCTCAGAGCAGCTGGCTGCAGCTCAGGGCTTTGGAAAGCAGTCAGGTGTATGTAGACCATGCTGTGATGGCAGCCAGACAAACCTAAATGTGTGATATGATGACTGCTGTGTTTAGATATTAAAAATATTGGTAGCACTTTACATTAAGTGCACCTTCATAATGCATTCATAGAACATTCATAAGCATCATGCAAATACACCTTAATATCCTAACATCCCATAACAGTACATGTTATACATTAACAAATATTACATGATTATACAATTATGTTTATTATTATGTAATGTTTTATTAATGTATAGTAATATGTGTATTATTATTATTATTATTATTATTATTATTATTATTAATAATAATAATATGCATTATTAATATATATTATTATTATTATTATTATTATTATTATTATTATTATTATTATTATTGATGTGTTATTAATGTATAGTACAGCTGTTAAGGGATGTTAGGATGTTAAGATATACATACATGATGTTCATGAATGTTTTATGAATACATAATGAATACATTTTGAAGTTGTACTGAACGTTTTATGAATGCAATATAAAAGCATTATGAAGGTGCACTTAATGTAAAGCGTTACCAAAATATCTAATAGGGCACACACCGACAGCTACACACACCTATATTTGTAAAGCGTCACATTAGCGTAATATTCTATAGTTCCAATTGTTTACAAAGAACAACATGCCAGGAACCTGAGCACAATAAGTTTTCGAAGAATGGATGGATGGATGGATGGATGGATTGATGGATGGAAGACTGATGGTTCTAAGACACGATAAACCAGCTTTGCATGTTCACTTCTGTCATGACAAGGCAGGGGGCAATGGAGCATGAAATCTTCTCCGGTGGCCACAGAGGAAGGTATCACCCCAGTCCCCAGGGAACTGTCACTGGGGGAGCCCTCCACACTACTGAACCCAGGGAAAGATTGGGGTGAATATGGAATATGCTAGAAACATTGCCACATCCATGTTACTAGATATTCAAGAGGCCTCTTTAAGGTCCCTGTTGAGTTGCAACCAGTTGAAGTGTCTCAACTGGAATGCAGAGCTGAGATCCTTGTCTTTTAAGACACGTAAGGCCGAGCTTACCATTAACTGCATCTGCCCTTCTTGTTATAAAAGGGTTGAAGAGGTATTGTGAATGTTATTTTATGGATTCTGTCTCAAACCATAAAGGAGGCTTGACATCTTAATTCACTTAGCTGTTCTCCAGATAAGGTTCATTACTTTTACAAGCAATACTACAATTAAACAAGAAGCTACACATCATCACGTTTTTGTTTTGTTTCAATAAGATTAGCTGTGAAGGATCCATGTGGTAATGTATTTGTCAGTAAAGCTTTGGATATACAACAGTGCGACGTAAATGATAACCCAACACAGAAGAGGTCATTGAGGATGTGTAGGACAGGGACACGTTAGAAGTTCAGGAGATTCCATCTATTCTCCTGTGCTGATGCCACAGAAACCAGCACATGGAATCCCTCACACGGAATGCAGACAGGATGTGACATTTGCTTTGTTTAACCTGAGACGACATTTAAGCTTGAGTTCTGATCACCACAGATGCAGGGATATCTATGAACATGGTGATTTTGACTATAATGCTTTGAGTCCTGAGTCTGGGAAGAGTTATAGAGCGCCGTGGATTCGCACAAGACAGTCTGTGAAGCAGGGGTGTCAAACTGCAGTCCTGGGGGGCTGGAGCCTCATGTAGCTTAGTTCTTTCCCTGTTCCACCACAAATCAATCTAGAGCTGTGTGGTAATTAGCACAAAGAGTTGAATCTGGTGTTAAATGAGGGGAAACCCAAAAATGTGCAGGACTCCAGCCCCCCAGGAATGGAGTTTGACACCCGTGCCGTAAAGCATCAGAGTGCTTTTTTTTTCTTTTTTTGTTTTACTTGTCTCTGAAATGGACTTCTTAAAAGCTGGGCCCCTTGTGGTCTTTTATCTCTCTAGCAAGGCAGCTGTGTGGTTTACTGACCTAGTGTCCCTACCGACAGGGCCAGCTCTATTTTTTCAAGCAAAGCATAACTTAGGAAGCCCCCCCACCAAGAAAACTGATGATCACTTCACTTCCTCCACAAGGCAGGTAATTTGCAGGTTCTAGGCAACTGTCTGCTCAGCCTGCAGTATAGCTGGAGCTGGTCCTGCCTGCCACATAGTTTGGTTGCTGCAATGCAATACAAATGAATAACATTCTGGTGGTTGGCAATTTTTAAGAGACTGATGCACATATATCCTAAGGTCAGGGTTTTGACAGTGATCAAGTCTTACTAAAAGTACCAGCGTCTTTTCTGTGTTAATTAGGGCAAGTATGGTGGTGCAGCTAGCAGACCCACCATTGTGGTGGTGCTGGTTTGTGGGAGGGGTACATTTTTACACGTGTATATGAATGATATCTCTCTGCCTGCATAGACAAAGGAGGAAGATGATTGGCCAGAGGGACTTCCCCAATCATGCTGCTTTTTCAGCGACATTCTTACAGTCAAAGGAAGGGCGTTTTTCTGGAAATTGGCGTTTTTCTTGGCGTTGTGACAAAGGTTTGCCAGACCCTGCTGAGGCAGTTTGTGAGGTTCTGCGTGGGCTGTGGAGTGTGTGTGTGTGGGGGGGTGGGCTAATGGGAAAACGAGTGGTGCTCTGAACTGACAGATCCTCACTATGTTACTGGGTTGCCATGGGGATAGAAAGTAGATGAATGAATGACATCATGGAGATTGCAAGGTGGGAGAGTGTGAAACTGTGAAAAGGCAGCTATGGAGGAAAAACCCCGAGATTCCCCATCTGCCCCCCCACCCCGCACTCCTAACTCCAACCTCACACATATCTCACTCTTCACATGATTTCACATGAAGTAGGGCTCTCTTTGTTGATTTTTATGGTACTGGTCAACCGTAAGTAATTCCAAATTTAACTGCGGTGCTTTTACCAAAATGAGTGATGCCATTTGGGATTTTGTGAGTTGTGGCATCTATTGCCCCTCTTTGAGGGGGGGTACGGGGAGGGATCATGTGTGTACTGCTGCTAGTAAAACCAAATCAAAGCAGAGACCTTTAGTCCAATCTAAATTTGTCATGGCACTTAAATGGCATTTCAGGGAAAAAAAACTTGTGAAATCAGAATAAATGTGTTATAGGAATGATAACAGATTTTAAACGTGTTAGAGAATCAGAAAATGTCAGGTGTAATATCTGCAGGTCAGTCTTTGAATTGTATATCTTGTAGATAGGGTTTCTCTTCAGTTGGCATCAAAGATGGCTCATTGATCTCTCCTTACTGTCTCAATGACAGCAGAGCTTCACTAAATACTGCACACTCTTCACCTGTTAACCCCAGAGTATTTGAGAGAGGCATATAGAGTGCATATAAAATAGGAAACGAATTACCGTGCCCAGGATTGGTACTGGTGCACTTTACTATCTTTCAGTCAGTGGCCAATCCAGGAAAGTCCATGGAAGGTGAGGAGCAGCCTAGCCTGTGGGAATATGGCAAAAGCTTTTAGCATATTCAAGCACCAGTCAACTGCAGCTGGAAAGTTTAATTTGACATCCTTTCCTACATAACTGCCACAAAGAAATTAGCGAGCAACAGCTAATGGTGTATTGAGGTGGGCTTTGGCACAGCTGAGATGATGGTGGTGTGCTATTGAACACACAGGTGCAGCATCATAGATTAGATTAGATTTGATTAGACAAAACATTATTTTTATTGTACTGAACGCGTGTACAGAGCTAATGAAATGCAGTTAGCATCTATCCAAGTGCAAATAAAATATATACAAATACAATACATTATGAATAAATTGGTAAATATTTACATTAACTGTACTTTCATAATGCATTCATAGAACATTCATAAGGAACACATAAGTGTACCTTAACAGCCTAACATACCTTAACAGCTTTAATATACATTATAAACAAACGTTACAATTATGCTTTTTGTTATTATCACAAAATGTTTGCTAATGTATATCAAAAATGTTAAGTTATGTTAGGATGTTACGGTATACTTACATACTGCTTATGGATGCATTATGAAGGTGCACTCAATGTTCTATACATGAATTATAAAGTGACTATGAATGTGCAGTTAATGTAAAGTGTTAACCAATAAATTTAAATATAAATTATGAATATTAGTGTAAATTATGGCTCTGTGCAAAAAATGCACGAGGTTGTCTGTAGCATAAGGTGCAGACAGCAAGTACAGGAAGATTTGCTCTGTGTAACAATACTAAACTTCCTATTAATCTTACTTTATGTCATTTTTTGGAATGTTGTATTGAAAAATAAACTGGAAGCCTGAAGTGTGATTTTGTCTGGGGGGATAAAAAACTGCCGAGCCTGAAATTGTATAATTAAGTATTAATATTTCAACACTGATGGTTTTTTTTTTTAATTCACACAGCCTGCAAATAATAGCTAGACTGTGCAACAACTTAACTGCATTTCTGGTTTGAATTTTTGCTATAAAGCACACAAAATATACCATCACCTGCTTCATATGATGTGGGAAAAAAAGTGATGAATTGCAACAATTTGTGCCCCTTAACTGAGCATTCTATTAAAACAGAGAAATGTTCGGAGAGAAAATATATTAGCCCAGAATCTATTCAGTAGCACTTTGAATTTAAAGCAGATCTCATACTGAGCCAATCGCTTCCTATGTCCCCAAGAGGCAGGCAGTCATGGCTGAATGGTATAACTGTACTCCAAAGTGTGGTTCTAAATATAGACATATACAGTACTGTGCAAAAGTCTCAGGCGACCAAAGACAATTATTTTAAAGCCATATATCAGGGTAGTAAGTGTATATTTGCACGGAAAAAAAAATTAACATTAAAATATATAACTATGCTAATAAACAATAATTCCATAAACAGCCACATAGATTTCTTCTATTCTGAAAACATCTATTCTGATATCTGGCTGGATGTCACTGATGTGATTCCCCAAGCTCTTCTCAGGGGCACCAGTCATTCTGTGAATTTACTAAATTTCACCACCAGCTCACTTAAATAATTAAGGTAAATAACCTTAATGACATATTGATTAGCCAAACACGGCACGCCACTAGTCAAATTCAACAAATATATGAGCATACTGGTAACCAAAAATGCTATGGTGGCTTGAGGAGAGGCTTTGAAGTGGTAAGCTGACATACTCTGACAAAATAACCAGCAGAAACATAACTGAAATGCAGTTTCACTCTTCTTTTCTGTCCTCTCAGTTTTCATAATAATTGCCCTCCACAGTTCTGGAGTTGTTTGTCTTATTTGAAATGTAGGTCTGGTCCACTTCCACACCAGCAATTAAGCTTTGACATAACCATGGCACATGTCTGCTCTGATTAATTTCAAATTCTGTTTAAGGCCTGGCTTGGCTCGCTAATACTCCCTCCAGATCGTTATCACCCTTTATTAGTCTACAATGCTCCCCCCCTCCCCCCCTTTGTCTGCCAGGGCCCTGAGATGATTGGTCATCCTTTGCAAAGCTATAAAAAGAGCTAAACTTGGGCTATGGAAGTTCTAGATTATTATGTTGCATGATGTGGAGAAATTTCACTGAGAATCGCGGGAAAGGTAAATCTGAGGGTTCTACCCAGGCCAGCTGACATATTTCTGTTGATTTCTCTTGTCTAGAGTTCAGGGGTGCCCATTTTGTGGTTTTACTGCAGCAAAGCATAGCTGCTTCTGCAGACGTCAAAGTGCGGGCTGTGGCAAAATGAATGAGCCTATTTTCGACGAGTCTCCCCCCCCATGCGCCACGGTAGTTAATGAGCTAAATGAATCACACGCCCTTCAGCTGTATCCGAGGACTGCCATTCTTTCATTTGAAAATGCAGATGGCCAGAGAGCTGCCGGGGGCTGCACGCCCGGACAGAAAGTATCGGTTTAGAGCTTCCGCAGAGGAAGCCCAAGGAGAGAGGCAAGAAGCTATTTGGAGATAAGGAGCCTTCCGTCCTTTTTTAAAACTCATCTGAGGGGTGCTGGTGGTTTTAGGCGAACGGCCCGTGAAATCCGTTCTTATGTGCCCGCATAAAGGCACTCAGAAAGGCTCAGGGCATTACAGGCAGGGTGGGTTTGCCAGAAGGATCAATTTGATGGACGCAGGCATAAGGATCTGCGCCACTCTCTGCAGGACGTGCATTTCTCTTGACCTCCTTTCTGAGACAAATGCTCTGTCCTTCCTTGTGACTTCAGGACGTTCATGGAGTCCACACCATGTAAGGCACTGAAGGTGTCTCCATATCAGCCACATCTCTACTTCTGTAACATGATGTAAACCTAATAGAGACGACTGAATGTCCGCAGGAGTATCCTGATAATGAGGAAGAGAGCTTAAGCAATCAGCCTTCTGATTTAACATTGAAATTACAAAGGCATTCTACCCTCTGTGTGCATATTGGGTTTCGATTAATGTTCCAGCAGACAACCATGGCCCTATCTTTTAATTAAACTCTAGACGAGCAGTACCCGCAGTATATGCTATTAAACATCATTCTGTGACATTTATTGTTGTCACTAGTTCCTTCCTTATGACTGACTGGTACTCCAATTTTCCTTGCTATGTGCTATGCTTCCTTGAATAGATTTCAGCCTCATTGCTACCCTGTACTGGACAAGCGGTTTTGGATAGATGGATGGATGGATGGACAGATGGTTGAATGGATGGACATTAAAATGGGGAAGTACTAAAACCAACCGTTTTTACACCAAATCCACTCAACTCAATATGGGATTATGGAATACTGAGCTTTAACAAATGGCATGAGGATGCAATAAAAAAAATCGCCTGAAATTCAAGGAACATTTACAGAAGAACCTGTCATGTAATGTGGTGACAAAGATCATATGATAAGGCAGATACTCAACAGGAATCCCCCCCCCCCAACAACCACCACTACAGTTAGCAAATTATTCACTTGGCGCACCCCAACCAACTTAGAAAATTTTATTGCAGGCATTTGGCTTCGTGTTACTGATTTCTACTGAATTTGGCCCTCTGAGAAAAATAACTAGAGAACCACCCTGTGATTAAGTTTCCTGTACATGTTTCCTATATATGTTTTCTGTCACAGGAACACGCAGTAATCTTCTCATCTTTGTAGTATACACATGTACACATATACTATATGTGTCAAGAACACCTTTATGGACGCTCCCTGTGGTAGGAGAAAAGCCTTTTCTCTGTGCTGTTCATGCTATGGTAAATTCATCACATACTGTCACAGAAACAGCAATTCTACATGCATTGACGCTTCACAAATGCATTAACGAGAAAGGCTATATTAAAATTTAACATTTGAAACACTGCAACCAGAACAACTTTATTTTAGAGCCATTCATATTGCCATACTCCATGGACACAGATAATTCCAGCTATTTTTCACATTTGCACTGATACATGCATCTAGACATACTTTACTTATGCTGACCTTCACTTAGATGTGCTTTTCTCATGGGTTGCTAAGTAGAAGTTAATTTAGATGTGTTTCCCTCATGGTTCAGAAGCAGACATTTATATTTATATGTTTTCCTTGTGGTTCAGAAGTGAAACTTTGTTTTTCATGTTTTAGAAGCAGACCCTTGATGCTAGACCTAATACTGACAGATGCTGTAAAGTTCCCAGTTTGCGCCTTTGCATTATTCATTTGTAGCTGAAGCTCCTTTTCATTTGAGTACCCAGGGCTTCTTCTGGATCATTCCAAGGCCCTCTTGCTACAGCAATCTGACATCCTCCTCTGGATTCAACCCCACTTGATAAACTAGGTTAAGGAAAGTCTATATAAGCATTCCTACAAATGAAAAAAAAAAGTTTTATTTTATTCTTTGGCAAACATGCATAGAAGCAGCAGCTGACCTCAAGAAAGATGAGAAACATTAAGGCCTTAATTAACAGTGGGTTGAATACAGTTTCCTTGCATTATCAACCACGTAATTGTTCAAATATGGCTTTAATTAGATCTGTAGACTAAAATAAACACAACATGAGGTGGGATTTATTCCATACCTAAACAAACACATGGGTTACATGTATAAGTTCATATCACCCCATGAGTCTGAACAGGAAATCACTTAAAATATGAATTGTTGGGTGTTTAAATCTTCCGCTGTACTATATATAGACTTTTTTGTCACCCCAGGAGTTAATCAGGCTTTGCCAGATAATGTACTGATTTGTCTGTATATACCACAGTTATATGTATTTATGTGCTTACAGTACATGCCTCTTACACGCCTCCCTGTGCACGTCTACCCCGCAATCTCCTTCCGGTTGGACATGCACAGGGAGGCGTCCAGCAAGCATTTTAGATAGATGCCTGAGCTACCTCAACTGGCTTTTCAATGCAGAGAAGCAGTGACTCTACTTTGATGTTCTCCTAGACACTCTGCAAAAACTCATTTCTGCTCCTTTTATCCACAATCTCATTCTTTTGGTCACTATCCAAAGCTCGTGAGGGTAGGAATGTAAATCGACCAATAAATCGATAGCTTTGCCTTCCGGCTCAGCTCTCGCTTTACCACAACAGAATCGTACGGCATCTGCATTACTGCCGATGCTGCACAGATCTACCTGTCAATCTCCTGCTCTCTTCTTCCTTCATTTGTGAACACCACCCCCCTAGATGCTTAAACTTCTCCACTTGAGGCAATAACTCATCCCATCAGAACAGGACAATCCACCCTTTTTCAGTCAAGAACCATGACCTTAGATTTAGAGGTGCTGATCCTCATCCCAGCAGCTTCAGGCTGCTGCAAACTGCCCCAGTGTATGCTGCAAGTAACAGCCTTGACGATATCTGCAAAAAGCAAAGACACGATCCTGAGATCACCATTATGGCCCCCTCTGCCCCACGGCTGTTCCTAGAAATTCTGTCCATAAAAGTTATGAACAGATTCAGTGACAAATGGCAGCCCTGGCGGAGTCCATCACCCACCAGGAAAGAGTCTGACTTACTGCTGGTAATGTGATTCAAACTCTTGCTCCGATTGTTCAGGGACCTGATGCCCTATAACAATGAACCCCATATCCAATTCTCCCAAAACACCCCCACCAAAGGAACCCATGAGGGACACGATTGTATGCCTTTTCCAAGTTCACATAATACATGTAGGCTGGTTGTGCAATCTCCCATGAACTCTCTTGTATCCTTGTGAGGGTGATGAACTGCTCCAGTGTTCCATGACCAGGACGGAATCCACATGGTTTCTCCAGAATCTGAGCTTCAACTAACGAATGGATCCTATATGATCTAGTACCCTGGCATAGACCTTCCCTGGGAGGCTGTGTGATCCCCCTAAACTTGAAACATGTCCTCCAGTCCCCTTTCAAAAATATTGGGACCACCACCCCAGTCTGCCAATCCAAAGACACTGTCAAGACACTGTCTCCAACTTCCACACAATGTTGAAGAGGCGTGTCAGCCATGCTCGACAGCCCAACAACATCAAGAGTTTTCAAGAACTCAGAGCAAATCCACCCCCTTACCACCAAAGAGTTTTTTTGACCATTTCAGTGACTTCAAGCCTAGTGATAAGTAAGTCCTCCTTTGGGTCTTCCAGCTCTACATCCTCCAAGAAAGGTGTATCAATGGGGTCCAGGAGGTCCTCAAAATACTCCTTCCACTGCTTGACTATATCTCCATTTTAGGTTGCCTTATCCTTGCTGAAAACAGCATGGATAAAGCCCTACTTCCTCCTCCTGAGTCACCTGACAGTTTGCCAGAATCTCTTCGAGGCTGACAGAAAGTTATTTTCCATGGCCTCACCAAACTCCTTCCATACCAGAGTTTTCATATTACACGTACCCCCAACTGCCTAATTAATTAGAGGTGATATGCATGATATGAACAAGAAATCCATTTTCTGCATTGTGTTAAATTTGGCATTGAAATATTAATAACTCTCTGATATTGCTGGAAACTGTGCCAAATGTGGAGCTATATTTAAAGAGATACCTTTAGGGGATGGAAATATGCATAATGCCTGTGATATCATAACTCTACCTCCATTTTTGTTTCATTAGTCAGTGTTGTGATACACTTCCAAACTCTCTGTGCTGTTTATTATGAACCTACATTGCATTCATTGGGGGCAGTTTCTGTTCAGTCTCCCCAATGTGCCTTTCCAAGGACCCAAACAGCCAATACCTCCTCTGTGTGCATGTGCATGCATTTACAGTGCACAGCCACTTATCAAACCTCCTGTTGCCTGATATTTCTCTTACTGAGTGAACTGGAGGACCTCTTAGTGCTTTCCTCAACACTTTACAGGGGTAAACTCCCTCAGCTTCTTTAATCCCTTACCATGTAACCTTCAAAGAGCCTTAGATTGTTTTCTGGATTCCTGCTGAACTGTTCCTCACACTTTGTGACCATGATGAAAGTGGAGCTTTCTTCTTGATGGTATGCACCCTGCATGTGAGGCCTGTCATCAGTACAGTAGTCATAAGGGCACTCTCGACAGCAGTAATTGCCAAAAGTCACAGTGGGAGGTGTGTCTCTTAGTCCTGCATGGCTTTCCTTTGTCCAGATAAAATTCCACTGACACAGTCACTGCACAGGAAAAGGTGCTATATTTGATATCAGAAGCTAGTTGACGAGATCATATTTAATATGATCATTAAGCTTTAGTTCTCATTAATTATGGACAGCGTGTGGCTCAGTGGGCTAAGCCGTGTGCCTGTAATCACAAGGTTGCCCATTCAAGCCCAGCCTCAGAACATCTGCAGGTCCTTGAGCAAGGCCCTTAACCCCCAGCTCCCTGGGCGCCCCAACAGGTGACTGCCCTTCGTGGACAGCTTGCTCTACAAAGAGCAAGTTGAGGGAGGCGTAAAAAGAATTTCCCCACGGGGATTAATAAAGTATTAATTATTA